>JBBBDQ010002275.1:887500-1295000 GCA_037127315.1 Ascarosepion bandense | reverse complement strand
AATCGGGGAACCGAGTTCGAATTCCAGGTGAAGTCATTGCATTCACTTACGCGAAAATACCATTAGGAAAGGTATTAATCCGTCTCTTTCCTCCAATTATGGGTTAAATAACAGGCCTGATTGGGTTCTATAGCCTTGGCAGGCAAACAGTCCACCGCAGAAAGCAATGGCAATCTACTGTGGGATAATCTTTTGCTCATTCAGTCATGTCTCTTTCGAGACATGATCGCCCAAGCGTGTTTCACGTATGGCACTTGACTGACTGACTGTATCTTTATATAGGTCAGATGTATCTTTTTTAATCATTTCACCCCAAGCAAGGCATTTCATTGCCACTGTTGCGCAGTGAGTTACATAGGGGAAAGAGATGAGAAAGAGTGGTCAGGGGGTTGCATAGGGGAAGTGATGAGAAAGAGAGGTTAGGGGGCTACATAGGGCAAAGTGATGAGAAAGAGTGGTTAGGGGGTTACATAGAGGAAAGTGATGAGAAAGAGTGGTCATGGCATCTGCTCGGACGAACTAAAGTCACTGGTGTCTCCTCAACAGGTGTTTACTCGTGCAACCAGACTGGCAACTGGGTCCCACCCATTCACAGTCAGGTTAGCCAAATGCAGACGACAATTCTACTCCTGCAGCTTCTTCTCTCGCACTTCCCGCCTGTGGAACTCACTCCCATATTCTTGCTTTCCTGACGGCTAGAACCTCCAGAAATTTAAATGCAAAGTCAATACTCATCTACTAACCACTGGACTCTAGCTCTCTCCCCACCCCCGTATATCCTTCCCTTTCTCTTCACCTATGTATCTGTCATCGCACCTGCATTCTCAGCTTTCTATTGCTCCTTTCTAACTAGTTTGTACTCCTCACTCTTTTCTAATTAATCTTTTTACTGTTATGTAGCCCCCCGCTCATCAGTGGCATTTTTGCCTTGCCCAGGGTGAAACGATTAAAAAAAAAAAAAGGAAATGTCAGAAGGAGGGTGATAGACGGGTAAGGATACCGAGGATGAGGGTTGGGTAGATGAGAAGAGTGTTTGAGAGAATGGATGAGAGTTAGTGTGTTAAGAGGTGTCTGTTGACCTTACATTTAAACTCGAGGAGATTGTAGCTGTCGGGGAAGCAAGTATACGAAGGGAATTTCACAGGCGGGAAGTGCGAGAAAAGAAGCTGTTGGAGTAGAAATTGCTGTTACATCTTATCTGTTTCATGTAAAAATTGTTACAGTTGTATATCTTTTTCAGCTCAGCAGTTAAAAACCCGCCTTAATTTGTAAATGATCCATTTCTAGTTTACAGAAAATTATTTTTTCGTATATACTGACCAATGAGAAAAGTGAATTCAACCTCTAGTAACATCCCTAATAGTGGGACAAAATAGGCCTAATTTTCTGAATAAATGAAGTTCAGATTAGTAGATACACAAAGAAGACCTTTTGACCGCAAGAGAAGATGGTAGGTCAACATCAAAGAAAGTACTGACATCAAGAAGAGCACATTAAAGAAAGCTCCTGTTACCATCCAGCCTCAGAGACAAGGGAAATTTGAAGTTCCTGTGAACATTCTCCTGAGTTTGGACAGACTAAAACGAAAAGATTTTTTAAAATATTTTTCAAAGCAAGATCTGTGCAATGTTAAAAGAAACTTAAAATGATATTTTTGTGCAAGTTTTTTTTATTTGTACCATTATTCGCAATTGGAATGTAAATAAATATATTTTTCTTTTTACAAATTTTACGCAGTGGGTGTTTTGTTTTATAATATCGCGCCTATTATTATGTCCTACTGTTTTTATTAACCAAACTTTGTGTCTGTCAAAAGAGCTTGAATTTGGTAAGGATAAAAATTGTATAATACTGAGATTTGTTAGGGGACTCACACTTAATTTAAAGAGGTATCAAATGAATATTAACTATTGACGTAAATGTATGGCTTTATCAATCAACATCCATTTTGTTTATCACCCTACCAAAATTATGAATTTTTTGTTGACTCTCCCATATCTAAATGTAAACTTATTTATAAATAAAACTTTGTCTATGTGTGTGTGTGTCTGTGTGTGTGTATCCGTTACCTATAGATTCCGAAACGGCTGAACTGATTTTCTTGAAAATTTACACACTTGTACTATAAGCGTCTGCGACTGTTCTTAGCTAGGATTTGTGTCGAGCTACTCCCGATAAATATCGAAAATCGATAATCGAAAAAATCGGGTTATAGAAGGAGTGGTCCGATTTTAATCAAATTTGATACACTCATAGACAAAGACATAAGAAACGATATTCAGAAGTTTCAAGGTTGCAGTTCTTACAATAGTGCAGAAAATTTGATATCGATACCAGGAAATCAAAATTTGACTTACATCCATTCATTTTTCTTTCAGTCTACGGTTTCGCTTTAACTGGAATCAACTATTGCTTTTTAGTCTTTCGTGCCAACGTCCAAAGAGTCTGAGCTCCAGGACCATGGATTTGCTTTAAAGTTTTCATTACCCCTGAGAAACGCCGGGCTATACTGCTAGTGAAGCATAGACAGAGATTGAGACTTTTTGAGACTTGTCTCAATTTCTGCCAATTGAAATAATGGTTTGCGATGAGTCAGAAATCAGTCTCAAAGAAATAACCAAAATATCGAATATATTTTGGTTATTAAATATTAACTAATACATGGAATACATTAACTAAAATATTAACTAATACATGAAGTCATTTCCTAAACACTCGGGGTTAACAAAGTCGAACAAAGTTAAATCAGATGAAAACTTATTTCGTTTTGTAGATAAATAATAAATTGTTCTTTTTTTCGGTGGGGTAGGGTTTCTAACATTTTGTATATTTTATCATGTTTTGTTGGCGTTTTAATGTCAACAGACATCTGTTATCCGCATGTTAGTCAGGATTTAAATGGCAGCACCTTGAACTTAATAAAATTGTACGAAAAGAAAGGCGAGCAAGATGTGAAGCAGTTTAGCGGATTTGAATAAAAAGAGAAAAAAGAAAACAAAAATCAGAACGAAGCACATTGATTTTCTGTTCGTTCAAATACAAATGGCAGTTTTATAACAGTAGAAATAAAATCGAATGGCGTTTTGTTCGTATTTGTGTTCACTCCTTCTCCTCCTCCTCTTCGTCTGAACATTCTGCCAATTCTATTTGACGAAGGAGAAAAAGAAATTGCTTTCAAATCAGAGGGGGGAGAATAAAATGTCTACTAGCCGCAAGGGGTCAACTACAGCGTCATGGAAAGACGAATACTATAAATTCGATTATTTGGGTGATCCAAATTCGTCTTTTTCCAAATTCGTTTTTTCTAACGTGCAAATGAATCATATGAAAATGGTGAGGATCATCTTTGCGAGGATCGTCCTTTTTCGAAGTGCAAAGACTGGCATTAAAGAATGACAAAGAAAGGGCTTTCCCAAATAACAGAAACCACATTATTTGAAAACTTTCAACAGCAGTAACAACTAAATGGAATAGCACCTGTAAGTCTCTGAGAAAATAACTGACATTGTTGAGGGAGACAAAAAGTTGTTTCCCTTAGAAAAATAAACGGGAATGAGAATAAAAATTAAAAATATAAATATTCATGAGAATAGAAAACTGTCACGTGATCTGACGAGATCCGCACGAGACATCGTTAGATGGGAAAGATAATCTTCTTTTTGCAAGGTGAAGTTACAGTAACAAGGCACACAATTTCAGGCTCGTAACAACCAGACAAATAAGTATAAAATTTATATTGTTTTTTGGCACCCAGTATATATATGTAAAGATTGTATTAAGAAAATCGAATATATATAAATCTAAACTTATTTATAAATGGAACTTTGTCTGTGTGTGTGTGCGTGTCCGTTACATATAGACTCCGAAACGGCTGAACCGATTATCTTGAAAGTTTACACAGTTGTACTATAAGCGTCTGCGACTGTTCTTAGCTAGGTTTTGTGTCGAGGTACTCCAGATAAATATCAAAAATCGATAATCGAAAAAAATCGGGTTATAGAAGGAGTGGTCTGATTTTAATCAAATTTGATACACTCATAGACAAAGACATAAGAAACTATATTCAGAAGTTTCAAGGTAGCAGTTCTTACAATAGTGCAGAAAATCAATAATATATATATATATATATATATATATATATATATATATATATATATATAAGGCAAGATGTTTGTGTGTACGTTTATCTGCCTGTATGTCTATTTTTTCAGCCCTTTTATTTTAGTTTTTGCTTCGGGTTTGGCTCTAAGTAGGTATAATTGTAGTTCTTAGTCTCAGCCATGATACCATTTAATCAGAGGACTTATTTAGCCTTCAAAATTCAGTTTACGACGAAAAAAACTTATTTGATATCGATACCAGGAAATCAAAATTTGACTTACATCCATTCATTTTTCTTTCAGTCTACGGTTTCGCTTTAACTGGAATCAACTATTGCTTTTTAGTCTTTCGTTCCAATGTCCAAAGAGTCTGAGCTCCAGGACCATGGGTTAGTTTTTAAGTTTTCATTACACCTGAGCAACGCCGAGCTATACTGCTAGTATATATATAAAGTGTTTATATGCGAAAACATTTTGTTTTCCTTGAACTTTTCATATATTTATGTTGTCGTATGTTTCATACACCCAAAGCTAGGTCTATACTACATATTCCTGCAAAAGAAAATGATGAAGATGCCGACGTTTCACAATCTGACAAAAGGTTAAGATGACCTTATCAAAACTGGAAAGAGCAATAACAGCTGCTGGATTTGGGAAACCTATTTCTCTGAAAAATTGTTTTTAATAAAAATTTTGTTATAAATCTCAACCGACTTATGCACTGGCATCTCGGTCAGTGAATGCTGAATGATTCCACATAAAGAAACGGCTAAGATTACTATTACAATGACTATTTATACAAAGTTTTGTCCGATTTATTCCAATCTCTCCATTAATGATGAATACAGATGTGACCGTTAAAATTTCGCATTTAAAAACTATTCTCTGGCAAATTCCTGATATTTACTTATCTTGTCACTTCCTTTCAGTTCTGCAGGAACGACAACTTTAACGGATATTGTTTCTTTTGCGATTATTTTTTACAAAGCATTTCTTTCCACCCATTTTTGCCATCCAAAGTGTCATCTAATTCTTTCTGATTTTGGCGTTGTCTAGGATTCTTACTGGTATACTTCTTGATCTTTCTACATAATATGCATCCCATAGTAATATGCATTCCATAGTAATAGGCATCCCATAGTAAACACTGATTCATAACTTGTTTACTTCTTATAAATTTCTTCATTGGACATAAGGTTCTTTTCAGCTGTCATGTAGCGCTGTTCCCAATAGTCGAATGAACGCGGCATCATTTTTTTTTTTGCTCATGATTTTGTTAATGCCCATCTGCTTGACCTGTATAAGTAGACTGTTCTACTGACGACCTTGTAGAGTAGGTACCTCTGCACATTTTCGATAAATAGCTTTTAATTTGAATTTTTAAAAATAAAAATATTTTCTTGAAACTTTGATTTTAGTTTTAATTAAAAGCAAAATGATTACATTTACTATTTCCAGTAAGCAAAAAAACCTGGTGTATTTCAAACAAAAATTATATTAATTAGAATCTAAACTTATGAGATTTTAAATTTTCAATTTTAGGCCATTTTTTATCGAAACATATGTAAACAAAAGTTAATTCTCGGTTTTAAAAAACTTGCAAAAATAAAATTTGCATATATGACACGTTATTTTTGGAAAACTAGCAGCCCAAAATGCCAAATACAGGTAGGGGATATCAAAAATAAGCAGGTAAAAAAATTTAAATATCTGGGAAGTGTTCTAACAGAAGACGGAAAGTGCGACACAGAGATCCGAAGGTGAATCGGCATGGCAAAAGACGCTTTCCAGAAGCTGAGTAAACTATTAAGAGACAGGAAAATTTCGCTAGAAACAAATAAGCGAGTACTGGATTGCTATGTGATGTCAGTTCTTCAATATGGCAGTGCATGCTGGAAAATATCACCAAAGATGAAGGAAAACCTTGAAGCAACTGAAATGTGATTCTAGAGAAGGATGCTGCGGATATCATGGATCGAGCATGTGAGCAATGACGAGGTTTTGGAAATGATGGAAACGAACAAGAAATCAATACCGAGCATCAGGAAAAGACATAAAGTTCCTGGGACATACAATAAGGAAGGAGGGCTTGGAGAACCTGATACTAACAGGATAGATAGAAGGAAAAAAAGACAGAGGAAAGCAGCGGATAACATATTTGAAGGACCTAATCAATTGGATGTCGGAACGAGGGTTGCATGGTGCAACAGGAGAAAGCGTGCTAAGAGCCACCAGAAATAGGGAGATGTTGAAAGCCATGATCGACTACATCCTGAAAGGACAAGGTATATAGAAGAAGAAGAAGAAGAAGAAGAAGAAGAAGAAGAAGAAGAAGAAGAAGAAGCAAATTTAATGTTAAATTAATCTTATTTACACAAGTATTACGTATTTATAGCATGACATTTAGAATAAAACCATTTCTTAATCATGGAATGTTGATCTTCAAGATATGGGATAAGCTAAGTGTCTATCGTACGACAATTTCTATCAAGCTTTTCAATTTTCGATTTGTAAATATAGTCTTCACTTAATAACTAACATTAAACTATAATTTACAGTCTATATATATATATATATATATATATATATATATATATATATATATATATATTTCGGCAGCAATCTTTCTTTTAAGCATCTTTCTGTGAATACAGCTGACAAGTATGATTTAATCTCAGTATTTTATTGTGTTTTTCCAGCGTTTTAACTTTTTCCGTGTTTTAGAATTTTAAGAATATCAAAATTGTATTCAATGGAATATATATATATATATCGAGGCAGCAAATAATTTTCTAAACATATGCTGTTAACTATAAGAAACAATGAATGTCTATTATGTTTAATCATGAGCCGTTCTAAACGTCGTATTTTTGCTTTAATTTCAGTTGAAAATAAAGACAAAAATTCTCCAACATTTGGATAATTATTTATTGATTTGCTTCTAAGCTTTCGGTTCACAAATATAAAATCGTCGGTGATGGTGGATGTTATTATATTTCAGTCTGAATAACCTTTCTGAAGATGACTCATGTGAGCCGAAAGCTTAGAAGCAAATCAATAAAAATTATCCAAATGTTGGAGAAGTTTTGTCTTTATTTTCAACTGAAATTAAAGCCAAAATACGACGTTTAGAACGGCTCATGATTAAACATAATAGGCATTCATTGTCTCTTATATTTAACAGCCTATGTATATATATATATATATATATATATATATATATATATATATATATTAGGTACCATATATAATTAGCGAGTGATGACAAGTACTGATGAGGTTTTGACAGTTTTATTGTTGTTCCACGGAGACTTCATCTGTTAAGACATAATTTAAGAAAATGCCGGGTGAGCCCACTTTTTATATAATTTGTAAGTACTCAGTAATCTTAAAAATTTTGAAAAATATTCTCCGTAATTTTAGGAATGTTGACTTTAAATTTACTATAATCATCGCTCTTATTTTCGGATAATATCGTGTATGGTCGACCATACTTACATATGAGTACGTTACATAATATTTTATATACATGAAAAATTAAAACAATAACTACAAAAATCATGGTACAAAATGATCTGCATTAAGCTTTCGATTTTTGATTAGCAATATAGTTTTCACTTAATAACAATATCACCTATAAAATATTTATATATTATAAATCATTATAATTAAAATTGAAAAATGAAAATAGTTCTTGCAAAAATTCATTATTCCTCGAAAAAATATTTTCTTAAGACAATAGTGCTGTAAATAAATCTTTTTACAAAACCAATTACAAGCTTTTATAATTAAATAATGTGATAGTTTTGTTTGCATTTTTTATTTTACAATTCGGATAATATTTTCGGGACATGAGTCGCAGAGTTGAGGTTGCTTAATAAATTTCGATACTTTTGTTGGCTGCGTTCATTTAGTCCAACGACATTTTCATTTGCATGCAAGGTCAATATTTGCGTCATCAATAACTCTTTTTAACAAATAGCAACTTTTATATACAAAATAATACAAATGTATACTAACAATTTTTCCAAAAGATTAGAAGTTTTAAGTCCAAGTGAATGTTGGATAAATATGATGAAAAATGGATTTAAGTAATACAGTTCAAATCAAGATTCTCTATTTAATAAAATGTTCTCAAATGATTTGTTTAATCAAGATCGTTTAAAATACTTTTGGCTTTATGGGATACATTTTTTTTTCTATTAAAATAAGCAACAGGAAATCACAATAGAACATTCTAGAAAAATTGGATCAAAACGGCAGTAGAATTTAGATTACATTTTTATATTTCTCAACCAATCAGCTAAAAACTTAGAATAAGAACATTCTAGAAAAATAGGATCGGAAGTAAATTAACACAAAAATATTTAGGCCCCAAAACAAAATAGTAAAATAATAAATCTGATTGATCAATAAATGTTTTCACACCCTAATGTTAGGAAGATTCGTTGATCCCCTATTAATGTATATAATACACACAGTCAGAAAAAAAAGGTCAGTCATCAAGCTAGCCATTAAGTCCGCATACCACCGATACTTTGTCTGGCCAAGTCATTTCTTCCACGCCAAAAGTTCATGACCAAGCTCCGAGGACCTTGAAAAGAAAAAACCGACGAACTTTCTTTCAGCAACGCGACACGCTGTCGCCAACTGAAATGAACTAAATGTAAGTAGGAAAGACTTATTTACGGACTCTGCTAATGTAAACTTATACACATCTTTGAACAAATTTAACTTCTTGCCAAGTTTTATTTCCCAAAAGGCAATTTTCGCATCATGTATTTTGTTTGTTTCCACGTACCATTTTATTTTTCACATAATAAATTGTTTGTTGTTTAATGTCCGTTGTGAATTATTTCTTTCACTTTGCGCGATTGTAAAACAGAGTGTTGTATTTGTGGGGGAAATAATCTAGAGAGCCAGACCCGTAAAATACGGAAGCACATACAACCCAGCAAATATCAAATCCCCCACAGCTTTTTTTTTACAACTATAAATAAGCAAAAAATGTATGTACAGTTATTTACCTTGGATTGTATTTTTGTGTTCGTCGAAAGTTTTTTTTTTTATTTTGCTGCAGGTATTATTCGTAAGATAGAAGTTTGATTATCTGTTAATTGTTAATCAGCTTATAAACTCTCATGTCGATTTTTGCTGAGTGAGATGCAAAAGGGTCTTACAATAAGTGGTACTTTCTAGTTTCGAATACGATAACAAGTTCATAGTGCCTGCTTCTTTGTTTTCGGAATTCTCACTAAGTGTCGCGTCTCGCACTACAGAATTTATATTGGTCATAGTCATGTGACCGGCTCAGAAATCAATTGGTGCGAACTCTTGTCTACTTGCAAGTGCAGGAGAAATGATGAAAAATGTTTTCTACTATATATTGACCAATCAGAAAACGTTTTTGACAAATGATTCCATTTTAATTGGTTTAGTAGAAATAGAAAACGTATTGCCGTGATGCACTTTTAATGGGTTTATATTCAATTTGTCATGTTTCTTAATACTTATTACTCGCGATGAATAAATTGTCGTTCCGACCACTACGTAAAAATTGTTTTAATTTTACACATTCAACTATTTCACAAACATTTAGTAGTAATTTTTTGCACTTTTTTGTACTTATTGTAGAGTAGGGCTCGACAGTAGTAGTTTGAAAGAAAATTGCTGATTTATATTCTCCAACGAGTACTGTTTTTAACTAATAAAAAAATTGGATGAAAATTTAATTTCTTCAAAATTAATGAAATTAACTAAGTAGGTGGTAACATATGTCAAAAAATGTTTTTACCAAGATTTTATAAAAAAGAATTTCAAAATTTAATTAATTTTTAAATAAGCCCTGAAAGTTACATTAAAATCCAACAATTATTTAATTTTTGCAAGAATTTCAAATGCAATGTGTTTTTCATCTGAAAAAAAAAGGCGATAAAACACCAATCGTAAATATTACGTCAACAGCTTATGAAAAAAAAAGTTTTAACCAAAATTTCAAACGTGCTATAAAAGTTTTAAAAATTACTAAAACAATAAAACGATACTTTGGTCACCTAAATATAAAATAAAGAATAGCATGATTCAAGAAAAAAGAACGACGCTTATCGGGCTTCCTGGTAGACATGCTTAGGTAATCCCTACAACGTAAAGTGTTACACTTTCAGTTTTTTTAGAATCCATAAAAATAACAGGATTATTTACGTATGAATAGGTACCTCCGCCTCAAATCAGTGCAGTATCTGTGCATTCTGTCAATAATTAAAATACAATTTCTCAGCGGTCAGTCTAGGAGCAGAGTGTAATATCTGATCCTACTTTTAGTCATAAATTTTTTTCGAACAGGGTGTAATGCTGTATTCTCCCTTACGGTAAGGACGAGGAAAAATAAATGAGGTGAGATCTCTATCTGAAATTAAACTGTTGAACTTGTCATTAGCTAAAGAGAATGTGCAATTTTTGTTTTTGTCTACACATAGTGTGTTTACTCTCATGTTAAATTGACGATTTACCACAGTCGTCTTGGGCCCGATCTTGCCATTGTATCCCGAGGAGAATGTTGAGATGGCCCGAACCTGTGCAACCCCTTACTCATGTTTACAAAGACTCACCAATGTTCTTTGAGATAACGACTTGGAAAATTTAGTTTTATTTGATCTTCTAGAAAATTTAGTTTTATTTGATCTTATGTGAAGACGAAAGATGCCGAACTATTGAAGAAAGAAAAAAAATCCTACCTTCTGAGGATTAAGAATATGGTGACATTCCTTCTTTATGTGGAATTTCTTTCCAGAACGTCAGCGATCATCGCTCTTCACAACTTCCTATCTATTGCTGCTACAATTAATACTTGCTCCTTTCCTTTTCCTCGTTGTCTTCGTTTTTCTTGTTTTGTCATCCATCTTCACGGACTCTTCAAATCATTTATTTGCTGTTTCTATATGCTTCGCTTGCCTTTAGTATGTCCTGTGAGTATTACATATTCCAAGCTTTCTTTCTTTTTTATTCCCAAGATCTCAATTCCTGCTATGGAAATAAAATGAAAAAAAAAAAAGCCAAGTGACTACAGTTTGAGAATCCTTGCTCTAGA
Organism: Ascarosepion bandense; assembly: GCA_037127315.1. Lineage (NCBI taxonomy): Eukaryota > Metazoa > Mollusca > Cephalopoda > Sepiida > Sepiidae > Ascarosepion > Ascarosepion bandense. The sequence goes on along the minus strand of JBBBDQ010002275.1, from coordinate 1,283,813 downwards.
GACAAGCCAAGTCTTCAAAAATTCATTTGTCGTAAACAAAATTTACGATTTACCCTCAAGTTTTCTGTTTAGGACGCATTCTCTGAATCCTTTCTTGATATAAAAAATGAACTTGTCATTCTTTACTCGACTTTTAAAAAGTCAATGCGGTTTCTATAGTCTATTTAGCACTGGTTTTTCCATCTTTATGGATCACTTTACCTGCTTGATGGTTGAAATAGTTGCGTCTTTGCCATCGGTGGTTGATAAAAAAACAACAACAAAAAATAAAGCAAGGATTTCAAATGTTGATCTTCGATATATTGGTGTAAGACTTAATTAATTTGGCCGTGTGCCATACGAATGGAATCTTACCAAATAGTCATTTTTTGAATTCTTGTATTCAGAGAAGATTATCCCTGGCAACGTTCGTCATTTTCCTTCTGCTTATTGGCCTTTGACTTCCCCGAGAAAGGCTGGAGGTACAAGTGGAAAAAAAAAAAAAAAAAAAAAAAGTAGGATTTTCTTTAACAGAACCTTGACATTTCAGATATGAGCGCTCTTTATTCTGGACATTAAAACTAATTACGCAAACAGGATTAACCTTAGTTTTTACTTACTAACATTTCTTTGTAGAGAGGAAACTTTATTCATAAAAATCATCAGCTGAAAAACTAGTAATAAAGATAATAATCGATAAAAAACATTTTTTTTTATTTAGCTGAAAAACGTTGACCTTTATAACCTGGAGAAGTTGATTAGGTCAAGTGGAGCAGGGTTAGCTAATGTCGATCGTATTACACATGCTAAGAAATATTCTCCGAAAACTGAATTTATTTTTAAAACACAAACTTCAAGAAATAGTATTAAAAAGCGATTACTGTTTGCGGGTAAATTTAAACTCGTATTCATAAAGACGAGACAGAAATAAAATTAGTCGTTAAAATTTGTACAAGGTAATAATAAAAACAAATGCAGTATGATGTCAAAAAAGACACAGTGAACTATCCTTGCAGTAGATGCAGCTAATGATTCGATCTAGTCGTTCCACTTCAAGTTGGTTTAAGAAGTGAAGCTAACGAGGTGAATTGTGCTGCTCTTCAGGAGACTAGCATCAACCGTGCTGATTGTAGGCAGGAAATTTACTTATTGAGGTTAAAGGAGAGCAGTTTTTTTGGAGGCATTAAAACTTACAAGCCATGTCTTGCCCCAGTTAAGAACTGATTGAAAGTCATTTACAAGAGCAGCAGCTAGGTTTACTTTGTCAGCTTTGAGGATTTCCTATTGAGACAGGAGTAAATGGTGGTGTCATCTGCATAAATGCATACCTGGAAACTGATGACGTCAGGAAGATCATTGATGAAGAACATTGACATCGTAGGGCCTAGGTTAGAGCCTTGTGAGACAGCCGCGTTTGTGGGAATGGATCTGGATGTGTTCCAGTTGGAAACGCCCTTCATTTTACGATTAGAGAAAAGATTGGGTTAAATCAAACAATCGTCCTGTAATATCGTAGCTCTGGAATTTGCGTAGAAGGCCAGCATACTAAATAAACCTTGTCAAACGCCTTCGAGGTATCCAGAGCCACTGCTTGAGCTTCGTCATTATTATCAAGAGCCTGGTATACATATTCAGTGATTGCCGTTAACAAATCAGCGGTAGATGTGGCGAAGTGGAAGCCATATTGTTTGTCAGAGAGTAGGTTTTGAAAAGTGAGATGCTTAACCATTTCAGCATTGATTAGAACCTCGAATACTTTGCTGAGAAGCAGTGTAAGGCTAATAGGTCGATAGTTAGAGTGGTCAGGGAGTTACCCAGAGTTCTTGAAAACAGGAACTACAGATGAAGACTTATGATAAACTGGAAAGCAGGAAGCAGAGATGCAATAGCTGTAGAGTTTGGAGAGAAATGGAGCCAGCACCAGAGCACACTTCTTTAGAAAAACGGCTGGGATTCCATCACTTCTACTTTCCTTATGGGAGTCTAATTTAGAAATGACGCCCTAGACCAGAGACTGGATTATACACATATCACCCATTAGAGCCTCTGTTCTAGGTGGGAAATAGCGTGTGAATAATCCAGACAAGTCAAATGTTGAGTTGGAAGAGAATTAGCGAGTAAAGCACATTCAATATATATATATATATATATATATATATATATATATATATATGAAATAAAATAAATTTCAAAGTTCAAAACCGTTGAATGATCATTTCAACATGAAATCCCTAAGAGAGATTTCACATCTCATCGGCAACTATCAAATTTCAAAATGAATTAAAAAAAATGAAATAAAAAAAATTTGAAAAATTAAGAATTTACCGGCGGAAGTATAAAAATTTACGTCACAAAAAACTAGATAGCAATCAATGTCTATTTTTAGATTTTGGACAACATTACTTTTAGATTGAGTTGTAAGTGAAAAGTTTAAAAATTTGGCTTTGTCTAGCTTTAAAAAGGGGGAGGGGTTAACGGAAGAAATAGTAAGTGGTGTTTGACTGAAAAGTGAGCGATAAAATGGAAAGCGAGGGAGGAAAAAGGAAAAAAAAAGAAAAAAGGAAAAAAGAAATGATTTAAAAATTAGTGATAGAATAGGCAAAGTTTCTACCAAAGAAGTTTACATTTTATTTAAGGACTTCCAAAACAAATTACAAACTAGACTGATTAATCCTACAAAAAGTGACTTAGGCATAATTTCTAGGAAAATTTAAAAAAAACCTAATCGAGAAGTTGCAATCTAATTTACAACCAAACCTCTGGAAAAGTTCCAATGATACCATCAATTGGTTTAATAACATCAATAATAAATCTAAATTCACCTTCTTTAAATTCGATATTGTTGACTTCTACTCTTCTATATCTAAAAACCTTCTTGAAAGTTGCATAAATTTTGCTAGAAATTACGTTGAAATTTTGGATAGGGATTTTAAGATTATCTTAGCGGCTAGAAACTTTATTCTCACCTTTAATAATTCCACATGGACGAAAGGGCCAAATGATAGCTTTGATGTTCCTATGGAAGCTTATGATTCGGCCCAGGTGGCGGAGCTAGTAGGAATATATATTTTGGACATTTTAAGTAGATCCTTAGACCAAAAACAAATAGGTTTATATGGGGATGATGGATTAATGTTTATCCCCAATTCCAATGGACCCTATACGAATAGAATTCACAAAAAATCATTAGAGCCCTAAATTATCTCCGTTTTAAGGTTGAAGTTACTTCAAATCTTAAAATTGTAAACTATCTAGATATCACCCTTAATTTAAACGATGGATCCCACCAGCCTTTTCTCAAAGAATATAGTTCTCCGACTTACATTAATATTTCATCCAATCACCCAAAAAATATTTTAAAGCACATACCCAATATAGTAAATAATAGGATTAACCATTTATCATCAAGCATCAAAACTTTCAATGAAAGTAAAGATATTTACAACAAGGCCCTTCAAAAAAGCGGATTTATGAACAAATTAACGTATAAAAACCTACAACAAACCCGATTCATCTAATACAAAAACTAAAAGTAATTGTAGAAAAAGAAAGATAATTTAGTTTAACCCTCCATACTGTAAACTAACAAATATCAATATTGGTAAATATTTTCTCAAATTGGTAGACAAACATTTTAATAACAATAATCCTCTACGAAACATTTTCAATAGGAACACTCTAAAAATTAGCTACTCTTGTACCCCAAATATGGACAACATTATAAATTCTCATAATAGGCAAATTCTAAAGAATTTATGTAATACTGACTCTGGGTCCGGAATTTTAAATGAATGCAATTGTAGCTCCGTGGATATCTGCCCGGTGGAGGGCAAATGTAAATCCACCCAAGTAATTTATGAAGCTCACATTCCACCATCCAACAACAAGAAAAGTTACCGGACTTATATTGGTATGTCTGCGGGGCCTTTTGAGCAAAGATATTACAATCACAGGTATTCTTTTTCGAACCCAGGTCAGAAATACCAGACAGCCCTTTCACGGAGATTCTGGAAAATGAAGGAAGAAGGGCTGGACCCTGTAATTAGTTGGAGATTGATAGATTCAGCCCGAATTCCGAGGAATTTTCGTGATAGGTGCGATCTGTGTCTGAAAGAAAAAATACTAATATTAAAGTACCCAAACCAGCACCTACTCTTGAATTTAAGAAAAGAATTCATTTGTAAGTGCCGCCATAGGGCGAAATTTGTGAACATTTAAAATCTAAATTCTAAATTCAGTTTTTAGGAGAGAAAATATAAATTAAATTGTTTTTGATTAATTGATTTATCAATTAAATTTTTAAATAGTAAATTTGAACCCCTCTACCTTCCTCTTCCTTTCTCCTATTAATATCTACCCTGTATGAAGTAAGGATACTTATTCTAACTTAACCCCCAATTTTTTCTGCAAGTATATATATATATATATCTTTTTCACAGCACCTAAAAATATTTTTAAAAAAAATATTTTTTTATAAAAGAATTTTTAAAAATTAAAAAAAAAAATTTTTTTTAAATTTTATTAATTTTATTTTTAATTTAAATCTAGGTTTATGATTAATAGATTAATTTAATTAAATTTAAATAAATCATATATCAGCTTTTTTCCCCAAATAATGTTTTTTCTGAAAATTTTTTCTTATACTTTAACCCATTTATAAACGTTAGTTTTGTTAACTCTTCTCAATCGTCTCTATGAAAAAGGAAATTTTTCTTTTTTCTTTTTTCTTTTTTTCCTTTTTCCTCCTTCTCTTTCCATTTTGTCGAGCTCACTTCTCAGTCAAACACCACTTCCTATTTCTTCCGTTACTCCCCTTCCCCTTTGTAAAGCTAGACAAAGCCAAATTTTTAAACTTTTCGCTTACAACTCAATCTAAAAGTAATGTTGTCCAAAATCTAAAAATAGACATTGATTGCTATCTAGTTTTTTGTGACGTAAATTTTTATACTTCTGCCGGTAAATTCTTAATTTTTCAAAATTTTTTTATTTCATTTTTTTTTATTTCATTTTGAAATTTGATAGTTGCCGATGAGATGTGAAATCTCTCTTAGGGATTTCATGTTGAAATCATTATTCAACTGTTTTGAGCTTAAAAATTTATTTTATTTTATAATTAGCTCTGTAATTTTAATTACATTGAGCCCTCCACCTGGATCATTTTTTAATATTAAAATATTAATATTAAATAGGATCGGGTCTTTGGAATTTACCTTCCAGTTTTTTCTTTTGGATTAAAGTTTTTTTTAATATATATATATATATATATATATATATGTGTGTGTGTGTGTGTGTGTGTGTGTGTGTGTGTGTGTGTGTGTGTGTGTGTGTGCTACATTATGTATATATGTGTGCTACGTTATATATATATATATATATATATATATATATATATATATATATATACGTAGCACACTTGGTATACTATACAGGTAAATTCCGATCAAGACGAACTTAAATCAATGTTAAATTAATTTATTTAATTTAACAGAGTAATATAATTTAGAAAAGATTTCTGATTTATTACAATTCTAATGGGTAATACATATTTCACCCCATTGAGGATCAACTGTCGTCCCATTTTGGTCTGACGAGCCGCAATATAACATCATTATGCGACGAAATATGTATTACCCATTGGAATAAATCAGAAATCTTATATATATATATATATATATATATATTGACAAAACTTTTATTTGTATTATATATATATATATATATATATATATATAATACAAATAAAAGTTTTGTCAATTAGGTGATTTATGTTACCTTCAGAGTTTCAAATACGTACCCTCTGGAAATCACTGGGCATTCGTGTGCGTTTTTCGAATTTTTTTCACTTCACGAGCACTCATTATTATTATTATTGTTGACTCTTTCTCTTTTTATTCAATTGTAGCCATTTTGACTTCCGGTTTTCCAGTTATACTGTCCTCATTAATTCTTACACAAGTTTAAACAGAATATCTACTGAAATACGAGTATCGATCAAAAATAATGTTCAAACAAATCATTTCAAATTGTCGGTTGTTTATAACCAGTTTCGTTAATCTTTGTTAATTTCCGTAACATGATGATTATCGTAAATAATCAGGCCGGTAGAAATAAATATATATACTGTTTACGAGTATCGATCAAAAATAATGTTCAAATAAATAATTTCAAATTGTTGGTTGTTTATAATCAGTTTCGTTAATATTCGTTAATTTCCGTAACATGATGATTATCGTAAATAATCAGGCCGGTAGAAATAAATATATATACTGTTTACGAGTATCGATAAAAAATAATGTTCAAACAAATCATTTCAAATTGTTGGTTTGTTTAAAAGGGAGGTACTATACTATATATAAACGCGTTCTCGTTATAAAATATAATATCTCGTTATAAAAGTGAAAAAAAATATTTACTGTTCACACAAATTAGGTATTTGAAAAAGGGAACAAAATGTAAAAAGATAATGATCTCAAGGTCAAAAAGAAACTCACCGTTGTTTAGTGGTTGGAGATACATTTAAATTGTATATGAAATTTGCGCAAATTGTACACAGGTTGGTTAGTGACGAGAATATACTGAACTATTCGTGTCTTTGCTTTCTTCTGGGAATAGAAAAAAGTTATGTTGCCTTTGTTGAAATTGCTTTTACTGAATATCTCTGAACTTCCTTTCGATAATGTTCAACAATGGAGGTATGTTGACGAAAAATTATAGTCGTCTTTTTGTTAACAGGCATCTTAAGAAGTGAACATCAGTTTTTTCGATCCATCGTTTAACAAAGCCATTCCTTAAAATGGTTGACTTCTTGCTACTCCGAAGCTTTGCCGACATCTTCACACTGCTGCCCAAAAACCTAAAGTATATTTTAGACGCGCGATTTATTTAACCGATCAAGTTAAATTTTACAACATTTAAGTTGAGATTGAAGATCATCTGATATCAACTTCGTTTTCATCCTCCTTTTGGACAAATCTGGTCAAAAGAAAATTGTGAATGCAAGCATTTTAGCTTTTAGTACAAATATTGGGCGTTCATTTCCATCCAAGTTGCTGGTTATCCACTTTTAGCAGAATATAGAACAAGAAAAATTTTAAAATGTTCTCTATTGAACAGGTGAAGAGGCTCATCCCTTGTTTCCTGTTTAGGATGCGGTTTCCGGTTTTCTCTTTTCCAATCTCACTTCTTTTTCAATTGGAGTAGATAGACTAAACTATCGCCCGTTTCACACTCCACCCACGTCTATTGAACAGGTGAAGAGGCTCATCCCTTGTTTCCTGTTTAGGATGCGGTTTCCGGTTTTCTCTTTTCCAATCTTTTCACTCCTATGTAGCCCCCTGCACATCAGTGGCGTTACCGCCTTGCTCGGGGTGATATGATTATATATATATATATATATATATATATATATATATATATATATATATCATTCAAATAAAATGGTCATAGTTTAATTTAATTAAAAAAAAAACCACAAACCATGATTAGGAGCCAAATTACCTGAACCCAGAACTGCATAGTGTTTTATTTAGATTAGATATGTAAAATCAAATAATTACCTATTCAATTTTAATACACGTGTGAATTCCTAAATGATCACCTGCGATCCAAAAATAAGATATAAAAAGCCGATACAGAAAGCATCGCCAGACAGAAAGACAGACAGACCCAGACTCGAGAGAAAGGAGTGTAATTAGTATCCCCCTTGACCCAAGTCAAGCGGCTTACTATGTTAGCCTCCCTTCCCTCTCCTATTATCTTTCGCTGTCTCAAAACTACTTACTGACCTAAGGAGCGAATACATCAAAGACATTCCTTACTTACAACGCTCTCACATTCCTAAGCATTAATTCTCTTTTCAGCATTTTATTGCCATGAACATTTTAACGTCCGTTGGACCTATACTTCAAGTATTACTTTAATTGTAAAAACCTTAATTGATATGTGTATATATAAAATTTTATTTTTCAATTCAATTTGCTTTTCTTGATTTATAATAATTTTATGACATATAGTGGGCTATCTTCAACGAGGCCAAATTCCGTCAATCCTCAACAATACACAACTATCCTTTGCTAGAACGGACTCTCCACTATAATCTGGAAAAGAAAGGATAACCCGCTATACAATAATCTCAATTGGGTTCAAGCGACAGAGCCTACTACTATGTTATATACGTCATAGAGAAAGGACGAGATGAACTACTGGTGGTAGGAGGCATAGTCTTCACTAAAGCGCGCCAAAGTCAAACTCAGCTTAAAGCTTGAGAGAGACGACTGCCATGATGAAAAATATGTTTCCCTTCAACACCATAAAAATATACGGTACAGTTTTCTGTGAAAAACGTATATACAACAGCGTAGTTACTGTTAATATATGGTAGTTAAGTGACTAAAAAATTGCGTGTAGCTGATATTTGTCACTATCACGACTAAAGCTTACAGATGTATCCATTACACTTGACCTTTTTAATAAAAGGAAGTGTACACGTGGAAAAAAATATACCCATGTGGAAATATTGAAAATGTGACAAAAAATGCTATTAAAATTAGCACAAAATAACACATATAAATTCTGTAATCAATTAGGAAAGTTGTTTCTAACTTTGCTATAGTGAATTCAAAGGTTAAAATAGAGTTATAAAGAAGTCTGAAGCGGACAAATTGTTTTTATGCTTAACCTATGCATGAACACGTGGACGGGAAAAATATTCATTCGGTAAGAAATACGCTAGAAGACATCCAGAAATTGTAATTATTTAGTTTTTTAGAATTCATTGAAAATATAAGTCCCCTTTCCACTCCGACATTTTACCGTGATGAAAAAATATATATGCTTGTTAAAAGCAAGTTCCGTTAATTAACACCGTAGTAAACAGTTTATGTAGCTTTATTTTTTTAATGCCAGAAAAGCGACATGAAAATTCTCACGTTTTATTGCTGTGCCATTGCGGAAATGTATCCAGCGATTCTTTTCACGTGAAAAAAATTACCGTGCGTTTTAACCGGCAATGTGCTGAAAGAGACATTAACATTTGTTTGTTTGTTTGTTTGTTTGTTTATTTAACCTCATATTTAACAATTAAATGATAATTCTTTTATAATCGTGTGGCCCCAAGCAAGGCATTTTACTGCTACTGTTGTGCAGGAGGTTATATAGCGGGATATCCCTTATTCTATTCCGTTTGTAGTGAGGGGTAGCTGTATGCCGTAGCAGGTTAACGGAATTTGGCCTTGTGGGAAGATAGCCCACTATAATTCATAAAATTCATAACATTCAAGAAAGGCAATTTGAGTATAAAATAACATTTATATATATATACATTACAATAAATGTTTTACAAATAAAGTAATACTTGAAATAAAAGTCAAACGGAGGTTAGAGAGTTCATGACAAATAATAATGAGCTGAAAGAGATAAAAGAATGTTCATTTAGGAGTTGCCACTTCAAAGTTCAGTAGGTCAGTAAGTTGGTTTGTGTGGAATGTCTTTGAAGAGGTCAAATAGTACTTATGATACAGGGAGGTGGAAAGAGGTCGGCATAGTAGCCGCTCGGCTTAAGTCAAGGCGAGGCAGGTGACTCTATCCTATCGTCCTTCTGTCTGGCTAAGCTTTTGTGTCTTCGCTTTTTAAATCGGTATTTTGGATCAAAACGCAGCTAGTTTCGAATTTCATCCTTGTATTTGGTTCCGGGCTTCCCATTGGCTGGTAAATAAAATTCGCGAAGGCTCGCGAAATGGTAATTTGATATTTGATTAATTTTTATTTTTCAACCGGAACATCTGCGCGAACTTGGATGCGAACGACGATTTTTATTCATTTGCCTTTTAGTTGTGAGAGAGTACACATCCGGTTCATCGCTTTTGTTCGGTCGGTATCACCACAGTTACATAGGAGGAATGTTATGAGAAAGAGTGACAGGTTACAGAGGGTGTCAGGAAGAGAGAATGAGAAGGAAGAGAATACTGATGAGTAGGGTGGACGGAGAAAAAAGCATGAGAGAGAGGATGTAAGTTAATGAGACAGGAGGTGACTATTGACTTTGCATTTGAATTCTTGAGGATTGTAGCTGTCGGGAAAACAAGTATGCGGAAGGGAATTCCACAGGCAGGAAGTGCGAGAAAAGAAGCTGATGGAGTGGAATTTGCGTTTACAATTTATCGGTTTCACGGTAAAACGGTTGGACCTAGTTGCAATTCTCGTGACTCGAGGAAATTCATATATAGGAGGTACCAGTGAGCTAAGATCATCGGAGCAGAAGCCGTGAAAGTATTTGTAGAAGAGACACAGGGAAGCCACACTGCGTCGATGAGAAAGCGACTGTATTCTAGGTGTCAAGACGAGATCGATCACATTACAGATTCTTCGTTGGATTTTGTCAAGGACACCTAGGTGGATATCAGGAGCACCCAACCAGATATGGCAGCAATATTCAATGCACGGGCGGATGGTAGATTTGTATATGGGCAGGATTGTTTCGGACGGGAAAAACTTTCTGACCCTACACAGAGAACCGACTTTCTTAGCAGCGGATTTAGCTATGGATTCTATATAGTTATTCCACTTAAGGTCTAATGTGAGAGTTAATCCGAGGAGGTGCAGTGTTTTACTTTCAGGGAGAGAAGCCTGATCCATGTTAATGGGTGGGAGGAACGATTGTCTGTGATGGTTAATAGGTAGCAGCTTCGTTTTGGAAGCATTAGAATTTACGTGCCATTTCTTACCCAAGTCCGATACTGATTGGAGGAACTTTTCAAGCTCAGCAGCGAGGTTTGCTTTGTCAGCCTCGGCAGATTTTTGATCGAGACGAGGGGTAAACCGTAGTGTCGTCAGCGTATATGCCTACTTGGGATCTTATTCCGTCGGGGAGATCGTTAATATAGATGAGGAAAAGCGTAGGACCTAGAATAGATCCCTGAGAGACACCCGCGTTTGTGTGATAGTATTAGGAGGGTTGTCCTTTCAATACTACCTTCATTGTTCGATTTGAAAGGAATGACTGAATTAGGTCAAACAATTGTCCAGCTATACCATAGCTCTGCAGCTTGCATAGAAGGCTAGCATGTCAGACTCTGTCAAACGCTTTGGAGATGTCAAGGGCAATAGTTCGGGCTTCGTCGTTCTTGTCGAGGGCCTGGTGATGGTCGTGAGCATATCAGCAGTAGACCTGGTGAAGCGGAAACCATACTGTTTGTTAGAGAAGAGTCTGTAGACTGAGAGATGTTGTACCACCTCGGTGTTGATGATGGCTTCGAACACTTTGCCAAAGATCGGTAGGAGGCTGATAGGGTGATAATAAGCGGAGTCAGAGGGTTCTCTAATATTTTTATATATAGGAAACACGGAGGAAGATTTTCAGCTGGAAGGAAAGCAAGAAGAAGAGCGGTAGTAGTTTAGAGAGAATATAGGAGAGTTCAGGAGCACATTTCTTTATGACAATGATTGGTATTCCGTCGCCACCGCTCGCCTTATGGGGGTCAAGCTTAGAAATTATTTTGGAGACTACCGAGGGAGTAATTAGTATGTCAGTCAGTTGGGCCTGGGTTCGGGGAGTGAAGTCGGGTACAGATACTTCAGACGAGTCCAGTATCGAGTTAGTGGAGAATCTACGAGCGGAGCACTCAGCCTTCTCTTTTGAAGAGGTGAGGACCTCAAATTCGTTGATTAGAGGTGGGGGGATTGAGGGCTTACTGTTGTTCAGCACGCTTTTACAGAGCCTCCAGTAGTCTTTGGAACCGAACTTACGGGATGCTATGCGTTGCTTCATTCTAACTGCAAACATCAGCTTAGCTCCTTTAAGTATCTTCTTGCACTCATTGCGGGCCGATGCAAAAAGGCGCCTGTTATGGTCAGATGCGTGACTCTGGTAAAGCCGAAAGAAGTGATTTCGGTGGGCGATGGCAGCTGGGCAGGCAGGGGAGAACCAGGGGGGATGAGTGGGATTTAAGTCTCGACTTCCTGGCAGGGATGAAAGCATCGATTCCAGCCTTAACCTAAGAGGAGACCTCAGCCGCACAGTCTTCAACAGGCAGGCTAAATACTTTGTTCCAAGGGACGTCATTCAGGAAATCGCGAAACGAGTCCCAATCGGCTCTTTGGTAGCAGTAGTATGTTCTGCTGGTCTGAGGTTCTTGGGTGGAGTGGATGCGGAAGGAGATGCTGACGGAAACTACCGCATGATCAGAGTTTCTGAGAGGGCAGGGTTGTTTGAAATTGCAAGAGTCTGGGATGGAGGTGGAGGATAGTAATATACAACAGCAATAACAGCAAATAACGATTCCAAAACATGGTTAGAAAACGAACCACTAAATTATTGTCGATCCGGAATATAATCAAAGAAGATTTAGGACGCACACCTTCCGAAATGGTTTTTGGAACGTCCTTGACAAATGCACAAATTATTTATATTGGATATATGTATATTGTCAAATAAAAAATTTTCATATTTTTATACAACATTTCTTATTGCGTTGTATTTTCTTGAAATTTGTGTTATAGTTTTGTGGACTGGGATAGCCCGTATAAAAACCGCCTTTTAATTCGGGTTGTTCTGGAACCCCTACAAATGAATACATGAATGTTTGTTCTCAAAGGGAATTTTTTATAACATATACAAATGATACATACATATAAACAAGTGTCTGGTAATAATGGATAAGGCCTAAATTTAGGCGTCAAATGGATTTGAAGCGTCAAACCCGAGGGTTAGTGACCACAAATCAGTAAAGACACGTTTTAGCTTGCGTAAAAAAAACAGACGAGACTGGCCACAAGCAAAACTGAATAGACGTGTTGATGTCTCAACACCCAGACACTGGAAGTAGAGATATTGATCAACTTTAGAAAAGTGTTTATATCTTTTAAAACTGATTCATGTATCGGACTTGTTTCCTACTGAATTGACATTAAATGGAAACTGTTTAGCAATTCTCTATTAAATGTATGTTTTTAAAAGATGTATTAAAAAAATACTAAAAAAAAATATGAAAAATAAAATATGCTTTGTAAGAACAAAGCATATTTTATTTTTAATATTTTTGACACCCAATTGTAAATCACAAGCAATATATATAGTAACTGTTTTTCCTACTATCAAGGCACAAGAATCTAAGTCGTGATTGATCAGTCTTCATCGCGCTTCCCGCCTGTGGAACTCCCTTCCACAAGTCTGCTTTCCCGACAGTTACAATCTCCAGGTGTTTAAATGTAGGGTCAATAGACACCTCCTATCACACTAACTCCCAACTATTCTCACAACACTCTCATCTACCCAACCCTTATTCTCGGTATCCTCACCCGCCTATCACCCACCCTCTGTTATGTCCTATATTTAACCAGCCTTTCTCCTCTCTACGTAGCCCCCTGCACAGTAGTGGCAGTGACATGCCTTGCTCGGGGTGAAACGCTTATAAAAAAAAAAAAAAAAAAAAATTCAAGTCCGACTAGAAATCATGTTAATTTTCTCACATGTGACTTACTTTTTTCTCTCTCTGTTTGTGTCTTTTAATCTTTCCCTTTCAGAATTTTTAAGAATCTTAGATAGTTCCTGCGTAAATGTACGAATCTTTTGCAATTTGATTCTTTCGCCCTGTTTAATTCTCCCTTGAGCACCAAATTATTTTAACCAAACACCTACCCCTGAATCTGTCAGTGATGAGTAAACCCTCGATATTTCGTGTGTGTGTGTGTGTGTGTGTGTGTGTGTGTGTGTGTGTGTGATCCTTTTCCTACTTGTCCGTTCGTCTGTAGCGAGAGAGAAGATGACGAGCGTAATTAACGAGCGGGTTTGAAGCGATCATTATTATCATCTCTATCTCCTCCCCCACTTCTTTATTCTCACGGTTCACTCGTCTGCTCTTTCTTATACTTGATAATAACGGAACCCTTCGAGATTGAGCGATAACTTCAAAGACAATCCTATCCAACGATAACGCTCATACATACATGCATACATACATACATACATACGTTCTTGCCTACGTACACATAAACTCATTCTTGCAAAGACTACTACGGACTCTTGATACCCTTAACTCTTACTACTGTTTCTTACAGAAAGTACCAATTTATGTTATTCTATTCTATTATTGAATATCTATTTAAACATCCAAAGGGTGTACTTTTATTCTTCCACCCATTCCAATTTCCAACCTTCTGATGATAGCGAATAAATCTAAGTTGTAGGGAGTTCGGTAATGTTTGACACAAGGCCAATTTAATAAGCATTAACCATCTCCCTACTGCTGCAATTGAAGAATCTTTACTGCCACATTGGTGAACCCCGGCATCTAAAAAGAACACGCAGTGGAAATCTGATCACCCTATCACACTGATGACCCAGCGAAGAACACACAGCCAAAGAATCCCTTGTGGTGGATAGAAAATTAAGAATTAAAATAAACCTTTTTCACTTTTACAAAAATTCACAATGTTATGTAAAATCCTGTTTTCTCAAAATAGAAAAAGGATTGACCATGTGCCTAAAAAAAAAGTCGAACCGGATTTCGCGAGTAGATGTTAAATTGGTTTTCTGACCAATGGGAGCGGTTTGTAAGAAAAAAAAAAAGGGTTACCGATCCGGTGCAAAAAACCTAAATGACTATAAAACGCTTCGGTCAGAGAGAGAGAGAGAGAGAGAGAGAGAGAGAGAGAGAGAGAGAGAGAGAGAGAGAGAGACTTCAAGTCTACCCGGGCGTCAGGACGCGCCGCACTTTGTCCTCCTTCTCCTTCTTTATCGCGTGCTGATTCCTTTTACTTTTCTCCATTCAAAGACATTTCTACCAAACAAACGCTCATACATTTTTAAATATGTACGCATAAACTCTTTCCAACAATTTACTACTACGGACATTTCTACAACCCTTGATGCCCTTAACTCATTACTTGTTTCTCATTAAACATTAACTTCTATGAATTCTTGTTATTCTTTTTCTTTAATAAATTTCTATTTTAACATGAAAATGTATATTTTTATTCTTCCACTCTTCCTCAAATCCACATGTAGAGGACGAAGTGTCCATTACTAATTTATATTTACGAATCGACTCGGCGTAACTTGCGGCGTGGAAATAACACAGGAAATAAGGGAACACGAAAAGGCGAAAGTAACCAGAACAACAATATATTAACAAAGGTTCCATAGAGTTGAAAACATGCAAATCAAATAAGGAAAGAAAAGCTATTTCCCTTTGTCTGGAGAAAAACGTAAATATTCGATAGAAGATTAAATTGAATAAAGTTTTTTGAATAAAGTTAATGTACATAATGTTAATGTCTGTTTCCAATTGGAGTTTTTTTTTAGCGTTGTGTGTGCATGCT
This sequence comes from Ascarosepion bandense, assembly GCA_037127315.1. NCBI lineage: Eukaryota > Metazoa > Mollusca > Cephalopoda > Sepiida > Sepiidae > Ascarosepion > Ascarosepion bandense. The sequence goes on along the minus strand of JBBBDQ010002275.1, from coordinate 1,268,519 downwards.
GGTGAGAAATAAAATTTTGCGCCACTAATTGCTACCCGCAATTAGTGCGCGTGTGTATGTGTGAGTTAGATAATAAACATGTCTGCTCTTGCCCGGGACAGAACCCTAACTGCCGGAACACGTGACGCTCCCCCGCTTATATCGACATACCGTTAGCGCGGGAAACTAGGGTTATCACGTGAACGCTGAATGACCATGTGTGTGTGTGTGTGAATGTATCAAACCCTTCTCACACAATCTACAACCTTTTGCAGCCAACCTACAAACCAACTTCCTGGTGCCTACCTTCTGATAATTATGGACAAAATCTGTAAGCTGTAGGGTGTTCGGTTATGTATGATACAAGGCCGAATTAATAAACATTAAACATCTCTCTGTAGCTTCACTAGTGACCACCGACGACTGAAAAGAACACGCAACACACACCCTATAACTTTTACACTGGCGAACCTTGATGTTTGAAAAGGAACACGCAATGGAAGAATCACTTCACGAATGAATCCCGACGTCCAAAGAACACGCACCCTACTTCTTCGCTGGTGAACGCCGACGTCGAAAAAGAACACACAATGGAAGGATGAATTCTTCACTGGTAAACACCGACGTCCAAACCCAGCGACGAACATGCAATGGAAAAGTCCCTACCATCTCACTTGTGAACACCGACGCCCAGAAACAAAACAAACATATTAAAAAAAAAAGTCACTCACCTTCTACAGGACAAGAAAGAAAGGACAGAAGAAAAAGAAAAAAGAAAAAAGAAAACAGAGCTCAACATTCTGATAATTCTGGATAAAATCTGTAAGCTGTAGGGAGTTCGGTTATGTATGACACAAGGCCGAATTAATAAACATTAACCATCTCCCTATAGCTTCAGTTTAACACAACCACATATTAGCGTAAAATGTGACATCTGTAATATTCAGAAGTGTAGTCTCTGCTTTCCTTCTTTTACGTCTCTCTGACGCCGACTGATTTTTAGCTAACCGAGCAGGTTAAATAGGCCAGTTATGTCATTTTTGGGTCGGGAAGACACATGACATGAATCATTGAAAGTTGATTTTTTTTTTTGAAAATCACGCTTTTCATTAGAAAATGAATCCACACTTGCAGTCTATTTTTATTGGTCACAATAGATTTTTATACTTTGTGTGTTTGCAAACCGTGAAGAAAAGGAAGTTATTTCGTATTCACCACACATTGTTTTTTCTACTCAGTTTTTGTGTCTGGCCCAAAAGCTTAGATTTGGTAGAAATAATGTTTTAAAATTGCACAAAGATCAGAAAATTGTTTAAATAGAAAACAAAGCAAGTAAAGTATATAAAAAGAAAATATATTCCTTCGTTTGACAAAGAAAAAAAAAAAAAACAACAAAAAAAAAAAAAACAAGAATGCGTTCTTTTTTAGACGAGGAACTAAGATCTCAACACACCGTATTAATATTATCTCCCTTGTTATCAGTTGAATCGCAATTCGTTCGCACCTAAATGTATGAAAATTAAAAAAAAATGCAATCAAATTGCAACAAAAAATAATAAAAATATTGTTTTATTGTCGCAGAAAGATAATTCTGAAATGTCTTGAATAAAACAGGTAAGGGTATTTATTTCATCTTTCCTTTCTTTAATGACAATAATTGATTGATTGAACCTATGTTTTTTTTTTCACCGGTTTTTAATTTTATTTTTGTTACGATTAAACATGGTGAATAGATTTTTATTCTTTTTTTTTATGAAATCGTTGTTATTGATTATCACGAATTGAATGACTTAAATTTTTGTATTGATATTTTAATAATCAATTCTTTTCTTTTGTCACAGTCGTAAGCGGCTCAGTTTTTTCAAAAGATCAGCTTTTACCTTTCTTTTCTATCTTTTTAGCTTTTTTCTTTGACAGCATTTTTCTTCTCTTTTAATATCAGAACACTAGTAAAAAAAATGGTTCATTATTATTATTCGCAATTTTTCTTTTTTTATGCTTACAAGGAAAGCAAAGTGTATTAATTTTTATTTTTAATATCATTCCCTATTGCGGAGATTTTTGTCTTCACTTTTCAATAAATTGTTTCAGCCGACATATTCTTCGGTCAACCTAAATTCTGAAACACTCACTTCGAACAAATAGCAATAGAAACAAACCTTTCCATTAAACCTTTAATGACTTGGTCTCTTAACTTTTCGTGTAATTCTGTTTTTAACTACCAATGGTTACGAAAATACAACTTAATTTTTGCTTTTTTTTTTACATGACAATACCTGAAAAAGGACTTTTTGTGACAGAAAAGGTGTATTCCCACGTCTATTGAACAGGTTAAGAGGCTCATCCCTTGTTCCCTGTTTAGGATGTGGTTTCCGGCTTTCTCTTTACCAATCTTCTCACTATTACGTAGCATCCTGCACATCAGTGGCGTTACCAACTTGCTCGGGGTGGTACGATTAAAAAAAAAAAATTCAACAAACCCTACCTCTGTTGGTTCTAGGTACCTAAAATGCTGAAAAAACAGCATAAGTATGAAGAAAAAGGTACAAAAAAACCAAACTTAATAAAAACGATTTTAGTACAAATTTTGTTCATTTTCGTTAGCCGGTAGCCAAGTCATTACAAAAGTTTACAGTGGAAAATGTATAACTTAACTCAGTTATTTTCCTGTTACGAACATATTAATTTGGAAATTCTTGCAAAAATTAAGTAATAATGAAATTTTAAAAGAATTCTTTTCATTTCTTTTTTTAATTATAATAATTTGTAAAGATTACATTTATTAATTGAAAAGTTTATTGCAAGTCATTGAGCAATCGTATTTTCAAAATATTTTTTTTGTGTGTATATTTGAATTTTTTTTTTTTTTGTGTGTAGAAATTTCTGTGTGCATTAAAGAGTCATGTGTTCCACGGTTTCTTCCTCTTACAAGAAAAACAATTTAGATAATTTTATCAATTTCGGTTGCCATACACTTGCATCTCTCAAGTTGTCATCACATGTTAAATTAAATACAGGGGAAAGGTCGGAAAGATCAACACCATGTTTAAGAAATAGATTTATTCTTAATTTCTTGCTATTAGTAAGTAATACTTGTGTAAATCGGATTAATTTAACATTAAATTTGCTAATTTTCTAAAAATAATGTCTCACAGTTGTATATTTTATTTTTGCAAGATTTTTAAAATTTAGAATTGACTTTTGTTTACAAATGTGTTGATCGCTCAAAAATATTAAAAAAATTGAAAATGGAAAAAAAGAACGTCTGACGTCATATGGACTACAGATTCTTTTCTCCGATAACCCCTTCACATAGGCTGGACAGACTGAGGCTGTTTTCTGAGAGTTGTTATATTGTAGGATACTGCTTATACTGACCATATCCTGTTTGTGTGTCTCTGGGTCACTGCTAATAAATTTTTGATTGATGTTGCAAGCAGCGGATGATCCCTTTCTTTAAATTGTATGGGTGGTGGGAGTTGAGGTACTGTCTGGTGAATATTGACTTGCAGTATACAGATGTCTTGAACTCTCCCGTCTATTTGAGCTATTAGTACATCCAGGAATGCTAGTTTGTTGTCACTCTCTTTTTCCATAGTCAACTGTATTGATGATCTTATTGAGTTCACATGATCGAGTAGCACCTGGTGTGGCTAGAGTATGAAGGTGTCATTAATGTATCTCAGCCATTGAGTTGGCTTTATATCTGTGGATTCTAATGCCATTTCTTAAAAATATTCCATGTATATGTTAGCCAGTGATGGTGATAATGGTGAGCCCATTGCTAAGCCTTCATCCTGTCAATATATGTCTGATCCCAATCCAAAGTGTGTTGTTTGTGTGCAGAAAGTCAGCATCTCCATAGGTTATCTAGTGGAATACTGGTATGTTTTCCTAGGGATGCGTCCGGGGTTAGTCTGTCTCTGACTACCAATAGTGCCTCCACCATGAGTACCTTGGTGAACACTTACTATCTGGTTGCATTGGATGGGAGCATCTTTGATAAGTTTCAAAGATATAATGTTGATTTTCTTATCAGTGGGTCAATTATATCTACAAGAAAGTGACTCAGAGGGTGGCACACTGAGCTGAGACTGCTAACTATTGGCTTGAGTGGAATACCGTCTTTGTGAATATTAGGTAGATCATACATGTGAGGTAGTTTGACAACTGCCTGTATGTCCTAGGCTGGAAGTGATCCTGGCTTTTGATTAAGATCAGTGACAGCTGCCATTCTGTTTTCAGTGTGGAGTCTTTCTTTAGCTTGCTATAGCTACCACTTCTAATGAGGTCTTCCAGTTTCTTGGTGTATTCAGTTTTGTCTATCACTACAGTTGCATTGCCTTTATCAGCTGGTAGTATGATGATGTTCTCATTCCTCTGTAGGGTCCTGATTGCCAGCCCCTCCTCTTTCATGATGTTTGGTTTGAGTGGCCTGTCTTTCTTCAATGTTTGTCTCACTTACCATCTTAGCTCAACTGCCTGAGCCTGAGGAATTTTCAATCTATTTAGTTTCTGTACTTTGACTGCATTGAATTCTAGCCTGAAGGATTTGTCCAGCTCCTACTGGATTCTTTTCTGTTTTTCTTCATCAGTGATCCTGCTGAGGAAGACCTTGAGCCTCTGGGAGATATCGGAATTTAATTTTTGTTTCCAACATTAGTTGTACTGGATGCATTCTCAGACCATGGCGTGTCCCGTTTTTTCTGTAACCAGACAGGTTCTCCTTGAATTGACAGCAAGTCTCGGTGCCAAGCTTGCAGGGATGAGTTGTAGTTCCCTGCATAGGTGTAGGAATATTTGGTAGTTTGATAGTCAGGTGGTGTCATCTTCAGGTAGGACTTTTCTATTCCATATTTTTGGTGTATTGGGTTTTTATCAATTCTTCAGTATTAGTTTATAGTTCGGAGATGGAAGGAGAAAAGGGATCACCCCCTCCTCATGGGATGAAGTTGAAGTAATAGATAGAGAACTCCACTGGAAACTATGTAAACTTAAGGAACCAACACATATGCTAGTCTACAAAAATCTGACAAAGCATAGAAATGAATATGAGAACCAGTAATAGGAAATGCTAGAGAAAACCATTAGCATCAAAAAGATTGTAATATGAGCTCTGGTAAAAATTCTAGGAAAATCATTACCATAAAAAAATAATTGCAATATGAACTCTGGTAAAAAATGGTTACTAAAACATTATAAGTCCCAAAAATTCACTTGCTTCAAGGACACATGGGACCAGTAGATATAGACGGTTAGTTCCAGTGACTTGACCCAAAGAGGACCCAAAGAGTTGAGAGTTCAATACCAGGCTACAGCAGTGGAGAACAAACAATTTAGAGAGTTAAGATAGAGGAATAACTCAAGACTACCAGAAGTGTCTTTGCACAAGGAATGAGAATGATATACCCCAGTGATTGTAATAAAGGGTTTGGTTCGAAATTCCTATCATCTGAAGAAGGCCGAAGCATACTATGGCTGAAACATTGTAAAAATGATAACAAAGATGAAGAAAATAGTCTTAATAATATAAATAGTGTAAATACTACCTCATCTCTGAAGTAAAGACAAATAATTAAGATTTTATTTTTTAAGGTTTTTAAAATGAATTTTTAAAAATGAAAAATGTTTTTTTTTTAGTTTTAATTTTAAGCTGATAAATGAAATTTAATATTTCTAATAAGTAAAATACTTTTCTCCACTTCAAATTCAATTTAAACTGATTAGAAATAGTTTCTTTTGTTAAATAACTGAGTGCTGTGCCATTTTTAGCCCCTGTTCATTGCAATATATTTCTCTTTATTGAAAAATTTTCAAATATATACTTTTCTGAAACTTCCAGAAATATTAATTTAAAGTATAATTAATCTGATTTGTAACAAATATTTACTTTGAGTTTAAAATATCACAGAAATGAAATTTTAAAAACGGTTATTTTTGAGGTATTGACAGCTTGATGGTACATGGATGTTTATTTAATCTTTTTCTGTGGTGGCTATATCTGTAAAAAAATGATTGAAGACTGTAACGTGAGTGCTTCCTTTGTGTAATTTTTAAGTTAACTGTAATCTTAAATTTTAGGAAAATATTTATCCTCAACACTGCTTCATCCTCCTTTAAACAATTTAGCCCACTTGTAGACATTTTTGGGGCTGAAACATGTGGCACCATGCACAGTTGACATTCTCCTATGAATTTCAACTGGTTTGCACTCTTCAGCAACCAAAAACTTGGTAAATGACCTCTGTTCAATCCTGGAGCATGCTTCTTGGTTGGCCATCTTTGTTAATCTTCAAAACTCTCAAAGTTTGTTTTTTTTTTGAATCTGCAAAAAAAAAAAAATTAAAAAAAAAAAGTAAGCTTCTATCTGTATTAGAAGTCCTTATACTGAAAAATTCACTTTATTGAATGACACTCGTAGAAGTCCTTATACCAAAAAATTCACCTTATTTATTGAATGACCCTTGTACAAATATTAAGTGGTGAAAATTTAATTTCTTGAAATTTCATATTAAAAGTGTGGGCGTAACATCTAAAAAAAAATTCCAAAATAATTTTATTAATTTGTGAATAAATCCTGAAAGTTTTATTAAAATTATTTGATTTTTGCAAAAATTTCCAAATCAATGTTTTCCACTGCAAACAAAACCCATATATTCTATACTAATCTTTGGCCCAATCCACTGACACAAGAAAAACAAGATTTTTAACCAAAATTTCAAACAAATATAATTAAATAAAATAGGAAATATTTTGGTCCTTCCTCTTCATGATAAAGATTTTATTGATAAAACTTTTTTTTATAAAATTTGGTGCCTTTTTTCATCATATTCTCTTTAGTGAATTATTTTATTACTTTCATGATAAGCACAAGGGAAAGTCATATGACAAATACAATGTGTGGAAAAAAAAACAAGAAAACAAACAAACCCAAGCTGTAAAATTCCCTTAATCTGTGATTGTTTCCAGTACTGGAAAGATCTGTTTCTTAAAAAGGTCTGTTAATGCTGTTTACAAACAGGATGTTCTGGGTCATTTCCTTACCCCCTACATTGATGACAAGTTTGGACAACCATGAATTTATATTCCCACATGACTTAGTTTCACATCCATGTAACAAAACCTACAAAAGTATGATTGAGGAAAAAGAGGGAACGTTTTCATTGGCTTCCAAACAGCCAAGATTCTAATCAAATAGAAAATTTCTGAAGAATCATCAAGAGGACATTAAGAAAATGGTATTCGTCAAATCTTAAAAATTTAAAGAGTCATTATTACATATTTGGTTATTGGTGACACTGAAGGGTTGTCATAGATTAAAGAAATGGAAAAAGTGCTGCAAGAAAGTATTTATTTACCAATATAGTTCATCAAAATTGTGTTCATTAATAAATTCTCAAGGACAGATAGCCCAATAAATATAGGTGTTGATTAGTTCCAGTAACTTGATCCAAAGAGTTGTGAGTTCAATACCTGGTTACAGTGAACAAATAACTTAGTGGATTGAGTTAAAGGGAGATAACTACATGACATCCAGAAGTGGCATTGCACATAAACAAGAACAATCTACCTCAGTGAACAAAATAAAGGGTTTGGTTAAAAATTTCTAGCACCTAAAAAAGAACAGTGTACACCAGCTGAAATGTAAGCATGGAAATAGACAAAGACAATAATCTGAACAACGTCAGTCAATCAGTTAAGTGCCATATGTGATACACGCTTTGGGTGATCATGTATCAAAAGGGACATGAATGACTGAGCAGAAGATTATCCCGCAGTAGACTAGTTGCCAGCCAAGGCTATAGAACCCAATTTGTTCTATTATTTAACCTATAACTGGAGGAAAGAGATGGATTAATACCTTTCCCAAGAGTATTTGTGCATAAGTGAATGTGAGGGATTCAATTGGAATTAAAACTTGGTTCCCCCGATTTGTCATTCCGAGCCAATATCCACTGCACCACCCACGCACATCTACTGAACAATGTAAATAAAATAAATACTTTTTTATTTAAAAATTTTTTTTTGTTTATAACCTCAATCTTTAGATTTTGACAATTTCATATTTCTAAGAAAACCTGGTTTGTTAGTAAAATACTACTAAGTTATTTTCATATATTGATATGATATACCTTTAAGAAGTTTAACTTTTACAAGAAGTTGGGCTAGAAATGGAAATTATATGCAAAAACAAAATCAAAAAATATTGCATTTCTGAATTGTAACTGTATATTGAAAATATCAACATTTTTTAAACCTTCCAAGAAACATTGAACAGAAATATTCACATTATTGGCAAAAAATGACCCCCCACCTCTCTCAGGAGCAGATGTAGATAATGTTAAAATAAAATAAAATTAATAAATAAAAAACGAGGTTAATTAGTAAATACTATTTACATCATCATATGATGCAAAATAAAACTTAGTTTTGGTTTTTACTTATTGGAACTGTGGAATAATAATTGTAACCCTAAATGTAACCCTTAATCAAAGAGAAATTCTAACTTAAACTGTCTTATAATGAGCTTCCTTTGTAGAAGTGATACATTTGTAACAAGCTTTTTATTTTATTATGGCTGCCAGTCAAATAAAAATGAAAGCATTGCCAGCTTGGTGGATATTTTAGTTGCGCAATATAAAGATGAATGGATTTATTCATTGGTCACGTTTAGTCATTAAAAATGTGGAGGTGGGTGTATAGTTGAGTTTTTTGTCTGAAACAATTATAGCAAACCAAATATTGATTTATCTCCCTTACTTCACGTTAACTCATAGTCTGAACACTCATTTTTGTTTTCTTGTATCAGAAATAAAATGGGAAATTGCATTTTAAAATAAAATATAATTTATTTATTATAGAACTAACAATAATAGTGCAGGAGAAATGCTTTGGACATAACTAGAATATGAGGCCCAGAAAATCAATTGAAGGAAGGTAATTCAGTTTGTAAGTGTACTCTTTAACGGACATCACTAAGATATCTTGGTGATGTTTGTTAAACTGGACACCCATATGAAAAAGTAATAATTTTTAAATTGTTTGTTATTATTATTATTGAGAAAAATGTTCCTTTGAAATTTCTTTGTCACTCATCAAGTAATGTACCAATCATTCACCTTGGACAAGAAATGCCATGAATGTAAGGCGATCACAAGTGACATAATTGTACAAACTTTTTTTCTGTAAGGGGAAGAAACTCTGAAAAATATAACCTTTTAACGTACACAGAAATTACCATACAAAAACGAAAAGCAAAATAAAACTTCAGATACACAAAAAAATTAAAAATCATTTAAAAAATATCACAATTTGTATTAAACTTTTCAATTTTTGATTAATAAATATAATCTTCACTTAATAAATTTATAAACTAAGCACAACAAATCTTTTGAAGTATTTTAAAAATATTTTTGAAACTTTATAAATTATTATAATTAAAAACAAATGAAAACAATTCTTTTTAAAATTTCATTATTAATAAAAAAAAAACTTTTCTTCAGACTATAATATCCTTAATATATACTTTTAATTAAAACAATGAAAAGCTTATCAAATTATAACGTCATAGTTTCTTTTGCATTTTTATTTCACTAGTGGGAGCAGATTTTTGAAAATAAAGGCAAAATGTTTCAAAATTAATAATTGATGATTTACATTCCTCAATGAGTTCTGCATTAAACTAATAAAACCAATTTTCCCAACAAAATGCAATTTTTTAAAATTTAATATGGGGCTAACACATGTAAAAAAAAAAAAAAAAAATTAACAATTTTTTAAAGATAATAATTTCAAAAATAATTTTGTTCATTTGTGAATATGTACTGAAAGTTTAATTAAAATCTGACAATTATTTGATTTTTGCAAGAATTTCCAAATTAATGTTTGTCATGGTGGGGAAAAAAAGGATTAAAAAATTAAAAAAAATAATTAAAGAATACTTTGATCATTCCTCTTAATAATAACATAAACATTTTGATGGAAAAAGTTAGTTTTTATTAGTAGAGGTACCTACCTTTGCCATTACCCATTTCTTGTCCAAGGTGAATGAATGGTACATTTTTATTTTTGTGCATATATTTTGATGAATGTTTGTCAAACATTGATCTGTATATATCGAAATATGCACAAAAATAATAATTATTTTAATCATTGAAGAAAATGAAAAAGTTTCTTTATTGTTTTTGGAAAAAACTTATTTTTCATAAACAGTGTAAAATATTCCAACCAAGGCATTTAAAGATAATTTGCTTTTCATAAATATAGACAGGTTGAGATCAATATATAGATAAATATATGGAAAGGCCAGGGAAGCCACTTCCATTTTGTGAATTACCCTCCCCTACTCCAAAGAAATGGCAGGAGTGGAAAGTTAATATGAAAAAATACCACACTCTTTATTTAAAAGATTGAAAACTGCGTTTTTGCTGGAAAATTTCTCACACACCTTATCTTTCAAGAAAGTCTTGTTTTATGATGTAAGAAGTCAGTCAGTTAAGTGCCATACGTGATACACGCTTGGGCAATCATGTCTCGAAAGAGACATGACTGACTGGGCAGAAGATTATCCTGCAGTAGGTTGCCATTGCTTTCTGCGGTAGACTGGTTGCCGACCAAGGCTATAGAACCCAATCTGTCCTGCTATTTAGCCCATGACTGGAAGGAAGAGACGGATTAATACCTTTCCCAAGGGTATTTGCACGTAAGTGAATACAATGGATTCAACTGGAATTCAAATTCAGCTCCCCAGTTTCTCTTTCCAAGCCGATATCCACTGCGCCACAACACACGTCCTGATGTAAGAAGACTAAAGTATAATTCTTGACATTTTTCTATTTATTAGTGCTACTGTAAAATATTACTTGGTTGACTAACTCAGCAGAATTAATCATCTTCTAGACAAACATTGTGCGACTATTAATATTTATTCAACAGCAGACAATTTTTTTGAATTTTTGTAAATTAGACATGATTATCTTCTGTAAACAAATGATGAGGAGAAAAATTGATTACATTTTCTTGTGTATTTTGTAGTTCACCAAATGTGAGTATCCTCCCCTGATTATTTTTACTTATTTTTAAGAATAAAAAGGAAAATAAATTTAAAATTAGGTCCCTCAAAAAGAACAAACCTAAGATATAAAATACATTTAAAAAGTAAAAAATTCCTTCTTGAATCTTTTATTTTAGTGTTAGTTCCAAACTAATTAATTTAATATTTTCAAGAAACAAAATACTTTGCTTATATTTCAAAACAAATTTGAATTGATTAAAATATTTTTTTTATCAGTAAAATCTATAGTCATCCATATTGACAAATCTGTCAACAAATAAAAAAAAATTAAATATACTTTTCTGAAATGTTGAGAAAAATTAGCTGATTTAAAGTTTAATATTGAAACAAATATTTAATTTCCTTTTGATATTTATCATAAATTAAGAGGAGAACATTTGTCAGGGTTAGCCTATTCTTATGTGGGTAATAAATTTTCTTTCTCTAGAAATAACATATCTGCTATGTTAAGTTTTAATTTTAGGACTGCTAGCTTATTACATTTATAACAGGAATTTAAAGTAATAGGTTAACAGTTAACTTGATTTAAAACCATCACTGCAATTGATTTGATTTATCATCTGATTCATCTTAGATCTAAATGCATATTCTAAGCATACCCCTGAAAGTGTGAATGTAATTGAAAGCATTACCTTTTCTATGAAAGATTTACTACAAAAGTTGTAAAAAGTTTTGTCTATTATGAATTGTAAAGGGATCTATTATTTCTTTTTTCTTTTCAGATTGTGAATTTCTGCCCAAAGAAAGTTGAACATTGATATGAAGAAACAGTGCTTCGCAGATTAAATTATTACATTATTAGATTCTTTGTCTGAAGATTTAAAAAATGCATATTGGATTAAAATTTGTAGAATATAATTTCTGCAACAGTATATGTTTACTGCATATTTGAGAACTATAAAACATGTTCTATGCTGTAGGCTATGAAAGTGTCCATCAATCAAGAGACTTGGAAGACTCTACAGTATTGTGAAGTGTATGGAAAAGTTTTTTTAAAAAGATCTGCCATGAAATCTCATTTAAAACCTCTTACTGGAGAGACTCAGTTTCAATGTGAAATTTGTGGCAAGCCATTTTCTCAAAAGAGCAATTTAAAAACTCATATGAGAACTCATACTGGTGAAACTCCATTTTCTTGTGATGTGTGTGGCAAGGCATTTTCTCTGAAGGGTAATTTAAAAATTCATATCAGGACTCATACAGGAGAAACTCCATTTTCTTGTGAAGTATGTGGAAAAGCTTTTTCTCAAAAATGTGTTCTGATAGCTCATATAAGGACTCACACTGGGGAGAGCCCATTTTCATGTGATGTGTGTGACAAAGCATTTTCAGTTAAAGGAAATTTGAAAATTCACACTAGAATTCATACAGGAGAAACTCCGTTTTCGTGTGATGTATGTGGTAAATCTTTTTCTCAAAAGCGTGTATTAGTAATTCATATGAGAACTCACACTGGAGAGAAACCTTATTCTTGTAATGTATGTGGAAAATCTTTTTCGCAGCATAATAGTCGAGAAAATCATTTGAGAACTCATACTGAAGAGACTTTGTTTTATTGTGAGGTGTGCTTAAAACCTTTCACTCAGAAGCATATTTTAAAATCTCATATGCGAATACACACTGGAGAAACTCCATTTTCTTGTATGTGGTAAATGTTTTTCACAAAGTACTCACTTAAAGTTGCATATAAAAATTCATACTGGAAAAACACCATTTTCTTGCAACGTATATGGAAAATCTTTTTCTCAAAGTAGCTATCTAAAAATTCATGTTAGAACTCATACAGGAGAAACTGCCTATGCTTGAAAAGTGTGTGGCAATGCTTTTTACAAAGAATATAAATTAAAAAAATCATGTGCAGACTCATATTGGTGAAATCATGAGTGGAAAAGCCATTTCTGAAAATCAAAAACTCATTTGCAAACTTACATTGGCAATTTTTCAAAGTTGCTAAGTTGGAATTCAAGAAGCAAATTGATCTACATTTGAAAACTTATTGATACTAAATTGTGAATTAACTTTTCATCAGTGTCCCAAATTAGCTCATCTAATTTTAAAAGTAACCACAAATGTTGCAAGTTGCAATATTCAAGGTTTAGTAGAGTTACCATCTTAAAATTAATCTAGTAACATTGCATGTGACAAATCTTATGTTACGAGCTTGTAGCATATAGATAAACTGCAGGTCTAAGAAAAAGAAAACATGGAATCCTTTCTCGGTCTTGACTCAGAAATTGAAGCAACACAAGGGAGTCAACGAAGAACAGACGCAAGACAATGGATTTCAAAATATAATATTTATTTATAAACACATAAACATGCAAAGAAAGGAAAAAAGTTTTCATTTAACAAAGGGGGAGGGAACTATGAAAAACAGAAGGCACGAGCGAATACATATATATACAAAAAAAAAAAAAGATCAAGACAAGAAAATCAACTTTTCTGTCAGTTGAGTTGATATTTTCACACAAGAATCTGGTTCAGCGAAGTGAGAGTTCTTTTGTTAAAACAATATTTTGGTTGGCCAGCAATTTTCCTTGGTTCCTTTTCTTTTGGAAGTGGTTGGGGTTTTGCAGCGACTTGCAGGCATTATGTTAGTTGATTCAGTTTCATAGCAGTCCTTTTCATCTATAGTCGACAGGCTTTGCTGTTTTCTTCATTTCGTTCACCTGCCACTGGTTGAATAGAAACTCAAAAATCTCTTTTTTTTTTTTCCCTCTTTTGATTTTTGCTGTCTTCGAAGATACGTGAGTTCTCTCTTGTCCTTGACCGGGTACTCGGGAGGGTGGGGCGCAGACCACGCAGCATTTGTGTGATGGCCAAAATTTCAGTCAACCCTTTAGTATGGTCTGATCACATGAATCGTAGCAGGGCTTTTGGAACCAGGTCATTGTTGCGTCAGGTCGCTTCAAAGTTCATGGGCTCGAGGCTTGTGTGGAGGTGTAAGTAAGAAGGGAAATAAGTTGTGAAGAGAAGAAGAGGGTATGGCTGAACATGGAACATATTTGCTCACAAGATGAAAGCATTGGATTTTATCTATCCTCCTTTATTTATTTATTTATTTTTTTTCTCTAATTTTCAACTAGAATTTAGAATTTTTCTTTGGGAGTATTTTTTTTTTTTCTTTTAGCCTTATGCCTATATAGTTAATAAAATCATGGGTACATCACACAAGAAATTCTCTCAAAATAAGCATATGAAAACTCAGTTCAGAGTTCTTGTTTGGTAAGCTTCCTTTTTTTTCTGAAAACCTGTATTTAAGAGTTTGGGAAAGTTCCATTATAAGTGAGTCCTGTGTTGAACATTTTCTGCTCAGCTGAAGACCACCTATGGAGAGAAATAATTTTTACAAAGTTAACACTGAAAAGCTCCTACAAAAAATCTCAGACAAAATAAACTTTATTTTCTTGCATGAAGTATTTTAAAATGTTAATGTTCATTCCTATTTTTTTTTTTTTTTTTTGTTTTTGTAATATTCTCAATGAGAAAATTTCTTTCTTGCTGGTTTAAAATTTTTCATTAAAATTGTTTGCAAATGAAAAGACTGTTGTTTTTTATTTTCTACTCAATGAATGCAAATTGTGGCATGGTCAGTGATTAGGTAGGTTAGTGCAAGGTAATCTATATACTCACCTGAACATTGTGACATGGTCAATGATGAGGTTAGTGCAAGGTAATCTGTATACTCACCTGATACAATGCACAATTCAAGGTAGCATTTTATGGTTGCCTATCCTGAAATTTCTCAGTCATTGCTGCAGATATCAGAGTATATGTCTGATTCTACCATTGTTAGTGGAGGAGTGCTTTCTGGAGGATGGATTTAAATTTTTTTCTAGTTTTATCAGGTGATGAAGTTAATCCAGCTTTCTCATCATAATAAACGTTTTTCTCTTAAATGTTTTAATGCTAAATATAAGTTGTTATAATCTATTGTGGTTTAGTTAGAAAATAATCTTTTGCACATTTAAAAGTTAAATTCTTTCAGCATTTATTTGTGAAACCAAGTTTGTTTTTATGATTTTAAAATAGTCAAGAGTTAAAGTTTACTAAAGAATCTCCCAACTTCATGGTTTGAAGTTTGTTAGAGCCACAAGGTATGAGCATTCCACATGACATGGCTAGAGGACAAGTTTTAATGGGTCTTTCTGTTTAGAGAACTTGTCTCTGGTTGATGGAGATCTTGGTCCCCAATGAAAAAAGACCTTCATCTGTAGATTCTCTAGGAAATGGGGGTGACTCACTGTGTCATGAAAATATAGAATCTGTCAGGTTGTCTCCCTTGCAGAATTAAGCTTAAAAAAATTAAAGATGCAAATCTACAAGACAAGGGCCTTCCTCATTGAAACTCTCATTGATGTAATAGAAATGCCATTTGTACAAGTCTCATAAATGATCTGAGAACCTGCATCAAATAGATTTTCATTTTTATAGCTGAGGTGATAAAGTGCCTATTTACTGTTTTAGTTAACATCTTATGAATTTAACAATCAAAACGAATATTGCTTTCAATGGAAGTTTCATTGAGTTTTTTGTCAGTATGATGATAAAATTTCACAAAAGGGGTTGGACAAAGTAATGGAAGCACCTTGAAATTTCAAGCAAATTTATTTCAATATGTGGTAGAACCTCACACACTTACAGATTTGCTAGAAGACTTCTTAGCATTTGGATACTGATGTAAACTGTGGGAATACACGAAAGAACTGCATGCTGACTTAAGCTTTCATTCCTAAATGTGATCTTCAGGCATATTAAAGTATGAAACTGTATCTAAAATCTCAATATCTCTTCTCTTTTCATTTTATATATGCTGGATATAAGGAGTGTAAAAAGTTTCGAATTTTACAAGCGCTTTCAGCCAGTTCACTGGCCATTTTCAAGGGTGTTATTTTTCCGATGTCGATATTTTGTCCTCATGTCTAACATAATTGTGGGAGGGGCGTTGTCACCTCTGAAATAATAATAATAATAATAATAAAGGAGATGTGCCATAAAACAAAACACCGAGTGATCAAGATATTGGTATGCTGTAAAAACATTGAAATGTTAATGTACCGAAAAGTTAATTTAGACAAAAAAATCTTTTTGTTTTCAATGGAGAATTGCTAGAGCAGTAATAAGTTAATAAGACCTTTTTTTAAATAGATTTTGACACTATAAAAATCGAGGTTAAAATTAAGAATGTTTTGATCTAGAACTTTTTTTAAACACGATTTCTGTAGTTTACAAAAAACAAAAAAAGCGTCAGAATAATTAATATCAGGGTGATAAAATAGCGTTTTGTTGTAAACCTCGAAAAATCAATCGCTGAAAAAGTAAATTATTTATTTGCGGAGAGTTGAAATTGTATTTTAAAAGTATAACATGTCGGGGGTTGATGTGGTCAAACTAGGGAGAGAAGTCAATAATCAGGTTGTATTCTAAGACCACTGCCTCTATTTAAGCGCGTGTTTGTGCGAGTACAGATAGAAGCACCAGGAGACGGGTCGAAGGGAGATGATGAATTGACGGAGATTTTGGGTCCGACTGCAGTCGAACTGAGTTGGGAGGCGTCGGAGAGAGGAGGCGTCTGCTACTGCTGTAGAAGTAAACAAGTTATTTGGAATTTTCGCGCAACACTGCCGGTGAGAGTGCTGGACTGCTACGTGATGTCAGTTCTTCAATACGGCAGCGAATGCTGGACAGTATCATCGAAAATGAGGACAAAACTAGAAGCAGCGGAAATGTGGTTCTACAGAAGGATGCTGTGGATCTCGTGGACTGAGCACGCGAGCAACGATGAGGTGTTGGAAAGAATGGCAACAAAAAGGAAATTGATACTAAGTATCAGGAAGAGACAACTGAAGTTCCTGGGACACGCAATGAGGAAGGAGAGCCTGGAGAACCTGATACTGACTGGCCAAATAGAAGGAAAGAGAGACAGGGGAAGGCAGCGGATAACATATCTGCAGGACCTGATCAGATGGTTGACGGAACGGGGGTTAACAGGAGTAACGGGAGCAAACATACTAGAAGCCACAAGGGATAGGGAGACGTAGAGAACCATGATCGCCTACGTCCTGAAAGAACAGGGCACATAGAAGAAGAAGACTACTAAGAACAGACCAAAAGGGTTAAACGAAGGCCACATTTCTCCTTTGCCGAAATTATTCGAAGCATTTGTGTTTTATTTGGTTATTGTTCATATAAAAGAGATATTGGGAGAGAGAGGCCCCTTAGGTGCAGTTGCATTATTTCTCTAAGAGAAGGAGACAGATATAAAAACCTACGGCCTCATCTATTGTTCAATCATCTTGCCATCGGCTTGTCATCGAATATTTGCTGGTAGATAAATAGATAGATAGATAGATAGATATACAGAGAGAGTACTATGTCTGCAGCACAAAGACGTAAAAACAACAGCAATCATGTGCAGATATATTTTTTTAAAGTCCAAAAGTCCTATGGCTATGGGGTCGTGGGGACGTGCACATAACTGCACATAGGCGGCCCGAGATCATAACATCGTCATTTATTGACTGGACAGCGACTCGTTTTAGTGGAGACTTGGGTGAATGAGTAGCCCCTTTTAGGGAGTGCACCGCTCACCTGAATGTGGTGCAGTGGTTATCGACTTGGAACAACAAATCGGGGAGCCGACTTCGAATTCCAGTTGAATTCATGCCATTCACTTACGCACAAATATCCTTGGGAAAGTTATTAATCCGTCTCTTCCCTCCAATTATGGGTTAAATAACAGGACAGATTGGGTTCTATAGCCATGGCTGGCAACCAGTCTATAGCAGAAAGCAATGGCAACCTACTACCAGATAATCTTCTGCCCAGTCAGTCATGTCTCTTTCGAGACATGTTCGCCCAAGCGTGTATCACATACGGCACTTAACTGACTGACTAACTGCTCACCCCCCCCACCTTTGGGAAGAGGTCTAGAAAAGGTGATCTAAAATTTTCTGTTCATCCTTCTTACTGGTCAGTTTCCTGCGGCTGACCGTTGTTCATTCATGCAGGGAAAATGCAAAAAGGTTACTCTCAAAAATATATTAAAAATAATTGTAAAATCAGTTTGAGTTCTTGATCATCACGATTTAAATCGTCCTGAAAGGCGCACAGCTCTGGTTGCTAAGGACTTAGCAGTTATCAAATAGATATTGCTGCTTTTTCTGAAACCCGCTTAAGTGAGGAAGACCATCTGATTGGAAAAGGTACTGGATACACTTTCTTCTGGAAAGGAAAAGCTGTGAGTATAAAGCATAAGGTAGGTGTTGCATTTGTTGTCAGATCTGATTTGGCAAAGTACCTGGAGCAGCCTCAAGGTATTAGTGATCGTACCACAGCGTTGAGGCTTGCTTTGCTTCAAGCATTCTTTTGACCGTCATTTCTGTCTATATGCCGATTTTCACAAATACTGAAAAAACTGTAGTAGATTTCTACCAAGATCTCACAAAACTATTGAAAAAATTCCGAGGGCCGATAAGATTGTCTTGTTTGATGATTTCAATTCCAGGGTAGGTAAAGAAAATAACACCTGGGATGCTGTTAGCAAATATGGACTTGATAAAATGAACAGCAACTGTTTTGTTTTCTTCTTATGTACTGAATTTGAACTTGCAATTGGCAATACATTTTTTCAGCACAGATTGGTTGATCAAGTCACTCGGATACGTCCTCACTCAAAACATGGTCATATAATTCACCATATTATTTGTCGTAAACACGACCTGCCGAATGTTTAACATCAGAGTAATGCGTGGGGCTGAGTGTGGTAGTGATCATATGATGGTTAGAGGAAAATTAAAATGACGCATTGGACGAAAAATGGATGTAAGTTATGCGATCAAAATTTCTGTGAAGATTTACAGAATGCTTTTGAGAATTCTGTATTTGATTTAAAGAAACCGTTTATAATATCAGTGCCCAAATATTAGTATTGAGGAAGCACAAATATCAGGACTGGTCTGACGAAAATGATGCAGCAATTAATGAACTGCTAAAAAGGTGAAATGAAACTCACCAGAAGTATCTTAGTTCATCCAACAAAGATAAATCATCTCTGTTGCAATCTTTTAAAAATGCAAAATCCATTTTGCAACGTAATCTACGTCAAATGTAGAATAAATGGTAGTCTAAACTTTCCGGCCAAATTCAAACGGGTTTTGATCAGGACTCAAAATTATCACCTGGTAAGAAAGGTGTTTGGTCCCAAATCTTCATCTGTCGTGTCATGAAATCAAAAGATGGATACAGTATTTTGAAAAATCCAGAAGATATGAAACGGTGGAATGGATATTTTATTGACTTGTTCTACAACATTATTTCTACAAAATTGTTTATGACTGTTATTAACAGTCTCCCACAGAATGATTTTATTTAAGAGATATTATACCTTCCATCTCTCGATGAAGTTCAAAAGGCTTTAAGGCAAGTTAATGCTGGGAAGGCACCTGGTCTGGACGGCATATCCGTAGAAGTTTTGCGTTGTCTGAATGCTCGCCTTTATAAGCTCATTGTAGATGTGTGATTAGGTGAACCTGTTCACCAAGTTTGGATTGACGCAGTCATTATATCTCTTTATAAAGGGAGAAGGCCTGTGAATCTGTGTGAAGTGATTATAAATGGATCAGATTGGTGGAAACTGTTGGTAAAGTATTTGTAAAGTTCATCTGTCCCTTGACAATCTCTAAAAGTCAAAGTAGATTCCAAGCAGGTCATGACACCATGAATATGATTTTATCGGCACGGGTGTTGCAGTAAAGATGCATAGAACATCAGATTCCTCTCTATCAGGTTTTCGTTGATCTCATCAAGGCATTCGACACCGTCAATAGGGAGGCTCTTTGGACCATTCTTGGCAAATTAGGATGTTCTGGTTTTGTCCGAATGTTTCGTAATTTACATCGGAACATAAAAGGTAGTTTGAATTTCAACGGTATGTTATCGGAGCCTTTTGCAAATGATAATAGTGTAACGCAAGGAGATATTCCTGTCAGTACCTTGTTACTGTGAAATTTTCATACGCTTTTCAGAATTGTGACGTTGGTGTCTACCTGCGCTTCAGGACATTTGGAAAGAGTTTTAACCCGCGAAGATTCAATACGAATTCTGAATGTTTTGATGTTGTAGTCGGAAAGCTACATTATGTAGATGATGCTGACCTGATGTCTCACATTGAGGAAGCTATGCAGGCTATCATGGACATGTTCTGGGAGGCATGATCGTCTTTTGGTCTTATTATAAGCTTAAAGAAAACAAAGGTCATATATACACCATTCCCCGCTCTCAGCAATATAGTGAACCAAATATCTTTGTTAATAGACACAGATTAGAAGTTGTTGATTCTTTTGTTTATCTTGGCGGTGTTCATTCAAGAGACGGCTTACTTGATTCCGAAATAAGTAATCGTGTACAAAAAACGTAGCTGTTATCAACTAACCACCATAGACAATCGCATCTACCTCCCATTAGCATGGGACAGGCTAGCCTCCCAGAGAGTAAAATACTACGCCTCCTTGGCCTTACACTTTCGGCGGACCTCAAATGGAATGAGTATATCGAATCCATTGCCAAAACTGCTGCTATGAAAGTCGGCTCCCTGTGCAGGGCCCGGAAGTTTTTCCCACCTGAATCTATTCTGCACATATACAAATCTACCATCCGCCCGTGTATTGAATATTGCTGCCATATCTGGTCGGGTGCCCCTGCTGCTCTCCTTGGGCTTCTTGACAAAATACAAAGGAGGATCTGTAACGTGGTTGATACTGACTTGGCAGACCGGCCGCAGCCGCTCTCTCACCGGCGTGATGTGGCTTCCCTGTGCCTCTTCTACAAGTACTTTCATGGCTACTGCTCCGATGAGCTTAGATCACTGGTGCCGCCTAAGCACGAATTTACACGAGATACTAGATTAGCAACTAGGTCCTACCCTTTTACAGTTAAACAAATAAGATGTAACCGTAAATTCTACTCCAACAGCTTCTTTTCTCGCGCTTCCCGCCTGTGGAACTCCTTTTCACAACTCTGCTTTCCTGACAGTTACAATCTCCAGGTGTTTAAATGTAGGATCAATAGACACCTCCTATCACACTAACTCCCAATTATTCTCAGAACACTCTCATCTACCCAACCCTCATTCTCGGTATCCTTACCCGCCTATCACCCACCCTCTGACATTTCCTATATTTAATCATCCTTTCTCCACTCTACGTAGCCCCCTGCGCAGTAGTGGCTGTGACATGCCTTGCTCGGGGTGAAACGCTTATAAAAAAAAAAAAAAGCAAGTAAGGTGTTTGAAATGTTAAAATCTCGTATATGGTCAGATAGAGGTATTTCAGTCAAAACTAAGTTAAGTGTGTATAAGAAGTGCATTTTAACTGCTCTACTAAATTTTTCAGAGAAATGGACAACTTACCGAAGACACACCGAAATTTTGGAACATTTTCATCAAAGGGGCCTTCGGGGGATTCTGGGTATAAAGTGGATTCTGAGACAGACACAGAAATTTTCAAAAAGGCAAATACGTTTAGTATTGAAAAGATGCTAACACGTAACCGGATGCGTTGGGATGGTCACATTATAAGGATAGAAGATGATCTCCGAAAAACAGTTGTTCTATGGTTAATTGACATGCTGCAAGCGTTTTCTCTCTCTCTCTCTCTCTCTCTCTCTCTCTCTCACACACACAACGTTTCATGGATGTCCTTAAAACAATCTTAAAAATCTTGGGGTGACAAAGAATTGGAAGAAGAAAGCAAATGATAGATCTAACTAGCGGAAACTTGTTTATGATGGTTGTAACTGTTTTGAAGAAAACTTTTGAGCATGCAGAATTGAAGGAAAAGTGATGCAAAGCTGTTGCTTCTATTTTCCGAGCAGAAATGTATTATTTGTAGCAGAATTTGTTCGTCCAAAGCCGGTTTAACATGAGATATATTCGCTGCAATAATATAGACCATGTTTCTCAGACTGAATGCCTTCCTCCCAGACCAACTGGTGTCTTGTGTCAGTTTTACGACAAAATCTGCAAATCATCAACTGGTCTGAAGAAGCACATCTTCATCGGCACAAAACAATCTTCAAGACTCTCATTACACCATTTGTTTGTATTTTATGTGAGAAGAACTGTAGGAGTGCAGCAGGGTTAAAGAGCCACTTGCGTGCACATGAACGTGGCAATATACTGCAGGTTGCATTCAATATCATGGATGTGAACTGGCTGTATTTTGTTTTAAAGCTTTGATAACCGGCTGTCATCCGATTTATCTATGATTAGTATTCCTTCTGTATCCTTTAATTTTTTATTTGCTTTAACTGTGTTTTGCGACTTAATAATAAGGATAGTTTTTATTTATATTTTCAGATAGAGTGTATCTGTAAAAGAGGGAAGTGAATAAAAAAAAAAAAACAAGAGGAAAAAATATTCCGATTCGACACATACTGATAAAGTCCTTCATGGGACGAAAACCATTGACCGAGTAAAGTTTTCATCTTGTCTTTTTATTCATATATATATATATATATATATATATATATATATATATATATATATGTGTGTGTGTGTGTGTGTGTGTGTGTGTGTGTGTAAGTAGCTAACCTAGTAGCTTATTTATTTATTTGCTCTGCCATTGTATTGAGCACTTTACGTGTGAGGTTCCTCGTCTCGGGTTTTTTTTTCTTTCGACTCGTACTTTGACTAATGTTCAAGTGCTTAGTTCGTTTCTTTTTTGTTTCCATTTTTCCCCTCCGCGTTTATACTCGGTGGGTTTTTCGAGACGTGTTCAAAGATAAATTCACAGTTATATATATATATATTTTTTCTAAACATATGCTGTTAAATATAAGAGACAATGAATGTCTATTATGTTTAATCACGAGCCGTTCTAAATATATATTCTTATATGGCAAGTCTAGAAAATAAAATAATTAATGACAACAATAAACCCTCTATATATGTAAGATACATAGATGACATCTTTGTTTTAGCTAAGAATATCGATCAAATTAAATATCTTAAAAACAAATTTGAAAGTCATTCCGTCCTCAAATTTACATTAGAACTTAATATTAATAACAAAATCCTATTCCTTGATGTATTCATTGATTCTAGCACACATAAATTTAATACTTCTCTATATAGGAAACCAACTAGCATAAATTCGTGTCTTCTTAATTATAATAGTGAATGCCCCCAACGATATAAGTTAGCTGTTATAAAAAACTTACTTCAACGCACACAAATGATATCTTCTTCCAAATCTATATTTTATAAAGAATTACACAACATTAAGCAAACACTAGCCAATAATGGATTTCCTAACTCCGTTATTGATCAACAAATTAAAATGTATCTCAACAAAATTAACAATAGCTCTAACAATAATGATAATATTAATAATAATGGTTTACATGAAAATAAACATAACACTATTAACTTATACTATTGCAACCAAATACATAATAATTATAAACAAGATGAAAAAACTCTCAAAAACATAATATGTATGTGGTGGTGTTTTAACGTAACTGAAGAAGGAAACAAAACCTCTTTAATAGGCTTTACAGAACTAATTTCGCAACACAAGAGCATGCAGTAAACGCAAGAGCAGGTAAACAAAATGCCGAAGAAAGAAAAGAACTCAGCCTTTTTAAAGGAAAAGGAACGTGTGCAAAATCACGTGCAATAGAAATTTTTACGAAAATATAACAATCTCCCCCCACTAGTAAGAGAGATTGCAAGGTGGGTGTATATATTATTTTATTTATTTTATTTATAAGTCCAGTCGCTGAACTGGTCTACGAATCCTGCTAGACCGCCGCGGGGGCAGTTCACTATTCGAAGGACTGGCAGGTCTCTGGGAAGGCTGATTCTCTATTTCCTCCGCATTAAGTGTAGTGTCAACTGGACTTGTTTCAATCAAACGGGCCGGGTCTGCATTTGCAAGGTCGGGTCGAGTATTCTCAGCAGGACCCTGATGTTCATCAGAGCGTGGAAAACGAGCCATATGTCTTAGCGTCACTGAATCCTCCCGGCCGTCATCATGCCGTATTCTTGCATGAGTAGGGTTGGCCTCGAGGAGTTCCACCACCTCTACGATCGGGTCATACTTGCTCCTGTTGCCAAACCGTTTCAGCAGTACCCTTCCAGGTTCGCAGAGCCAAACAGGTAAGGCAGTACCGGTAGAAGAGCGCCTTTCAAATTTGAACAAGCGTTCGTGGGGAGTCACATTTGTACTAGTGCATAGTAGGGAACGAATAGAATTTAAAACATCGAGCAGAACGTCCTGCCAAGCACTAAGGGGTAACCGTTTAGATTCCAAGGCCAATAATATTGAGTGCCAAATAACGCCGTTGTAACGCTCGCACTGACCGTTGCCTCTTGGGTTGTATGCAGTGGTGTTACTGTACCCAACCCCAAGTCTCGTCAGGAAATTTCTGAACTCCTCGGACACGAACGACGTTCCTCTATCAGAATGGATGAAAGTGGGGAGTCCAAAAATAGAAAAAA
The DNA here is from genome assembly GCA_037127315.1 of Ascarosepion bandense. Classification (NCBI taxonomy): domain Eukaryota; kingdom Metazoa; phylum Mollusca; class Cephalopoda; order Sepiida; family Sepiidae; genus Ascarosepion; species Ascarosepion bandense. The sequence continues at coordinate 1,243,965 of JBBBDQ010002275.1, read as the reverse complement.
TATTCGTCAAGCACTTGATTGCGGTTTGCGAAGAACAATCACGGCACGGGAATGCAAAGGGAAATCGACTGTACTCATCGACGATAGTAAATAGGTAACGGCATCCTTTCGATGATGCCGGGACAGGCCCTTTGAAGTCTACAGAGAGGCGCTGAAAGGGAGCAGTAGAGCGGATTAGCGTATTATTAGTAGGGCTGGAAAATTGAGGTTTTATTTTTGCACAAGTTGTACACTCGGATGTCACGCACCGAACTTCATCAATTGAGTATGGCATATTTTGTGATCGTATAAAGTGCCAAAAACGTTGAACCCCAGGGTGTATTAATGAACTGTGTATGGTCCTTAGCTCCTCCAAGGAGGAAGCAGCGGCACCACACACTCTCGACAAAGCATCGGCAACGGTGTTTTCACTTCCGGGACGGTGTTTTATATCGTACGAGAACGGGAGAAGCTCCATTTTCCACCGAATGATTTTATCATTTTTAATTTTTCCTCGGTTAGCTGGCTTATACATAAAAGATACGGCTTGCTGGTCTGTTATGATAGTAAAGTGCTTCCCAACAAGGAGGTCCCTCCATTTTCGGACACATTCAACTATCGCGTAAGCCTCTTTTTCAACTATGTGTAGTCGTATTTCAGATGGGTTTAATGATCGGGAAAAGAATGCTACAGGCCTATCAGCCTGTAAGAGAGTGCCTCCTATAGCTTTCTCTGAGGCATCGGTTTCAATAGTAAATGGTAGTTCGTCGTCGATAACCTTTACAGATGATTCGGCAACGTCTTTCTTAAGTTTTTCGAAAGAATTCACAACTATAGGAGGCATGGGAAATTGTTTATTTTCAACCAGGGGACGAATTTTGTGTGAATACTTAGGTATCCATTTCGCGTAGTAAGAAAACATACCAAGGCACCTCTTTAACGAATTTGAATCCGAAGGAGGAGGCATTTGCAAAAGAGGTTTCAAACGCTCAGGGTCAGGTTGAATAGTTCCGTCACAGATTTGGTATCCAAGCAAATTGATAGAACGAAGCGAAAACTTTGATTTTTCTCGGTTTATTTCGAGGTTGTATGTTGAGGCAGCCTTTAAGAAACGTTCCAAGTTAGCGTCATGCTCCTCTTGAGTTTTACCACAAATAGTAATGTCATCAATGTAAGAAAAAGTTCCGGATAACTTATTTTCAGAAATAAAGGAATTCATAAATCGTTGAAAGGCAGAAACCCCATTAGTGACACCCATGGGTATTCGTTTGAATTGATACAAACGATTTCCAGCTTGAAAAGCCGTGTAAGGCCGATCTTCGGGACAAATTTCGATCTGGTAGTAAGCTTTAGACAAATCAATCGTACTAAAAATATGATACTGGGCAATTTGGTTTACGAGATCCTCAATCCGAGGCAAAGGGTACGCGTCAAGTAGTGTGAAACGGTTAATGGTTTGGGAAAAATCAACCACCAATCGTTTCTTTCTATTAGGCGACGAAGTCACAACAATTTGAGCACGCCACGGTGAATAGCTGGTTTCAATGACATCGTCTTCAAGCAGTTGAAGAATTTCTTTTTCAATAAATCGGGCATCCTCCGCACGAAAGTTTCGGGATTTAGTAGCAATGGGTCTGCAATCAGGGGTCAGGTTTCGGAACAATTTTACAGGGGCACAACTGATCCTGGTTAGCGCGCAGATTTTTAAAACTTCCTGAGATCCACCAAAAGAAATAGTAATACCCCGGTGTAGTTTCAAAAACGGCATTCCGAGTATAATGTCCATACAGGAGTCAGGAAGCACAGTAAGGTCAATCTCTTTATATTCGCAACCATTGAAGAAAACGTTCTCGGTGCAATATTCAGACACTTTAAGGGAAACGGCGGATGATGCCATAGAAATTACGGAGTTCCGTTTTAAAGTGGGCAGTCTCATTTTTTTTGACAATACGGGCACTGATAAAATTATCAGAACTGCCGGTGTCTATAAGGGCAGTTAACTTTTTCCCTTTTAACTCCACAGTTTCGGTGATAGGAGGGCAACTATCACCACCTTTAGCACGGGCCCCTATGATAGCAGAAGAAGAACGTGAATGTGTCGGTAGAGTAGAACGGCAAACTTTAGAAGAATGCCCGAGTTTACCACAGCTTCGACATACCTTATTGCGGGCAGGGCAGAGGCGGCGGTCGTCCTTAAAGTGACGTCTCCCTCCACAGTTGTAACACTTGCCACGAACAGGAAGGGCAACAGAGAACAGTACAGAGTCACACTTCATTGGAGAATCAGTTAGAGCAGAATTTTTAGAAATACCAGTGGCCTCCTCGGCAGAATCGGTCAACACATTTTTAGTTCCAGTAATAGAAGTAACGGCGGCTGCTCCAATCTGGGTGGCATACGATTCCGCGCGAAAGTGAGCTTGTTCTAAAGCCCTAGCACATTGAGTAGCTTCTGCGAGAGTTAGAGTGTCAGTTTCAAGGAGCCTAGCACGTATCAATGAGGACCGAAGTCCACGAATAAATGCATCACGGACAGATTCATCCCTGTAAGTGGTGGCCGTTACGTCTTTAAAGCAACAGTCAGCGGCAAGTCGATTCAAGGCCTGAAGGTATTGGTCGACAGACTCGCTTTCTTGTTGCAAACGCGTAGAAAGCAGGTGTCTAGCATGAATAACACTTGGAGACTTGTCGTAGACACCTTTCAGTAAGTCAACAGCATGTTCAAAGCCAGAACAACCCTCGATAACGTCAGCAACAGTGGGACCGATGTTTAAATAGAGAACTTCGAGTTTATCAGGGTTTAACGAAGCAATAGTTGAGAGGTAGTAATTAAAGTTACGATACCATAATCTCCAAAGCTTGCTGGCCTGTGGGTCTGCCGAGGAAACGTCAAATTTGTCCAGGCGAATTATTTTCTCCATGAGGAAAATAGAAAATTAGTTCTGTAAATTGTGGTGGTGTTTTAACGTAACTGAAGACGGAAACAAAACCTCTTTAATAGGCTTTACAGAACTAATTTCGCAACACAAGAGCATGCAGTAAACGCAAGAGCAGGTAAACAAAATGCCGAAGAAAGAAAAGAACTCAGCCTTTTTAAAGGAAAAGGAACGTGTGCAAAATCACGTGCAATAGAAATTTTTACGAAAATATAACAATGTAGAAATGTTAAATCAGTGGAAAGTAATAATCAAATTAAACTCATCATATATTATAAAACGTTTAAAACAATTGACCTCATAGTCTATAATAACCCAACAAGCACTAAACTAAATTCTCTACAAAAAACCAATGTAGTTACATGCCCATTCAGAGATTGCATCTCTGATACTAATCAAAAACCTAGTACATATATAGGTTTTACTACAACCACGCTCTCCCGTAGACTTACATGTCATCTTTCTGATTAGAGTACTATTAAACAAAATTTCTCTGAAAAACATAAACATGTAGGTAATATCAGACAGATTTTGGTCAACAATACGGTAATCCTTACTTATACACACAGTAAGAGGAACCTGCAGATATTGGAGGCCATGCACATCAAATCTAAACAACCAACACTCAATAAAATCAACTTTAAATCCGGAAATAACATATTACATTTCATTTGACTACATGATTTTGTTGTCATTTCGCGCTATCACGCGGTGTGACGTCATAAAACCGCATCGCAAATTTAAGAACTGCGTCTATTATTTTTGGTAACTATTGCCGTTGCCAAGCGGAGTTTTATGCCAACACAAAATAAAATCGTTGGTGATGGCGGATGTTATAATATTTCAGTCTAAACAACCTCTCTGAAGATGGCTCATGTGAGCCGAAAGCTTAGAAGAAAATCAATAAATAATTATCCAAATGTTGGAGAATGTTTGTCTTTATTTTCAACTGAAATTAAAGCAAAAATACGACTTTTAGAACGGCTCATGATTAAACATAATAGACATTCATTGTCTCTTATATTTAACAGCATATGTTTAGAAAATTACATGCTGCCTCGATACACTATATATATATATATATATATATATATATATATATATATATATATAATAAAATATATATATATATATATATAATAAAATAATATATATATATAATAAAATAAGTGGATTTTAATCTTTTATTCTGTATAGACAGTTTTATAAAATATTTGATTCCGTATAGACAGGATAGTTTTATAAAATATTTCCAGTCAGAATTTTACTTCTTTAGAAGATTTTGAAAAAAAAATGCTTTGTGTATTTGCTTAGTTTTTGATTGTCTTTATGAAAGTTACATCCACATGCATTTGAGACCAATTATTGCTTGAATTTAAGCCAAAATCAATTTTATCTTAAATGACAAGGTTTTTATTTTTTCATTTGGCTTTTGCTTTCAGAAAAAAATTTCCTTAGTTTATTTTTCAATAATTTTTGCAAACAAAGAAAATCGTAATTTTTAGAAAATCTTTAATTATGCAATTAATTCAAAATAAAATAAAAAACCCAACTTTTTTTTGCGTTAAAGAGTTTTAAATTGCAGTTAATGTTTTTGGTATTAAAAATAATTTGAGAGGAATATCAAAATACCTTTGAAAAAAGTCAGTAGAGTTTGTGTATTATTTTTTTCATGCCAAAATGTTTATTTTTCTCTTACAATAACTGCGCAACTTTTATATTTTTTTGTTTATAAGTTCATACATCTGTAATGTAGCAGTTTATAAAGAGACTAGCAGTTTATAAAGAGACTAGCAGTATAGCCCGGCGTTGCTAGGGTGTAATGAAAGCTTTAAAACGAATCCATGGTCTTGGAGCTCAGACTCAGCCTAAAGAATATTTGTGTCAAGTTTGGTGAGAATCGGATAAAAATTGTGGATTTGTATAAAGGACATACAGACAGATAAACATACACACACACAAACATCTTGCCTTTTATATATATATATATATATATATATTATCGATTTTCTGCACTATTGTAAGAACTGCAACCTTGAAACTTCTGAATATCGTTTCTTATGTCTTTGTCTATAAGTGTATCAAATTTGATTAAAATCGGACCAATCCTTCTATTTACACGATTTTTTCGATTATCAATTTTCGATATTTATCGGGGGTACCTCGACACTCGCAGACGCTTATAGTACAACTGTGTAAATTTTCAAGAAAATCGGTTCAGCCGTTTCGGAGTCTATAGGTAACACACACACACACACACACACACACACACACACACACAAAGTTCCATTTATAAATAAGTTTAGATAGATAAGTTAAAGTGAATATGTAAAAACTCCCATATGAAATTAAATCAAATTAAATTTCAAAAATTTAGTTATTGTAGCATAAATGTAAGATAAAAAATGTAAAACTAAGTTACAAGACAGCTGGATTAATGATGTACAATTGTATATTGATTAAATATATTATTATCCTCTATATTGTAATAAAGACCGTCCTATATATATATCTACAAATAAATATATATATGCACACAAAATTAAATATTTGTTATATACAAGTGGACCCGTGCCGTCCAAAATAACGGTAAAATATTTATATCGATATGCCCTCTAAAATAACACCAGCATATATATTGATGTTCCTACTATTGAGTATCTTACATTGAGACATAAGAATATAAAACAAAATAATCCAAACCCTATGAGCGTGACAGAAGGGATATATATATATATATATATATATATATATATATATATATATATATGTGTGTGTGTGTGTGTGTGTGTGTGTGTGTGTGCACGCACAAAACACACAACAATCTTTATCATAATAGAGAGGATGTATATAGTTTTTCACTACTCGACAACATAATTATTGCAAAAAATAAAATAATAGGGCATTGTTAAAGAGCAAACACGCAGCAAGCGCTTTCATAATTGGTAGTTAAGCTTAATAACTAGAATTAAAGAGGCTGAATTAGTTATTAAACTTTACTACCAGTTATGAAAGCTCTTGCCGCGTGTTTGCTCTTTAACAGTGCCCTATTATTTTTTTATGCGTCCACCACTAAGTAGGTGGAAAAATAAAGGGTCGATCAATTTAAGGAGAAAAAGAGAGTGCGAGTGAGAAATAACCGAAGAGAGGGAAAAGGGTTAAATAGAAATAGTACTAAGTAGCAGAATGCGTGTGTATAAAAAGATTAATCAATCTACTTAACTAACAAAGTCTGTGTTCATTTCCCTTAGTAAAATTTCTATGGTCAGTTGAGGATATCTTGTTGTAGTTGTTGTTTTCCTTTCCTTCTTCTTCTCTAGTCTGCGACGGACCTGTCTGTTGGTTCTTTGGCTTCTTTTCTAGTTACGCCTTTCTGACTGTCTTGACCGGTCACAGAACGTGGTGGTTTAAATAGTGACATTTATCATGTGTCCGGCTCCAGTAGGCATTTTCTTCTTTAGGTGTGAAAAAAGATTGACTGACGTCATATATTATTTTTCAATATCCTATCCAATCAAGATCCAGAATTTTACTTTTCACACTGAATTGTAAAATTTGCCTCGGTCTGGGTTTTTCCAAAATATTTTAGTCGTTTGAATCCGATTTTGCGTGTATACAATTTTTATGTGTTTTAGTTAACTGATTACTATTCAGTAATAAGGACATTAATATAAATGTCGGTGTCATTTTAGAAAATATATTGATGTATATTGCCATCATTTTTGACGGCACGTGCCCACTTGTATATAATATATATTTAAATATTTAGTTCTGTATATATATATATATATATATATATATATTGAAATAAAATATTGTCAACGTGAGACGCTTACTTTGCCTTAGTTGCTTTCGTGGCTGGCATTTAACTCAGTGCTTGTAGAACAGCTGACACCCCTCTAGCGCTTTCAAAGATGGAGTAGTCTGTGGGAGGAAATAGCTATATAAATAAAGATTAATAGCAGTCAGGAATTTGGAATTATTATCGGACTGCGCTCTCTGCGGCTTTACCAACTTAACCTCTCCTCTCTTTTTATTATTATTGTTGTTCTGTTTTATCTGTGTTTGTCTTGTTTGTACTTAATATCCATTAGCCCGGATATTATGCTGTCGATATTTCCGCACACATCATCTGGTATCGTATTGCCATCTCGGCGATACAACTATATATATATATATATATATATATATATATATATATATGTTATAAAAATTAATATACATATATATATATATATATGTTATAAAATCTATGTTATAAAATTTAATGACAAAATGTAAAATAATTTTCATGTGATACATTTCATCCTTTAGAACTTAGTCGGACTAGAACGATATTTACATTTTGATGTAATTACACATATGAATGAAGGAGAGAGGATGATGAAAATTCTGAACCTTTAACTTAAATGTTTGTTTTTAATATGTGTTTGGGTTCATAGTGTAGCCTAATTCATTTAGTTTATTTTTGTTAATATTTTTATTACTCTTGTTTTTAAACATTTTACGTTGTGATAACAGAAGAAAAAAAGTGAAATATTGTAAGAACCTTGATGCTAATATATTATGGATGACCTATGAATTAAAGCACCTTCTATATATTTGGTTTTACTAAATTGTCTTCTTTTTTAATTTGTAGGGACCTCGGCGATGCTTGGTAAATTGGCCTTGTGCCAAACACGTCCGAAGTCTCCACAATTTAAATATCAGAAGGTTGAAGGTTGGATGTTGAAATATGGAAGGATAAAATATTACATTAAAGCTAAGTTTTATTAAGAGAATGACACAATTGTAAGAAGAAAAATATAAGTGAAATTTCGTTAACTGAACACGATAACATATTTGTGAGAAGAAAAATGTTCATGGAGCATGTAGTTTTATAGTTAAAATTATTCAAAGAGAAATGTAAGTATTTAAAATGTCCACAGAAGTTTAGAGTTTATGGTTGTGTAGTAGCAGAATGTAAAGTCTTTGTTCCTTCCTCTTTTCCGATGGTTGGCGACAGGGTGAGAAAGAAGGAATAAAGAAGTAGTACTTATCGCAGACAAAGTCTCCATGTTGTTGTTTTCTTTGGCGACGTGGAGTGAAAACGGAGAAAAGGAAAATTGGAAGAATCTGTGACGCGCATTACGTGTCCTGGTCACCTGGTGGCTTTTTTCAAAATGCTTTTAGTCGTTTGGATCCGATTGTGCAAATTTATTTTGTATATTTTAGTTAGTTGATGAATAATATAGGATTTGTATCTTATAAATTGAAGAAGCATTTATTTAAGTCGAAATTATGGCCAGTCTCATTAGATTGTACTATTCACTGTGTATTGCCTTGTAAAGGTTCCCTTTTGTGCTCATGTAATCTTTATTTAAATTCCTCAAGATTTCTCCTATATATTATATAGAGTAAATTCCTCCTTTAAGTTTAAGCTTATTATTTTGTTTTGTATTAATTAAGTCTTTTTTTGCTTTAGAAGTTATTGCGCGTGTGCATCTTGTGACATTTATTTTTATTGCTCCTGACACACGTGTTTCCATACCATGGTTTTATTGAAGGCAATATGACAATGCACGTGTAGGATTACCAGCCCTAATTTAGAATTAGAGCTACTGTGATTTTTAAATGTCTTTTTTGGTGGAGAGGATCAGGATTAATTCCCTAATGTCTGAGGAAAAGCAAAGAAGGCTTGATTACTTTGTCCCATGTCAACGTGAAACTGTCACTTTTGCCATAGTTGCTTCAGTAGCTGGCGTTTAACGCAGTGCTTTTATCAAAATATAGAGACGTTTATTTCAGTTGCTAGAGCGGTTGGTGTTTAACTCAATGGTTTGAATAAAGTAAATTGACAATTATCTTCGTTGCTAAAATTAGAGTTTTACTTTAAAGAAAACGAACATTGATTTCAAAGAAAGTTCAGTTAGCAAAAGTTAATTTAAGTTTATTATCCTAGTGAAAAAACATTTCGTATCTCAGCAAAGCAGGATTAGTAAAACATGGTCAAATTCTGAGCTTCACTCGTTATGCATACATTGAATTATACCTTTTGGGAAAGGTTAATAAAACAATCCATTTGAAAATAATATTGCTTTATCATAAAAAAGCACGCAATGCGATTAAAGATGCGGAAATTTCTAGGCAACTCATACAGAATTAGATCAATAATCCGGATATCTGTAAGCATGAAATGGATCACTGAAGATCACAAAATAAATAATTCAGACAAACGCTGGCGTACATAGACTCATGTCAAACTCAGAAATTGGGATCAATAATTGCGTTTTCTTTAGAAATAGTAATGATATTTCTTTGAATTATAATGCATTATCTCGAACTTACTGAATGATTTCAATAATTCGAATACATTTAGAAAATTCTATTATTAATATAAAATCACAAATTAGATCAATAATCTGTACAAAAGCAGTAATATGTTCACTCATGTCTAACGTACAGATTGAGATCAATAACATTGATCTTTCAGAAACAATAAAGAATGGTAACAATAATTAGAACAAATGATTGATTGTATTGTCTCATTTCAAATTTATTGTGTGAAATCAATAAAACTTTAACCTGTAGAAATGACAATTATTCATTTTGAAATTATAAGAGAAGTATAATTCGGACATCACTGTTAAATATATTGATTAATCTGAAAATTATAAACACCAGGACATCTCTAGGAATTATAATCACGAAGTTTTAATTTCAAAATACGATCACTAATCCTGAAAAATCATGGATTTAATATATTGCTCTCAAACCCACAAATTAGATCAATGGCTTATAAATGATAATGACATAAAAAATTTTGTAAGACGGTTAAATCATCTAAATCCCACTCTTTTACCGTTTAAATAGTTAAATGTAACCACCATTTCCATGCCAACATTTTCTTTTTTTTTCATTTCCCGCCTGTGGAGCTCCCTTCCGTTTACGTGCTTCCCTGATAGCTACAATATCCAAAAATTTAAATGCAATGTCAGTTGCCATTTTATATCTTCTTGAATCTCATTCATTATTTATCCTTTCCTCAATACCCTTTGTACCCATTCTTTTCTCTCACCGTCGTCGTCGTCGTCTTGCGACCTTGGCCGAGATAGAACTCACTACACCCCTCCAGTATTCCCTGTGCATTTGGAACCCTGGCGCAGTTTTCTAGCAAAATTCATAATCTTGTCAAGTAGCTGAATACTTGATACTTTGCCAGGGCTACCATGGGTGTTTTTATTGTGACACCAACACTAGATGGGTTGCCTCCAGGCCCCATCCTGTTATTTAACCCATAACTGGAGAGAAGTGACGGATTAATACCTTTCCCAAGGTATTAGTACTTAAGTGAATGCAGGGTACTCAACTGGAATTCGAACTCGGCTCACCGATTTCTCTTTCCAAGCCGACATCAAAACGCACCAAAACGCACATCCGTCACTGAACGCTTACAGCGCCTGGTATTCCCAAGTGGTCACCAATCTAAGTACTGACCAGGTTCACGTTGCTTAACTTCGGTGATCGAACGAGAACCGGTGTATTCAACGTGATGTGCCGTAACCCCCTGTACACAAGTGGCGGTCCAATCATGATTGAGGTGAAAGGATTAAAAAATATTCACGAAAGAAAGTCACCCTTCTTTAATATGCAAAATATTCATAATTCGTACATTATTTGGAATTTATTAATAACTCAACCAAATGTAGACGACAATTCCATTTCTTCAGCTTTTTTTCTGGCACTTCCCGTCTGTGGAACTCACTTCCTTATTCTTGCTTTCCTGACGGCTACAACCTCCAGGAATTTAAATGCAATGTCAATACTCATCTCTTAACTACTTGACCCTAATTCTTTTCCACACCGCCTATATATTCTTTCCTTGCTCTCCACCTTTACAACTTTCAGCACACCTGTATTCCCATCCTTCTCTTGCTCCTTTCTAACTGGTTCGTCCTTCTCTTCAATCATCTAATCTTTTTCTCTTATGTAGCCCCCTGCACATCAGTGGCCTTACCGCCTTGCTCGGGATGATATTATTCAGAATAAAAACTCCATAATCTTCATATTCTTCAGTGTATTGTTCTAAAATTACAGAAAGAGACCAATAACCCATACACTCTTAGGAATGACCCAATTCATCTGGAAGATAAAAAAATAGTAAACTTTACCTTCGTTTGTGGCAGATTGTGCAATATGTAAATATGTGCAATATGTAAATATGTGCAATATGTAAAACTGGAATTTCAGACATTGTGCACATTTACGGATCGATACATCCCTCATCGAGTCGCCCAGACAGATTTCATGTTTTCATCGAGTCACTAACTCCGGGATGGTTACCATCCAACGCTAAAGATCCCAATTTAATCTTTTATTTAACCATTAGCTGGATAGGATGGAGTAAAAGGGATGAATACATACTTTTGCCTGGAGCATTTGTTTGAAAGTGAACGTAACAAACCCAACCAGAATTCAAACTCGGTAAGCCGATTTCTTTCTTTGTGCCACTTACCATCGCACTATACACAATACAGAATAAGACAAATAATTCCAAGTAAACGAAATATAATATCTTCAAGTTATGAATATAGTGAATAATGGGCTATTTTATCGGACTGACTATAACTTATCTTAAACTTATAGAAAGGCTAAAAAAATCCTTTGTTGTAGAGCATTGGATATCGGCTCGGAACGAGAAATCGGGGGGCCGAGTTCGAATTCCAGCTGAATTCATTGCATTCACTTACGCGCAAATGCCCTTGGGAAAGGTATTAATCAGATTGCTTTGTCGGCAACTAGTCTACCGAAGAAAGCAATGGCAACCTACTGCGGGATAATCTTCTGCCTAGTCAGTCATGTTTGTTTCGAGACATGATCGCCCAAGCGTGTATCACGTATGGCACTTAACTGACTGAATGATTCATATCCCACAGAGTGAGGTATCTAATAATGATAATACATGCATCTTAGACTTAAAGAATTAAATCAATAATCCGGATGACTGTTTGAAATGATAATAATTCAAGCTTACAAACTAAGATAAAAAGTTCAGGGAACTCTACGAATGGCACAATTAGATCAATAATCTGGAATGGTAAAGATTCCCCTCAAAATTATAGAATGAGATAATGCGGAAAAATGTCGGATTTTATCGTCGAATCTAAATTGCATGAAAAAAATCAAAATTCTGGTCATCTTTATCAATAAAAATTACATATACAATGTGGTCCTTAAAATTTTAAAATAGGAACAATAATCATGTATTATATTGCCTTATATCAAGCTTTCAGAATGAGATTAAAAACTTAGTTCGATCAACTTGTCGAATGGGATTAAATAATTTCAATAATGATAGAATAAGATCAATAACCAGGGTCTCTCTACCAATGGTAATGACTTAATTGAAACTTACAGAATGAAATCAATAACCCGGGTATAAAATGAAAAAAAAAATACTCATCTTACAATTACAGAATAACCTGGACATATCTTCGAATGGATAATTTTTTAATTAAAACATGAGATCTATAGTACAGACAAATTTCGATTTTCATTGCCTCATCTCAGTGTAATAGAATGAAAGTAATGATCCTGATATTTCTAGGAATGGAAAGAATGAAATCAATAAATTAGTCATTTCTACGGATAGCAATAAGCGATCTTAAAATATTCAAGTTATAATCCAGATATCAGTAGAAATGAAAAAGACGCATTTTAAAATTCTAAAATGTGACCCAACAAAAACTAGAATCTTTTAATTTATGATTGGATCAGCTATGCAGAATGGTGTTGGGGGTGGTGGTGAAAAGCGAGATTTTATCTCGATTGCAAGTGTTTCGTGTTTTATGACCGGCGTATGGGGTCATAATTGACCGGAGGGGAACAAAAAAACAAAAAACAAAAACATGAATAGATGAATAATGTATACAGTGGAGCCTCTACTTACGAAAGGCTATACATACGAAATTTTCAGGTTACGAAATGCCTCTTCGGGAAAAAATATTGCCTTTTGTTATGAAAGAAATTTCAGGATACGAAAGGCAAAAATTTCAAAATACGCGCTGCTACTCGCAGCTCCCAGAGTCCACCTCATTGCCTCCTCAAGTGCCTCCTCATTCTCGATAATGCCCCTGCCCACCCGCCCTGCCTCGAAGATGATATCCTGGAAGAGTTCTCGTTTATTAAGGTGCTGTACCTCCCACCTAACACCGTCTCTATCCTCCAGCCTAGGGAACAACAAATCCTTTCGAACTTCAAGAAACTCTACACGAAACACCTGTTCAAGAGGTGTTTTGACATCACTGAAACCACCCTTCGTGAGTTTTGGAAGCAGCACTTCGGTATTGTTTGCCTCAAGATAATCGACATGGCTTGGCAGGAGGTGACCAGACGTACCCTTAATGCGGCTTGGAAAAAGTTGTAGCCCGATGCTTTTGGTTCACGAGATTTTGAGGGGTTCGAGGTAGAGGCTTGGAACCGATTAGGGCATTTATAGGATAAATAGCGTCTCTACTTACGAAATTTTCACGTTACAAAACGACTTTTAGAACGAATTAATTTCGTAAGTAGAGGTTCCACTGTATGTGCATATTAGCAGTCACGTTTGAGACTGAAGTAGTCAGTTCTGGTCCCTCATTGGTGGGGAACAAACTGGCCCACAGGTAGTTCCAATGCCGTTCGTTCGTGTTGCCAGCCACATGTCATGATATTGAAATGGGCAGTGAGCTAGAAGGAGGACAAGACAAAGGTGATCTAACATGGCAGAAGTTGTTTCAAGTGTCACCTACCTACCCACTCAGACCGAGCAAGTGAATAAACGCCTAAATATATTAAAAACAGCGTTCAGCGTTTATTTTCACGTTTTCTTGTGAGTCTGCAGCGGAGTCTTTTCGGTTTGGGGTACACACTGACACGAACGAGAATTCAAAAGCAATGTGAGTTTGTCCGGTTGGTAGAAAACTGGGTGAGGTTCCCGTTGTATGTTTACACATTGTAACGAGGAAGTTAGAAGCGTTTTCTCGCCGCAAAGGCCTTGGGTCATGACTAAATATAATCACCTTAGCAAAAGAATAGTAGTAACTAGGTTATTTCGTCAGGTTTTCACCAATCCCAACAAAAAGTAGTATTAACTGGTCACGCGGTTAAGGTTCTACCACCCCAAAAAGGAGAGTAGTAGGATTTGGGTCAGTTGGTCAGGTTCTACCCTTCCCAAAAAGAGATTAACTTGCCTGGTAACTATGGTTACAGGAAAAAGAAGGGAAAGACCAGAGAAAGAGAGGGCCAATGAATATAGGCCCCTGTTTCTATATAAAAAGGAAGAAATAGTAGTAAACCCTAGAGTTGTAGGTGCTACAGGCCAGTCGTAGACTCCTCTCCGGCGATTCGTTCAAGACGTCGAAAGAAGTTTTCATAAAGCTGCCAGCTGAAATTCGCCATACGAAAACCTTCCTCTACATCCAGTGAATACACCATGTTGCTGCCGTGAAACGTAAAGATTGTTTCGTTAATCATTCTGACCAATCGCAGTTACTTGAAAAATGGACAAAAGACAAACGCAGTTACTTGACCGTCAGCAATATTCAGAAAAAAGACAGCAACGAATTGAAGAACTACTCTCGCAAGTCTTAACAAACAATTCAAACGCAGAAAATAATACCGCATTCTCGCAGGATTCTATTTGGAATGCAATAGACAATTTCTGTTACATGCAGATGAGGACAAAGCGGTGTATAGTTATAGTTATATATATATTCTTTAGCCGTGTTAAATGACCTTTTCCCATTCCGCCTAAACTTCCTCTAAATATCTTCCTCATTAGACCCACCTCTTATTTTCTGTTGAATATTGTGTAAAACTAGTACAAAGTTGAACCCAATCTAGTGTCCGTTATTATATAGTTCGGTCGCCTTATACATGTGTTTTTGCTAAATATTTTTGTGTGTTAAACTAAATTTCCTATTTGTATAAAATTATCTTGCGTTATAGTTTAATTCATTCCTTTCAGCATTATTACAACTAAATTGTATTTTATGTGTTGCTGACCCAAACGGGTCTACGGCTATATCGTGTTGAATACACCGGTTCCCGTCCGATCACCGAAGTTAAGCAACATCGAGCCTGGTTAGTACTTAAATGGGTGACCATTTGGGACTACCAGGTGCTGAAAAACGTAAGGACCAAGAATGGTCCACCGGTTCTCCAGGTTTGGGGGGTTGGGTACAGGGCTAAAAACCTGCCCCGTAAAAACGCTTTGTTACAGAAACAGCAACAAAAAGTTGCTGCCCTATGCACCATCTGGGTGTGATGGATAAATGATGACCCAAACGGGTTTGTAACAACATTCATCTCAAAATTTTCGAATGATATAATTTTTTTTATTATTTCGATCCAGACAAGACAATAAAGCTACTAAGATGTAAGCATTACAATAATTAAGATTCCTTTAAGAATGACAATGGTTACTTCCCAAACTAGAGAGCGAGAAAGGCTCATTTAAAATTACAAACGGAAATCAATAATACGGGTAAATTTTATTGACTCGTCTCAAATTGTAAAATGTTATTTTATATTCAGTGTATCTCTAGAAGTGATGGTTAAATTTAAAAATGATGCAATGAAATCAATGTACCGCTCATCCCTATGACTAATAACGACTCATTTGAAAATGACAAACTTATATCAATAATCCGGATATAAATATTAAAAACAGTGATCAATAACCCAGGTATATTATGGATTTTATTAACTCATTTCAGTCTCTAAGTGATCTGATCATTGTTAGGAATTGTAATAGCACATCTTAGATTTATAGCATGATGTCAAATAATGAAATCTCCTGGGCACTGCTTAAATAGACTGGTCGACTTGTAAAAAAATAGAGAACACTGTGCCTCCTCGGCGTCACTCTCACAGCCGACCTCAAGTTAAACGACGACATTGAATCACTAGCTACAGCTATTGCTAGGAAGATCGAGTTTCTGTCAGGCCAGGAAGTTTCTCTTGTCAGAATCCATCTTGCACATTTGTCCATGGATTGAATACTGTTGCCATATCTGTTCGGACGCTCCTGCTATTCACTTCAGGGTGCTTGACAAAATTCAAATGAAGATCTGGCAGTGTAATCAATCTCGATTTGGTAACTCAGTTTCAGCCATTTTCTCACCGCTGGGATTTGGTTTCCCTCTGTCTTTTCTACAAATATATTCACGGCTACTGCTCTGATGAGTTTATCTCCCTAGTACCTCCTCTACAGGAATTTACTCGTGTTAATAGACTGGCAACTAGGCCCCACCCTTTTACAGTGAAAACTCACAAATGGAACCACCTCTTTTATTCTATTAGTTTCCCTTTCGTATATTTGCTTCTTTGATAGCTACAATCTCCAAGAGTTTAAGTGCAATGTCAATTCCCATCTTTCTCTTATTCTTTTTTTGACACGTCTTTTATCTTGTTCTTTTTTTCTTTCTCTTCACTCATGTAACCCCATGCGCACCAGTAGCAGTACTGCTTTGCTTGGGGTAAATAAAAAAGAAAGAATGCATTTTTTGGAAATAATTTTGGTGGGTTAGCATTCATTTGATCTTTATGAGGCCGCAGCAATCTTCCTAATAGAAAAAACTTTGAATGTTTTCATTTTTAGAAGGGGGTCTTCTTTATGGATAAAAAATTCAAATCGATAACAGACATTTAACAGAGTTATAAGTGTTAGCTGTTCTGCGCATGGAAATAGATGTTTTTGGTTGCAAAAATATTTCTATTAAATAAAGAACAAATGGATATGGACAGTTTATTATTTTATTAAAGGTTAAAGTGTAAATAAATTAATAAAAGCATACATACATTTATTCTTCATTTAAAATAAATAATTATTATTCCCCATGTGCATCCGTGTGATTTCGAAAAAATGCCTCCACATAAAAAAGACCTCCACTCCATAAAAAACGTTGACAAAAGTTAAAAATATATTTTTTAAATATTTAGAAAATTAAAAAAAAAACCTGTCAACACTGTTTTAAAGTTGGTATTTGTAAATAGCAACTCATTCATATAACTTCAATAATATCAATACGGGATCGATTTGGTACTACATCACTATTATAAACAGGATCCATTTTCAAAGTCGATAAAAAATCAATAAAATCAATATTTTTCAATTCTGACAAATGTGGATTGAGGTCTAATGTATGCTAATCTACAAAAATCCTTCACATTAAAAATTCCTATTTTTACAAGTGGACCACTCTGATTAAGTAGTGCTCCTAGCTGGACCAGTTTTTGTCAGTTGGTTCGTAAAGTCAGTACATCTTGCACAAAGACTGACAGAAACTTCGACAATAAGACTCTGTTGTCATGATCTTAATCAGCTGCAAGGATCTTTAATGGTTTACTTCATTGCGCCGTTACCCCAAAATATTTCCAAAGAAATTAATATTTCCGATTATCACACAGAAATCACTTCCCGTCAGAAGTAATCCCTAGATAAAGAAGGGATAGAGACGACTGCAAAAAAAAAAAAAAAAAAAAAGAACGAAAAACAAAACAAAAAACAAACAAAAAAAAAAAAGGAAAAAAAAACAAAAAACAAGACACTCTCCTAAAAAAACAAATGGGGAATGGCAAAATGGAAAATGTTCAGAGATTGAAAAATTGAAAATATAGAAAATCAGAGAATAAATAAAAGGACCGAAACCTGCACTTCGTCAGGGTGTCTAAAAGAATAAAAACTTAAAGAAAAAGTGCTGCAACAATGGAATGGAGTCAGAGCAGAACTTTTCTATGATTACAAAATATTAAAATAAACGACACAGAAAATAAAGTGATGTTAAAATGGAAAGAACAACAATGGCCAATATAACACGGAACAAAGCAACAGAACCAAGTTTTATTACCAGAGAGAAGTTGATATCATTAGGAAATTTAAAAGGCTACTGAAATAAACGATAACGGTGAAATACTGAAGGATCTAAGTATAACAATTTTTATAACGTTTCCAAAGAAATCAGATGTGAATAATAAGGATATAATACTGTCTATAATCTCAAATTAGCACATCTCTCGTAATAATAAACTTCAGATTGAAAAAAAAATCTATAATGCTGACAGCTCTAGAAAAGAGATATTGGGAAACATAATCCAGAATACTTCACTTTTCAGGGGCATCTCGAGGTGATGTAATGGTTAACAAGTTTGTCTTGCTAAAATCAGTGCAAGAGAGTAGTGAGTTTCGTCCTCATTAGGTACCCTATACTTTTGGCCTTGTGTCATATCTAAGCTGCACTTAGAAAATCACCATATCTCACTCTTTAACCATTTTCTTGAATACGTTGCCAAAAAGGAGTAGAAAGCTGATACATCGATAGTTAGAAAGGTCAGAGGGCTCTCCAGAGTTTTTAAAGACAGGAACTACAGAGAAGGGTTTCCAACAATCAGGAAAGCAAAAGTTCAGGGGCACATTTCTTCAGAACGATGACAGGAATACCGTTACTTCCGCTTGCCTTATGAAAGTCAAGCTCAGAAATTATGTTAGAGACCAGAGTTGAGCCGCAGTCTAGGTGGGAAGTCGGGTGTGGGTACACCAGACGAGTCAAATGTAGAATTGGAGGAGAATTTGTGAGCAAAGCATTCAACCTTGTCCGCTGTGGCTGTGAGGACCTAAAATTTGTTAAATAAAGGGGAGTTCCATGATTTGGCGTTGTTTAGCTCACTTTTGTAGAACTGCCACTAGTCTTGGGGCGCAAACTTGCGGGATGCTATACGCTTCTTCATTCTATTAGTAAATAACAGCTTAGCATCATTTAGGATCCTCTTGCATTCATTAGGAGCTGAGACAAAAAAGGCGCCTATTGTAGTCAGACGCATCGCTCCGGTAAAGCCAGAAGAAGTGATTTCTGTGGGTTATGGCAAACGAGCAAGCAGGAGAGAAACAAAGAAATGAATGAAAGTTGGAACTTCCTGGCTAGGGTGAAAAGATCGATGCCAGCTTTCACCGAGTAAGAGACCTCAGAGGCAAAGTTTTCAACAGGCATCACTCCCCAAAAAGAAAACAAAAACAAACAAACAAACAAACAAACAAACAAACAACAAAAAAAAAAAACAAATCACGGAAAGACTTCCAGTTCACTCTTTGAGAGCAGTAAAATATTCTGCTGGAAGGAGATTCTGGGGTGGGGGTGGGAGTGGAAAGATATATTAACGGAAATTACAGCCTGATCAACGTTGCAGAGCCGCATGACATGGCAGGAGTCAGGGATATAAGTGAACAGACATCTAGAAGTGAGGCGTGTTCTGCAGGGATACTGGGGAAACGTGTGAGATAATCCATCACTTGCGTGAGAGACTGAGTGATTTAGAAATTCAGGATTTGGATGCCAGCAAGATCAGTGACAGAGTTTTCCAGCCACTTGGAACGGTGGACATTGAAGTCACCGAAAACAAATATATTAGTGAACGAGTGAGAGAAAATAATCTACATTATCTGAAATACTGTCTGACAAGGAACAGTCAGGAGAGGAAAAGGAGCGATAGAGGAAGAAAAGATAGCTAACTGCGTTTAGTAGGCAGAGAGACGGAAACACGTAAGAATAGTCAGGAGATTCAGAAAAAATCACCCTAGCCAGAGGGAAATGTTAGCTGATATAAACACCAAGGCCATGCATGTAGACATTAGCGTCCTTCCTAAAGAGGGGAAGGTAATCAGGAATCGAGAAATCAGAGTGGGGAATTATCGGGTTAAGGTTGGTTTCGCAGAGATCTAGAATGTCAAAGAACCTTTCGTGGGGGAGAGATTCTAGACTGCAAAAGTTGGTACGGATTTTACGGATGTTAGAGAAAGAGATGTTGAGGTGTTTAGTTGGTTTTTGTTTGGCTGGTTAAGTTTTTTAAAACTTTGTTTCTCAATATTCCTTTCTGGGTTATTTTGGTAAGGAGAGGCCTCGAGTAATGGTAGCAGACGGTCATCGGCTGTGACATGTGTAGGAACGAAACTGGCACAGACTGCAGCATTGTGTGACCACAGGGCTGCCAACCGGAAGCACTTGTAGGGGCAACCATCCATGCGCGTCATGGCACTGCAAAACCCCCAGATTATGCAACTGTTGATTAGAACAGCCGCTCTAGATGCTACGCAAGAGTCAGGGCTCCTAAACAAAAGTCGGAAGAAGCAACCAGAAAACTGCTAACCCGGTTTTCTTAGTCTGAAGAAACGTTGTTACCGTCTACACGCATCACAAAAAATTCGAGAGGGTACCCCTATTAAGGCCTGAAGAGAGGTAAAAGAAAACAGGAACTCCTTTCTAAACAGAAAACAAGGGAAGAGATTCTACTCCTGTTCAAGAGAAGGGGAGGAGCATCAACCGGGCGATAAACGAGCATATCTACTCTGAGTGAAAAAAGTTATAAGTCAGGATATCCGTTATTGATTCATTAGGGAGTAAAAGCCGACAGAGAAGTATCTCTGACGAAACAAAGAAAACAAAGTAGTTGTTCAGTATTAGTGAGTTACCAGGAAATTGAAATTATTTTATGCTACGGGAAAAATCACCTTTTTTTGCAATTGAGATCAGTAAAAACGAATCAACCACCCAACTAAAAAAATAATCTAAACTACCCTATATATATCAAGCTGGCTAACGTGGGAGTGGCCCCTCGGCAAATACGAAGTGGGTATGGCAGAAACATCAAGTCCTTATTGTGTATATGTGCTGTTACAACAAATTCCCTGTCGGATTATCGGAGCCCAAACCGGCTACCTGACTCCATGGTCTTGTGAGTGAGGCGGAATGTTAGCAATTCCGGTAGGACAAAAAATAAGACTGACGAAGGGCGGAAGAACTCTCGAAGAGACAACGGCCAGCTAACTAGAGGTGGTGTCTCAATAAAGCACCGTAGAGAAGGCAACGGGAAACCACTCAACTATTAATCATAAGAATAATCATGCCAATTCATAATCAAATTATGCGCCCTAACGGTGAAGAGGTTAAGTATGAAGGATTTGACTCTTCGTCCGGTAAGGACCAACATAAGCAACAAGTGTCACCTGACCGTCATCTAGCGACTGTTAGCACTAACGGCGTAAAGAGGACACAATTTCTCGGAACTGAACGACACCAGGATCAGGTGTCACCGGACCGTTATCCTGCGACTGTTTGCGCCAAACAAGAAATAAGTCTCGGTACATGGAACATCAGAACGTTGAACAACTGCTGACAACAGGAGATGAGCAGGCTAAATATAAAAACTTTAGGCATATGTAAAAACTAGGTAGCCAAATAACGAAGATTTCGCCAGTGACAACCACGGGATCATATACGCACGCGTTAGAAATAATGAAAAAGATATCTGCTTGATACTAGAATAAGACATGAAGAAATGTGTTCTGAGGTAGTGCTAGTTATTCGAAAAAGTTCTCGTGGTTAAATTGAATGGAAAGCCCTTTAACAGAGATGTTATAGTCGTGTATGCTCCGAAAATACAAAGCACTCGTAAGGAAATAGCCTCTTTTTATTCCATACTGGTCAACGCCAAGACTCAGTGTAAAACACAAGACATTAGAATTATCATGGGAAAGCTAAATGCCAAAGTGGGCAAAGAGTGGGAAGGTGTAATAGTTGGCAACTTCGGACAAGAAAACCGCAATAACCGAGGAGAAAAGTGGGTCCAATGGTGCACACGAATGACCAGGTAATAACCAACACCTGGTTTCAAGAACTCCCAAGACGATTATGGACATGGAGAAGCCCAGGAGAGGACACGAAAAACCAAATCGACTATATAAGTATAAACAGAAGATTCAGGAATGTAATATCCTATTGTCTATTGGAGAAGTGACCACCTCCCGGTTAGATGCAAACTAAGGATAGAATTTCCTAGATTAAAGACTCATAGTTCAGCACCCAGACTGTAATACAACAGACTCGTGAACGACATCAGTATGCGGAGAAATATAAGTACAACGTGAGAATAATATGAGCGACAAATCGGAAACTCAAAATGGGATCCTCTAAAAAAACAAAAAGCGTTAGTGACATCAGCATCCCAAAGGAAAACAGACTTAAAAAGAAAAAATTAGTGGATCACAAATGAGAAGAGACAGAAAACAATGTTAAGGCAGTAAACGGAATACAGGAAACAACTGGTTAAAGACTAAAAGGCAGGCTAAAGAAACATGGCTTAATGACTAATGTGCGGTAATAGAGATATTGAGCATTACCAATAAAAAAGAAATAGAAAAAAATAAGCGGTCTAACAGGACAAAGACATGCTCATCAAATGTATGGATGTCTAAAATCCAAGGATGGAACACTTATATTAGAGAAAGAAAAATACTTCAGCAATGGGATCAATATTTTGGAGTTCTCTTCCACGACGTAAGAGAGCAACCGACAATACACAGAAATAACGACTGGCCAGAAATATTAAAAACCGCAGTGGAAGCTGCACTGGCCAAATTGAATAGAAGCGAAGCAGCAAGACCAGACTGCATTGTAATAGAGATGCTGATAGCCTTTGACGAATTCGGTGTCGTCAAAATTACAGAAATAATAAATGAAATCTGCAACATCCCGGAAAACCTAAAAAGATTGATTTTTATAGCACTGCTTAAGAAGCCAGGTACAAAGGAATGTGAACTCCACCGAAACATCAGCTTAATGAGCCACATAACAAAATACACATCATTCGGATGCTGATGAATAAATCGCGCAGTAGAATCAGGCCAGACATAAGACAAGAACAGTCGTCGAGGTCACTGGAAGAAGGAATACAATATTTATCCTCAGAATATTATCGGAAAGAGCAATACAAATACTGAAAGACGTGTACTTGAGTTTCATAAACCACGTGTAGGCACTCGGCAAAGTACGCCACAAAGAATTGATAGAGAGGCTCGGCAACCCAGACATACTCTAGTAAGACATTAGAATAATGAAGAATCTGTACTGGCAGTAAACCACCTGTATACGGACAGGAAATGAGTTCAGCAGAGATTGAAAAGGGTGTAAGACAAGGATGTGTCTTCTCACCATATCTATTCAACCTATACAGCGAGGCAATTCTGAGAAAACTAAAAGTCCTGCCAATATTCGTCATTGGCAGCCACAATTTGCACAATATAAAATACACAGATGATACCATGCTAATAGCTGACACGGAGAAGAAACTACAAGACCACCTACAGAAGGTAGCGAAAGAAAAGCGAAAAGAAAGGACTAAACATAAACTACAAGAAAACTGAATGTATGGTCATCAGTAAAAGGTGAAGCCCAAAATGCCATCTATAAGTCAAGGATATTGAAATCAAGATGTTACATGAATTTAAATACCTTGGAAGTGTTCTAACAGAGGACGTAAAGTGCGACGCTGAGATCCGAAGGTCAGCTGACGTTGGCAAAAAGTGCATACCAGAGGCTGGAAAGAGTATTGAGAGGCTGGGAGATTTTCATTTGAGAAAAGGTGGACTGGAATGTTATGGGATATCTGTCCTCCTATATGGTAGCGAATGCTGGACAATCTCCTCAAAGATGAAGAAGAGACTTGAAGGAACAAAACTGTAATTCTACAGAGGGATGTTGAGGATGCCATGAACTGAACGTGTGAACAACAACAAAGTTTTGGAGAAGATGCAAACGAAAAGGAAACTTATAATTAGCATAAGGACGAAACAACTGAGGTTTCTCGGACGCATAATGAGGAACAAGTGCTTGGAGAACCTAATACTCACAGGGCGGATAGCAGGACAGAGAGATAGGTGAAATCAGTGCGAAACATACTTGATGGACTTTGGGAGAGATACAAAGATGAAAAATGATAAGCGCAAGAAGGGATAGGGGAAAGTAGAGGTCCATGATCGCCTAGGTTCTGAGAGCACACAGAGGGAGAATATATTTATAGCTAAACAGCTTTTATTTAATTACCATAGAAAAATGTTCTGCCTGCTATGAGCATGGCTGATGCAAACCTCTATGGGAATAACTCTTTTTGCCTTCTTGGGCTCATATTTTCCATTCCCATAAATCGGAGTGATTATATTAAACCGATTGCTAGTTATACGGTTATGAGAATGAGAATGTCTACCGAGATAGGTCAGTCAGTTAAGTCAGTTAAGTACTATAGGTAATACACGCTTGGGCGATCATGTCTCGAAAGAGACATGACTGACTGGGCAGAAGATTATCCCGCAGTAGGTTGCCATTGCTTTCTGCGGTAGACTGGTTGCCAGCCAAGGCTATAAAACCCAATCTGTCCTGCTATTTGACTCATAGCTAGAGGGAGAAGATATGTATTAGACTATCTAGTAATTAGTGGGGGATCAGTTTATGACTTCATAACAATAGAAAACCGATCCCCTACTTTGTGTCCAGTAGAAGCCTTAATCATGTTTTCAACTATTATATTCAGTAAGTCAGTTAAGTGTCAGTTACGTGATACATGCTTGGGCGATCGTATATCGAAAAGACATGACTGACTGGGCACAAGATTATCTCGCAGTAGATTAACATTGCTTTCTGCGGTAGACTGGTTGCCAGCCAAGGCTATAGAACCCAATCTGTCCTGTTATTTAACCCATAATTGGAGGAAAGAGACGAATTAATACCTTTCCCAAGGGTATTTGTGCGTAAGAGAATGCAAGGAATTCAACAGGAATTCGAACTCGGCTTCCCGATTTGTCGTTCCGAGTCGATATCCATTGCACTACAACGAACATCTAACCGAGATAAGTAGATTTGAAGTGATGTACATAGTAATAAAAATGATAATTCATTGTCTCAAACTTATAGAATAAAATATATTATCCTTTTGAAATATTAATTCAATTTAAAATCACAAAAAGAAAAAAGGAAAAACTCAACACGTCTGTAGAAATGATGATAATTACTCACAGACGGAAAGCAATCAATAATGCGTCGATTTATGAAAACGATATTGTATTATGTTCATGATATTGCCTTATGTTAAAGGAGTAAATTAACTCGACTCTTCTTAAAAAAGATAACAATTAAACTAAAAGTGAAGAGCAATAATCTGAATATTGAATGTTGTTTTCATAGGATTCACACTAGGCCTTGGTTGGATCCAGTGAATTAACCAAGCGTTGAGAGTTCAATACCTTGCTACAACGGAGGTGAACAAAAGACTTAGAGTTGAGTTAAAGAGACATAAATAATACTGAGACACCTGGAAGAGGCATGACTCATAGTACCAGAACAATCTACGCTAGTAAGCACAATAAAGGGTTCAGTTTAAAATTCCAACCACTTAAAGAAGGTCGGAGCGTACAATGGCCAAAACATCGTGAGTACGGCTACCCAAAATGAGGACCACAGTTCAAATAATATAGATAGTGCAAATAATTACAATAGCACATCTCAGAAACATAGAAAAACATTTCTGCCGCATACTCCCTGGTTTGACTCGGATGTTTGTTGTTAATAATGTTGCCGAACATCTGAAACATCTCTGACGCAAGTCCCTACCTGTATTTGGCTTCTTGTGTTTCTCGGTTTTTTCCATCTATGATTTCCGCCCTTATCTTTTGTTTACCAGAATACTGAGCATCAGGAAGAGACAACTGAAGTTCCTGGAAACGTGCAATGAGGAAGGAGGGCTTGGAGAACTTGATACTGACAGGCCAGATAGAAGGAAAAAGAGACAGAGGAAGGCAGCGGATAACATATTTGAGGGGCCTGATCAGGTGGATCACAGAACGGGGGCTGAGAGACGTTACAGGAGAAAGCGTGCTAAGAGCCACCAGGGACAGGGAGATGTGGAAAACCATGATCGCCTATGTCTTGAAAGAACAGGGCACATAGAAGAAGAAGAAGAAGAAGAAGAAGAAGAAGAAGCTCTCCCCCCAAATAATTTTTGTAGAATTCGAAGCCCACTGCTTCATCCTTACTGGTCAATAGCGTTTACACTTTGTTTTCAGAATTATCCTTGCATAGAATCTAGTAATAACTTTAAAAAATGTAATAATAACAAAAACAAAAAACAAAAAACAAAAATAAAAAAACAATAACAAACAAAAAAGAATCAACAAAAAACAAAACAACAACAAACAAACAAACAAGCAAAACTTAAAAAAACTGAGACTAATTTTTAGCTAATTTAAGGTTTCTGAATCTGAAAATGACCTGATTTTTCTGGGTTAGCTACTGTTTTTTGCTGTGCATAAATGCATTTCTTTAAAAAAAAAGAAACATTTTTTCATTGTTTTCTGTATATCAGTCTATATTTTTGTTGTTGTTGTTGTACAGCAATAAATCATAATATCAAAATTTTTCCTTTTTTTTTGAAAAGTTATACTCTAGATAAAGCATCTGCAATAATAATGTTCCTTCCTTTTATGTGTTTTATAGTAATGTCATTTTCTTGCAGGAGAGAACTTCATCTTGTAAGTCTTTGATTTTTGCTAGTCATTTTTTGAAGGAACATTAGTGAATTATGGACAGTATAAATCAAAACAGGATAAACAGTAAAAGTAAAAATGTTGTAGCGCTGATAATATCGCCAAGCATTCTTTTTTGTGGAATATTTCTTCTGGTAGTATTTCTCAAAGTAAAATCTTAGAAACCTCTTAATTCATATTTAAACCAACAAATACTGACAGCTTATTGAGAAATAATGCAATCTGTTCAAGAACCTAAGTTTTTAAAAATAACACGATTGAATATACCAAGACCAACAAGTATTTTCATTAAATCCTTTAATAAACTAACAGCAGAAAAAAAAAACTTTCGTGAACATAAGAACTATGGTAAAAATTTTCTTTTTCTTGATTGTCTGTCATGTTCAATGTTATTTAAGTTCCTTTTGATACATCAGCAGTAGTCAGCCATAATTCATTTGTCCCACCGTCACTGGTAACGCCCTTCCATTGTTTTAATATCCTGATTGAATCGTTGTCTTGGCTCATCACTCACACTGCCACAATTACTCGGAAATCTATCTAAATGGCTACAGCAAAAATGAGCCTTAATACTCATATTAGCATATTACTGATAAACTTTATCAGCTAATTTGTATTTTGGCGATAAATTGGAAAAATTCGGTACTTCTATTTGAAAATTTATGACTCGAAAACAGTTTTGTCTTATAATATGGTTTATTTTATGTAACTGACATAAATTGTTCACCCTACTTGAAAACTGATAGATTTCTACAACTTTCATTAATTAAATGTTGCGATCAGCCAGTATCGTAAATTTATCCTTTGTTCCAAAATTGAGCAATTTCAATACACCAAAAACGGTAGCTAACCATGAAAATCTAAGGCCATTTTAGAAATCAGCCTCTATCAAATTGGCTGACACATCACTCAATAAATCTCGAGCCTAACTAATAAAACAACAACTTTTAGGTAAAATTCGACTTTATTCATCAACATAGTCTCCT
Source organism: Ascarosepion bandense (assembly GCA_037127315.1). Taxonomy (NCBI): domain Eukaryota; kingdom Metazoa; phylum Mollusca; class Cephalopoda; order Sepiida; family Sepiidae; genus Ascarosepion; species Ascarosepion bandense. Next base: position 1,216,684 of record JBBBDQ010002275.1, on the reverse strand, counting down.
TCTAGGGTGATGCACTGATTCCAACGCTTCGATGCCTTTTGTCGAACGATTTGTCTTTGGCCTCAAAATGCGCCTCAGTTTCTGATATCACGTCTTCATTGGATCCAAATCTCTTTCCCTGGAGAATACTTTTGAGGTCTGCAAACAGCCAGAAGTCGCTAGGGGCCATATCTAGAGAATAGGGTGGATGCCGAAGTAATTCGAAGAGCAATTTATGAAGTTTTGCCATCGTTGCGATCGACTTGTGACACAGTGTGGTGTCTTAGTGAAAGATCACTTTTTCTTTTTCATGATCAGTAATGCTATATAATATTCGCTATTGATTGTTTTTCCTTTCCCTCCTCAAAAGAATCGATGAACAAAATACATTGCGCATCCCAAAATACGGATAGTATCCCCAAACTGTATTTGGCATTTTGGGCTGCACTTTATACTGATGACCATGCATTCAGTTTTCTTGCAGTTTATTTGTAGTCCTTTCTTGTCACTCTCTTCAGCTACCTTCTGTAGGAGGTCGTGTAGTTTCCTTTCTGTGTCTGCTGCAGTCATTACAGAGTTTAAATTATCAGCGCTGGTTATATTTTCACAGTTTAACTTTTAGCCAGCGCCAGGTTTTGCCTTTGTATTTTTTGCTGCGACTGTATGATATTATACACAAAATAGTTATATTCAGTTAAACTGGGATTTGTTTTTATGGTGAGGTAACCATGTAGCGTTAGGCTTAGAATAAGACAGAACAATTTCAGTGTTTGTCCAAAGTATTGATGCCATTTAATACTGACATTACTCTTAATGTTTATTGACCTATTGCGGTAGGTTTTAGATAAATATTTCGAAATATACGGATTAGTGATGTCATTTTGCAATTTTGAGATCAGTTTTCACTTCTAAAGATGTAAGATTTTAAAGTTTTGCTAGATTCTTTTACGTTTCGGTGGGAGATTATTATTCCAAGGAATGCCTATATTACTGATCTCATTCTGTAAGTTTGAGAGAGTTATCAAGATTCCTAAATATGACAAGGTTATTGATCGCATTCGGTAAATTTCTGATGAGGTTTTACTATCTTGGGAAATGACAGAATTATTGATTTCATTCTCTAAGTTTGTCATGAAATATCCAGTAGACGCTCGAGTTCAGCCATCATTGCTTCATATTTCCTCCACCGTACGTCAAAGGTTAGATAGTGAAGACCCGGCGGTTAGGTGTTCCGTACCACATCAAGCCATCATTCAAGAGTAGTCCCACGCTACATGGTTACCTCACCAAAGAAAGAAATCCCAGTGGAACTGAATATAGCCAATAATTCTGTGTATAATATTTTATACAATTGTGGAAAATAATACAAAGCCAAAGAAAACAAAATGGCGCTCACTAAATGGAAGCATTAAAGAAATAATTCAATAATCTAGTTATGTCAAGGAATCTTAAATAATATGTCACTAACTTATCGAGGGAGTGATTATTATTATAACATATCTCAGTATTACATAATGACATATGTAACTGTGAAATACACACGAATAGTTTGTTTCATCTAAAATTCACTGAACAAAATTTAGAATTATAATGACACTTTTAATTAAAATTAATTAAATGCGGCATAAACGTTCCCCCAATTTTTTTGACATAAAAATGTCCAATTATTTTTTTTTTAAATGAAACATATTTACTCTTAAAAATAATTTCAGATTTTGCATGAGGATTTCTAACATTATTTGTTTCATTGTTTAAAGCTTAATTAAATTTGGCGGCTCAAGCTAAGTGATATCAAATTGTCGCATTGAAAATAGCTGGCATGAAGAATTTTGAGAATTGTGAGGTCATAAAACAGTTGAACGTTTCCAGAAAAACTGTTTTTAATGTGTGGAGAGGTTTCAAGAGGAGTAAACAACCTGACTAAATTCACTTCTATAAAAAAAACAACCTTTAAATTTGTACCAGGAGAGTCATTGAAGGCGTCAAGAGGGAGGGTGAAGATAAAACCAAGAAGAGGTATGAGGGTGATGGAACAACAGCTGGATATTTTTCAAGTAGGTCGCTAAGGAAGATTGTGAAAGAGGATTTAAAGGTTATAACCATTAAAAAAATCCAAGGATGACACCTGCTCCCAAGTAACTCCGATCAAATAGGAAGTTAAATTTGAAGGAAACAAAACACAGCTAATGTTTTCATGTGCGTCGTGGTGCAGTGGATATCGGCTCGGAACGATAAATCGGGAAGCCGAGTTCGAATTCCAGTTGAATTTCTTGCTTTCACTTACGCACAAATACCCTTGGGAAAGGTATTAATCTGTCACTTCCCTCCAGTTATGAGTTAAATAATAGGACAGACTGGGTTCTATAGCCTTGGCTGGCAACCAGTCTACTGCAGAAAGCAATGGCAACCTACTGCGGGATAATCTTCTGCCCAGTCAGTCTTGTCCCTTTCAAGACATGATTGCCCAAAGCGTGTATCACGTATGGCACTTAACTGACCCTACTGAATATAATAGTTGAATACATGATGGAGGCTTCTACTGGTCATAAAGTGGGCGATCAGTTTTATATTCTTATGAAGTAATAAATTGATTCCCCCACTAATTACTACTTAAAAATATAATACATCTCTTCTCCCTCTAGCTGTGAGTCAAATAATAGAACAGATTGGGTTTTATAGTCTTGGCTGGCAACCAGTCTTTCGCAGAAAGCAATGGCAACTTACTGAGGGATAATCTTCTGTCCAGTCAGTCATGTCTTTTCGAGACATGATCGCCCAAGCGTGTATCACGTATGGCACTTAACTGACTGAATATAATAGTTGAAAACATGATTAAAACTTCTGCTTTTCATAAAGTGGGGGATCAGTTTTATAATGTTATGAAGTAATAAATTGATCCCCCACTAATTACTACGTAATAATATAATACATCTCTTCCCTCTCTAGGTATGAGTCAAATAATAAGACAGATTGGCTTCTATAGTCTTGGTCGGCAAGAAGTCTACCGCAGAAGGCAATGACAACCTACTGCGGGATAATCTTCTGCCCAGTCAGTCTTGTCTCTTTCGAGACATGATCGCCCAAGCGTATTTCATGTATGGCACTTAACTGACTGACTGAATATAATAGTTGGAGACATGATGGAGTCTTCTGCTGGGCATAAATTGGGATTTGGTTTTTATTGTTTGAAGTAATAAACTAATCCCCTACTAATTACTGCTTAATATTATAATACATTTCTTCCCCCTCTAGCTATGAGTCAAATGATAGAACAGATTCGGTTCTATAGCCTTGACTGGCAACCAGTCTTCCGCAGAAAGCAATGGCAACTTACTGAGGGATAATCTTCTGTCCAGTCAGTCATGTCTTTTGCAAGACATGATCGTCCAAAGCGTGCATTATGTATGGCCCTTAACTGACTGAAGTGGAGGTTGTGGTCAACTACTAAAACTATAGGGTTTATGCCACCGTAAAAATAATTCTTTAATAAATCAGGACATATTTCAAGCGACAGAAAGAAACTGGTGGGAGCGTTTGAATGATTGCTGCTTCTGGTGATTCAAAATCGCCCTGGGTGTTCATTGAAGAAGGAATAAATAGTTGAGTTGTCAGCCACATGTACAGGTCGTTATGTCTTCACTTAAAACGGATCACACGCCCACGCGTCTTATTTGATGCAGAACTGGTGCAAGATACATTTTCATGTATTTTTTGACAAAGATAGTTTGGCCTTCATTAAGCCCTAACATTAATCCTATGGACTTCATCATGTGATCTTTATTGGAGAGCGATGTTTCGCGTATATAATACACAATTGTACCAGACGTGCAATACACCCTTATGACGGTGTGGTACAATTTGAACGAAGAGTGGGTGAAGAAGTTATACTTTTCAGAAAGCAAAAAGTTAAAGCAAGAAATGGTTATTTTGTATAGTAATTATATGTAAACTATTGTCAATAACTATAACGAACTGTCATTATTCAAGACCTAACATTTTATGTTATATAAAATAAATAATAGGTAAATACAGTGGAATCCATATGATCGCATATGACAAAGGTTTGTTGTCATGACCTATTTACGCCAGTAACGTATATTCCACTCACCAGAATGTACATATTAAAATTTTACTATGTATTCTGGTAATAAATAAATGAGAACGTAAGAAAATGACCTAACTTTAACAAAAGTTATTCAGCATAATTCGTTTTGAAATTTCTTTAAAAATGTATGTACAACGGTCAACAAGAGACTAAAATATTTATTCACAAAAAATCGCCTACATCCTGAAGGGACAGGGCACATAGAAGAAGAAGAAGAAGACTAGTACTAGCCATTTCTTATAAAATATGTAGATTGGAAAAATTCACGACGTATAGGGTTTCAGTTTTTTCTTAGAAGAAAATTTTTGATGATACATAAAAAACAACAAACAAAACATACAAAAACTGACAGCGATTTTGTTAGGGGTAGAGAAACAGGGAGATAGAGAAAGATATACCCAGATAGAAATAGAGTAGAGAGATACACAAAAAATAATGGCACGAAAGAGATAGACATTTGAGAAAGGGACATAATTGGGATTTTCCCAATCCCTGAATTTATCCAAGTCAGAACAGAGACTGCGATAAATCTCTTGAACATGTCAAATGCAATACAGTTTGGGGTAAACTCAGGCAATGGACATTTCAACAAGAAATAACAGGTTGATACAACACTACAATAACAAAACAATGAGGAAGTGTTCATGGCTTAGATCAAAGCAAAATGAAATAGATTACTTATTTAGTTTCTTCTCATTCAGAAGTTCGCAGTGTACGACCAAAATGGAATTTTTTAAAGCGTTCACTTGATCAGTGATTTTCATTCGTTGATGTTAGTCGCTGGTCGCGTTTTGGAGGTGGTCGCTCACTAAGGATCAATTAACATTAGCAAATCGCCCGTGCATAGAAAAACGGTCGTTAACAACAGGTGGTCGCTGACGAAGAGGATCGCATACGGCAGGTTCAACTGTGTATACAGAGATGCAATGGGTAAATTGCCGCCATTTGATATTTCTAATTTTGCGCATGCGCATTGTTTGTTTTTGATTTTGCAGACTGCAAAGTATAGGCCCCATGTCTGGCAACAGGACCCTGCACTATGTCGGTCCTGGGCATGACGGTAAACTGCATCCGGCAGCAAGACCTTATTGGCGGGTTGTGAGGAGCATGAAACTACCTCTTAATTGCTGTTGTTCCCAGGTCCACCCTGACCCGGAATGGTAGCACCTGTTAGGGTCCCAGCTATGGGCAAATAGTTAACCCCCAAACAGTGGTCAAAGCACTATAAACGTATAGAAATAAACTTTTATAGAAATATATACATAAAAATAAACTTTCATAGAAAAATATACATTTTTAAAGGAAAAATATTACTAACAATACATTTTTGAAGAAAAAATTATTACCATAACCCATTTTTGAAGGGAAAAATTATTCTCAGCAAAACATTTTGAATAAAAAAGAAGGCATTTTCAGTTTTCTAAAATAAAAAGGAATAAAAACCTTTTGGCATTAAATAACCCACAGAGGCTGATATGCCTTTAAGCAAAACTCAAACTCAAACTCTACACTATTTTACTCAAACAGGAGAACCCAGTCATGACTGTCAAACAATTTCTGCGATTTCATCACCCTTTACATCTAGCCACCTAATTCCCCGAATTCCAACCAGGCGCGGTTGAGTGAGATACCAACAAAACTCCTTGTCATACAAAAATGAATTGAAGGCAAGTATTATAGTAGCATTCATCAACTTAAGTGAGGAGACCGTCCAGAATATTTGCAAGAAATTCAGAAGTCGTCTGGAAGTCGTGGTTGAAGCCAATGGAGATTTTACTGAAAAAAGTTTTACCCTTTCAAGATGTTCTTATGAAATTTTAGTAAATATATCGGTTAAAATGAGATGTAAGTATAATTATCATTTCTGTGTATATTCAAACAGCAATTTATCCATCGCAACCATTAATCGGAACTCGGTTATTAAAATTACAAAATAGTTGGAGGATTTCCTTAGTATAAACGCATTGGATATTAAAAAAAAAGCAATATTTATCCAAAGAAAAGATTTTAATCATTTCATTGGACGCAAAATAACCATCTTTTTAAAAACAAAACCAGTAGAAAGCAATGTTATGTATAGGATAAGAGCAGAAAATGCCAAGATTTCTTTAAAATATGAGAAATGATAATCTTTAAAAATAGCCATAGTCATAAAGCGACATTCATTTGGATTTCAACCAAAATTATCAAAATGAGCTCTGAGTTATCTGACCGAGCAGTCAGTGCTACTATGCTTGAAATTTATACAATCTTTCTCTTAAAACAATTATTCCGAAATATAGTTTCCTCAAATTACATACGGACTCCATTTTATTTGTTACTAAGTGATGTGGCTTTTTGTTATTGTTCTTTGTTTGTGATTCTATAGCACCTGTCCACGAGGTTCGAAGAGATATGTTTTTCTTTCAGGCCTACAATCTGCCTTTCTTGAAACTTTTTATTTAGCGATCAGAGAAAACGGTTTATACGACTGACATTCTAGATATTTCTGAATGTGTTTGCTTCGAGAAAACGATAACGAAACCTAGATTAAGAGAATGGGTACAAAATAGCAAAATTCAAAAATACAACGGTGTATTATGCATGTGTCAAACAAGAACATATAGATGTGAACTATCAAAGCAAAAAGAAGAATGAATTTGAAAGAAAGAATGACTATTCTTTTCTTTTTTGATTAACAAATGGTAGCATCTGTTTTTTTATAGAAATATGCAAAGTTGTATCCCGAAAAATACACTTTACACATCATCTTTTAAGAACGTTACTGTTTTTTTTTGTACAAACAGTTACCAACAAAAGAGTTTCTTTAGATTTTCAATAGATATTTTGTTGAGTTGATGTCAAGGTTCAATACTGAAAGAAAATGTCATATGTACTTTCTCAACAATACAATCGAAGGCATTACTAATGATAGGATAAGAGCAGAAAATGTTGCCATTTCTTAAAAAACTGTCAGGGAAAAAGATCAATGGTTGTCTATTAATAGTTGTGATCTTTCTTTAGATTTCAGACCATAGGCTACCATTATCACTGAAAAAAACTTTAACATTTAGCGAGTACAAATTTATTCTAAAAAGTTTTCAAGAGGTGGAATGAATGACATTGAGAAGAAACAGTGAAATGGAAAAAAAAAGAACATTGAAATAAAAACTAACAGTAGCGCTATGGATACAGCAAATTAGGACATAGTATTGTGAACTTATAGAAGCAAAAAAAAAAGTCTTTGTAAAAATAAACTATTGACCACTTTTCTTAAGATGGACATTCTACTCTATTTCCTACTTGAAATGGATACCATATATCGTAAGCTATAACTAACTAGAAGCATTTCTCTAGTTTTTTATAATCATATCGCCCCAAGCAAGGCTTTTTACTGCCACTGTTTTGCAGGGGGGTTACATAGGAGGAAAGTTATGAGAAAGAGTGACAGGTTATAGGGGGTGTCAGGAAGTGGATAAGAGAAGAATGACTGTTGCCATAAATTTGAGGGATCAATTTATATATTGATTGTAATGTAGAATTGACCCCCTATTTTATATCCACATTATAATAATATAGAATGTTTTTTATAATCATATCGCCCCAAGCAAGGCTTTTTACTGCCACTCTTTTGCAGGGGGCTACATAGGAGGAAAGTTATGAGAAAGAGTGACAGGTTATAGGGGGTGTTAGGAAGTGGATAAGAGAAGGATGAGAATACTGATGAGAGTGGAGTGGACGGAGAAAGGAGCACGAGAGAGAGGATGCAAGTTAGTGAGATAGGAGATGACTATTGACTTTACATGTAAATTCTTGGAGATTGTAGCTGTCGGCGAAGCAAGTAAATGGAAGGGAATTCCACAGGCGGGAAGTGCAAGAAAAGAAGCGGATGGAGTAGAATTTGCATTTACAATTTATTGGTTTCACAGCACAGTAAAAGGGTGGGACCTAGTTGCTAATCTTGTGGCTCGAGTAAATTTATATATAGGGGGCACAAGTGAGCTAAGTCCATCGGAGCAAAAGCGTGAAAGTATTTGCAGAAGAGACACAGGGAAGCCATATTGCGCCGGTGAGAAAGTGACTGTATCCGAGATCGGGATCGATCACATTACAGATTCCCCGATGGATTTTTTTAAGGACACCCAGGTGGATAGCAGGAGCACCCGTCCAGAAATGGCAGCAGTATTCAGTGCACGTGCGGATGGTAGATTTATATCTGTGCAGGATTGTTTCAGGCGGAAAAAACTTCCTGGTCCTACACAGAGAACCAACTTTCTTAGCAGCGGATTTAGCTATGGATTCTATATAGCAATATTAATTTTGTATAAAATACAAAAGTATGGCACAAGGCCAAAAAGGGGATGGGTAAATATGGTTTCTTCTGTTTAGCTACAATCACTGACCCAAGCAAATCACAGAATTCCTTACACCAAAATACGAATTAGCCATGCTCATCATTTTTACTACAACCATCAAAATACTTCAGATTCTCTATAAATTCATAATTAGATTCTATATGCATAATTCTTGTCTGTAGTTGGAGGAGAAGAAAATAAAATAAAATATAAATAACTAAATAAAACAGTGTTAGGAATACAATCCCCACCATTCCATAGTTGTAGCAGAAAGATCAGTTAATTGGACGAAATCAATAAGTGACTTTTAAGAGTATAAATCACTTATCCCCCGCCACCCATATATTCACATAGACACGCTTATTTAAACACAACAAAAAATACGAAAATCAAACTTGAAATACGATAAGCACTCCACATCCACGAGAGAACTGATATTTCTGGTCGCCTAAATGGGGGGTGGGGAGGTGGAATTAAACTAAAGAAAGAGGGAGAAAATATTAGAAGACAATGAGCTTTCTTCTCTTAGCTAAGCAAACCTTGAAGGTACAATCTAAAGGTAAAAGCAATCCTAAACTAACCTAATTTTGGCTAGGGTTGCCAATTTTTAATTCAGATTAAAAGACTTTTCTGATGACTAATCGGAATTAAAGTCCCCATCTAAATCGACCCCTTTCATTCGACACAAGCGTGCAAGACTCACCCACCGTTTGCAAAATTCTGCTCCACCCAGTTGTTGAAAATCAGTTCCAGCAAACGGACAAGGGCTGGTAACTGTCTTAAATACAGTTCGTAGGGTAGACCATCTAAATCTGGAGATTTATCACAGCCAACCAGCTTTAGCGATTCGCAGATTTCCCGCTGTAATAGCTCCTTGGACGTGCGTTAAGGTGTAATGAGTATCGATTCGGAACGAGAAATCGGAGAGCCGAGTTCGAATTCCAGTTGAATTAGTTTTGTTCACGTACGCGCAAATACCCTTGGGAAAGGTATTAATCCGTCTCTTCTCCTTCCAGCTATGGGTTAACTAACAGGACAGATTGGGTTCTAAAGCCTTGGTTGGCAATCAGCCTACCGCAGAAAGTAATGGCAACCTACTGCGAGGAAATCTTCTGTCCAGTCAGTCATGTCTCTTTTGAGACAAGATCGCCCAAGCGTGTATCACGTATGGCACTTAACTGAACTGAATAGGACCATCGCACTCAGTTACTTCCACTGCCCCGATGCTGATGAAGTTGTTTAAATATGTGTCGAAGTGGGCAGTCGCCCTGGGGAATAGATCCTTCCTGAAAGGAGTCGCGGTCCAATTATACGGCAATATGATACACGCGATATGGATACATTCCTAACTTCCTCTGCACGCAGTTCAGAGGCTATATTCGTTGCCTCGGATAACATTCTTTTAACCTAGCTCTAACTACAATAACTTGATTCTTCTTGATAAGAAAGAAACCCAACTCTGACCTAGCTAAGGCTACGGTCCCATTAACACGAGACTTAATTACCCTTTTTCCACTCCTGCCGTTTGCGCTCCCAATCTAACTAGATTGAGTCGACAACTATATTCAGCAGAAAAGGACTTAATTTTGGATTTTAATTTATTCCAGCAGCTATTCTCAACCACAAACCCGGCAATCCTCATTGTGGCGTTATTAGTGACAGTTGTTCCCGGAAACCTCGCTCACCAAATAATGATGAATTCAGCTTCTAGTAGGCTTATCTAAGTTTATCGTTAGGCTTATCTAAGTTTATCGTTAGGCTTATCTAAGTTTACACAAACCCGGACGATCTAATGATCTGAGTAAATTATTGCATGAAAACTTTGACACTATAAAAGTCCGACATTGACTCTCTTACCTTCTGAGGGTGTTGCCTTAACGATACTTATCGATCTTATCAAACATGTCGATAAAGTCTCGAAATCGTTACATATCCCGGCTGTTAGTACCCGATCTTGCTCATATACGATCCATGTCGGGGTCAAGTTTGGCATTCCAATTGCCCGCTAAAACTACCTGACGAGATGTCGTCATAAACGGGTCGATCCGCCAAAACAAACCAGACCGCTCAAAAAGATCGTTGGGCATATACACCCCAATGGGACAAAGAGCCTTATCTTTATGGTAACATCCAGCACGCAAAACCATCCCACAGGTCTCGGGAAGACAAGAGCACACGTCCCATCCAAAGACTTTCTTACCAGCCAAAAAATTTCACTTGACTATCTATCAAATCATGCTGAATAGTGGAAGAACCCCCTAGACAGAATGCTCTCACGATCACGTGTTGAAAACCGGGTTTCTTGTACACAACAAACAAAAGATGTTGAAGATCGCTATTGAGCCTCGCCATGTGCGACACCGATCTCAGGCCCCAGACATTCACGCTAGCCAACCAGAGAGACATTATCAAACCGTTTATGGTTGCTCTTCTGCATTGAACATGGTGGGTGGGAAGACACAGAAGGCATGTCGCATTAAGCCGTGACCCATATTACTTTTTATGACACCATCATAAGACGGGCCACCAATATCCAAAGAGAATTTTAATCTTAGTGCTCTGTACAGGGAAGGGGTGGACAAAAATGAGAGGAACTCCCATCACAATTATGGTGGGACTCAATGATCGTGTTATTGAAGGTGGAGCTATGATAAGGAAGACTAAGGGCCCGGCACCTCCATCGACTTAGGTTTATTCTCCCGCTTGGTTTCCCGTTTAGTATCCAAATCCTTTTTTTAACTTTCTTAATTGCTGGATTTTTTCCAGATTTGGTTCAAATTTCTTCTGCAATTCCGTCATGGGTGTTGATAAGTATGCCGACAGGACGCCTAGAGATGAATGAGTAGGGCTGTCGGTATTTATTACCCTGAGGCTTCGAGGACTGAGGTCTGCTACTTGGCCTTTACTCTCTACCCCTAACAACAACACGTCATTCCCTTTCTTCTTTTTCCTTATCCACACTTGCCGAAGCCTTCGGTTTAGAAGAGATGAATGGGAGTCGAGATTAAACCGGGTTATTTTTGCCACAGGTTCGTTCCGGTGGCAGGGTCATTACAGGCGCCGCGAAAATATCCATATCAGGCAGAGAGGTATTTTGATCGGCAGCGGCCGGAATTCCAGAGGCCTTCTTTTCTGGACAGAAAGAGGGAGGCCACCAGTCTCTCAGCATTTCCAACAAGTTGGTTTTCGGCCGGTTACGATGACCGGTATCTTCCGGACGCAAAAGGCCAAACTGTTGAGGACGGAGACAAAGACCAAACGATCGATCATTATGGTCCGTCATCCTTTCAGTTTGTTGGAGGAGGCATTTAGTATTTGGCCGTACTTACTGAAGAAAGTAGCCAGTTGCTCCCTCACCATAGAGGGACCTGATATACTGTTACACCGGTCCTTCGTCGACTGTCGTACTCGTTCACCATTATGCTATCATTTTTACGATCAATTCTCTATTAGCGAAAATCTTTGGCTGTGTAAGTTCCACATTAAAGACCTATTCCTTTTTATTACACTTTGAGATTTAATCTCCAGAGACATCAAAGCTTAAATCACTGTGTTTTTCGTAGAGCGACTGATTTTGCCGAACGCTTGTCCACTACAAACACTGAGACCATTTACTTTGCTAACTTCTTGTGAGTTTTTGAGAAGCACGTCCTCTTTCATGAGATTCTCATAGCTTCTAGCAAATTTCAAGAAATTCTGTGATGTCTCTAATACAGCTCGGGAGACTTTCAGTATTAGGGTGCATCCATAACGACCTTGTTCTTCAGTGCCTTTCTTGCATTGGCCACATTTGTTTTTTTTCTCTTTTTTTGTCATTAACATTTTTACTTTTCACAACTTGGGGAATTTCCGTTGATTTCTCTCGTGATTCCCAAGGCTAAGATGATCGTCTTTCACAGAGTTCCATTCAGTCTCTCCAACTGATAGTTGCCTCGTGTGTTGTACACAGTAGATCTACTTGCAGCTATTCCTTTCTCTTGAAAAAAATCTTCTTAGCACCTTCGACATAAAACTAAGTTCATAGTATATATAACTTGGCATACCAAATAGGCAAAATAATTTACTTAAATAAGTCAATACAATTGTAGGAGCCTGTCCCTACACGCAAAAGCGAAAGAAAAACGACTATACCCATTAATGATAGTCAATGAATATTTGTGTTTCGGATTCCGAGTAAGGAACCACACAAAATAATGAAAAACCCCCCAGATATTTGAGATAGAAAAATAGGTTATATTAAACGTAAAGATACAACTGGAACGCAGGTTAGTAATTCAGTAAGGAATATATATATATATAAAAGTCTTTGAAGTGAAGCCGTGCTGGGATTAGTATATCCGTATAATACTATTCTGGCTGAGTAGAGCTCAGAGCTACTATAACTACTGACGCGGTATTCTCTGTGTAACTTCGATATCTTACGGATATCTACGGTACTCGTACTGTAACTCACGGATCTCATTATGGGAGGAGTATATGTATACTGAAGTCGAGTCCATTATCATAGAAGAAGGGGAGATTCCACAACAATCTGTTTTCAACTCATCCTTCAGAGAGGCTTAGAGTTCTAAACCAGCCTGCCTCTTTGATTTAGCGTCGTCGTTCACGTAGCGAGCATCAGTTTCAGTTTCAAGGGTTTTTGTCCCGTCTAGAGTGGGTACTACAAATCTTTCTAGTTTTCTTTTCAAATATTCAAAGGAATCCTTTATTTTAGTAGATAAAAAAAAAATATAATGTTATTTATCGCGTGAATTTGTCGAAAATAATTTGGGATCCGACGACTGTAGTAAACGCACATTCGATGATTCTCTTCTGAGTTTTCATATTGACTGGAGGAGAGAGTCTTTGCAGAGGTCTCATTCTTTCAGGATTTTGTCTAACGGTTCCTTTTACTTACTTTATAGACTAGAAGTTTTATTTTCGTTACTCTGTAGACACATTTATTATCATTTAAGGCGAGACTGTAATTTATTTAAATCTTGCTAAGTTAGTGTCATGCTCTCTTTAATTAATACCGCAAATGGCCACGCCACGCCATCAATAAACCCTAATGTTCTCTTTAGACCTTTCTTTTCGATTATTTCATCAAAAATTCTTTGAAAACCATCCGCTTTAATTGTGATCCGAAACGGCATTCTTTTGAAATTTATACAATGTATCACTGGCTTCAAAATCCAAGTAAAGGTGTTTTTATTTACATAGGCAAACTTGATGATACGCACATTTTAGGTCTAGTTTAAGGTAAAGACTACACTTTATTATTTTGGAAATCGTCGTTGTAATCTTAAGTAGCAAATTGGTATCTTTTAAGGTAAATTGATTTATTGTTTGTGAATAATCGATGATTCACTTTACTTTTCTTTTATTGTCTTTAGTTACTACTACTTGCGATTTCCTCAGAGAGCTACTGGGCTAAGTGGTGTCTGAATCGAACAAGCTTTTTAATTCCTTTCTTATAAATTTTTTTTTTTTTTTTTTTTAATCATCTCACCCCAAGCAAGGCATTCCACTGCCACTATTGCGCATGGGGCTACATAGGGGAAGGTAAAGAGAAGGAGTGGATAGACATAGGGAATGTCAGGAGAAAGGTGACAGATGAGTAAGGATAGCAAGGATGAGGGTCGGGCAGATGGGAAGAGTGCTTGATAGAATGGGAGCAGGTTAGTGTGTTAGGAGGTGTGTATTAAATGCCTCTTTCATAGAGTATCGTTGGGATTTCACAGATATTGGTCTGCAGCCAGGCAACAAACGTAGGGGAAAGTGAAATCTTCATGCTAGCTAGTCCAAAAAGTTTTAGAGGTGGCCTGTCGGTCTCATATAAAATTTTTCCTTTTTTGTGTAAGCACTTACCGTGGCTTTCGAAACCCTCTGTAGCTCATTAGCTACTGTGGCTATGACGAGTAATGCAGCAGAAAGTTTATTAGCTTTCAAACGGCCGACTTTAATGAAATGACCTTAATTCTCGCAATTGCAGAAACTAGTTCCTTGAGCCGGACACTTGCTTCTAGGGGCCCCCGCAGCAAAAAGCACTAATCTGTTAAAAAAGATTTGCTAGCAGCGAATTCCAGAGAGTTTTCTTCCTTTAAATGTTTTTCTTGCTAATGAGTTAAAGCGTTAATCCGGGGTTTCGTACCGATACCGCTTGATAATTTGTTTAGGTGCCAGCAGAATTGGCTTCAGAATTTAGGATAGCCCTTCCACACCTCGTGCTTGGTTTCCATCTTCTGTGTAGGTTAGCGTTTTATTTTGAAGAATTCTCTATCGAATAGGAAGTGCGGATAACTCAGAAGAAAAGGCATCCCTAATAGGTTCTTTCTAAACTTGAGCGGTAACATCTTTGAATTTACAGTTCTTCGCCAAAACGTGCAATGCTTGAAAATATTGAACGATGATTTCTCCAGCCTGTTAATTTCTGATTGCAAGAACATGTTTGGCGTATATCACCCTTTTTGTCTTGAACGAAAGCTCACTTTAGAATATTGATAACTTCTTCAAAGATTTACGTTACCTGAGCAGTTCGTACACATTAGACGAGATGTAGTTTATAAGAATATCAAATCCTCACCCTCACTTTGCTTGAGGAAGTTTAAAAATGTTCGGTACCAAAGATAGCATATTTTCTTTGCTCTGAGGTTTTACTATCTAGATCCAGGATTTTAGATTTTAGTAACCTACTCATATTGATATCCGAAGCAAAAAAATAAAAAAATAAATAAAATAGAAGTGAATAGAATGTCACAAGCTATAATTAGTAATCACTACTATTTTTCTAGTAGTTTAGTCTTCAATGTTAAGATTAGTGGTATCTACCAGTTGGCCCACGTCGCAACCAGATGTGATACAAAAAGAAAGTTCAGAATGGGTTTATCGGCCGCACAAAATTTCCCAAGCCCACTCGGCACTATCATCTTTTGGGGACGCTTCAGGCACTGGTCAATAAACCTAGCTCTCTCCTGACTAAGAGGTACTGCCTGAGGGTAAGTCTCTGGGGTTTGAGCATACCGATCACATCCAAGTCCAGTGATATCTACCAGTTCGCCCACATCGCAACCGGATGTGACACAAGGTCGAAGTTGAAAGTGGGTCTATCGGCCACACCGCACAAAAATTTCTAACCTCCTCGTTACTTCCCCTTTTGGCTTTCGTCTTAGGCTCCCGTCAATAAACCTAATGCCAGGATTAGTTTAGTCACTAGTTGTATCGGCTGCAATTTATATTGTAGAAATTTTCATATAAATAAAACACCCTATATAATATAAATGCTATGTTGATTGCAGAGTGTCAAAACCTAACATAACGGGCGAATTAAGTTTTAAGTTTTTCAATTACAATTGTAACCTCAGATTTTTCGGCTCCCGAATTTGCAGGGGAGAACAGAATAAATCATATTAGTCTAAAGAAGTATAGCGCCAGTATTTATTTAGCAAATATACTAAGTTATATCCTGAATCACATACTTAATATGCCATAATGTAAACAGGATATTTTCCCTGCAAACATCTTGCAACAAAATTGCTTCTGTTGTATTTCGACAGAATTTTCTTGACAGTATGTATGTATGTATGTATGTATGTATGTATGTATGTATGTAGACCTCCCTCTGGGGTATAGATTTGCCGGCTTCTCGTGCTAGGTACCGTTGCTGTTGTTTCTATAGCAAGTAGTTTTTATGGGGTAGAGTAAAACGGTTTTAGATTAAAAATTCTTCTTCTTCTAGATTGGTTGACAACCAAGGCTATAGAAACCAATCTGCGCTATCATAAACCACTATCTTGAAAGAGAAGATACGAAAACATACATTTTTTTAAAGGGTATTTGTGCAGAAGCGACCGCGACAGACTCGGGCGTATTCTGAACAAGGATTCGCCAATCTCGATTTTCGACGCCGAAAACCTCTACGTTAAGCGCACTTACTGATTGTAAAGAAATATAAATTTTGAAAGAAAGAAGCATTTCTACTTTCTCAACAATACAATTTCCTTGAAGTATATATCACGCAAGTTAAAAGAATGGCTCGGAATTTGAGACCATTATCATATAAAAGACACAATAAGTCACCAAGAAATTGTTGAAGGCATATATATTATAGGAAAATAATTTTGAGTATGAAAGTTGAAAAGAAGGAGAATGACACTGTATAGTAACGCAAAACCAGCAGAAAGGTAATTTTCTGAACGTAGCTTAGCTCTGGCACAAGGCCAAATCATCGGGTATCCGTTGAGGATCGAACACACTACATAGTCGTAATTATTTTACCAAGAGAAATTTTCTAACCGTTACATCATGTCGAATACGAACACAGTGCTGTAATTTTTTTTGTTAGTCTGCTGATACGTCAGATTGTATTATCAAAGACGATCTCTGTAGTCAAATAATTTTATTATGGAACAATCATGTAATTATTACTGAAAATTATTAAAATTGATCCCAGTACCAAATTTCCATGTAAAATATTTGGATCCCTTTCAAATAAACCGACTAAGAAGAAAAACCTGTTCTCTATTTGTGGCCTAAAATAGCATTGAGGGATGATCAATTTTCAAAATGACGTTTACTATTTAACTTATTATTTTCGAATTACTTTTGTCATATTTTCGGAATAGTTTTTTACAGTCCCATAACTTGAAAAACGGCAACTGAATCGTTTTCATGGTATCTCGCCAAATATTAGTAACATCACATTTCGTTACAATTTGTCCAACCTACATGTGGAATAAATAGAAGCTTGATCCCAAAGTGAGGAAGTTATTTGTTTGGATGATGAGAAAGGCAGTCCGGCATATCTTGTATGTTTTCCAGATGTTCAACCTACATGTGGAATAAATAGAAGCTTGATCCCAAAGTGAGGAAGTTATTTGTTTGGATGATGAGAAAGGCAGTCCGGCATATCTTGTATGTTTTCCAGATGTTCAACCTACATGTGGAATAAATAGAAGCTTGATCCCAAAGTGAGGAAGTTATTTGTTTGGATGATGAGAAAGGCAGTCCGGCATATCGTGTATGTTTTCCAGATGTTCAACCTACATGTGGAATAAATAGAAGCTTGATCCCAAAGTGAGAAAGTTATTTGTTTGGATGATGAGAAAGGCAGTCCGGCATATCTTGTATGTTTTCCAGATGTTCAACCTACATGTGGAATAAATAGAAGCTTGATCCCAAAGTGAGAAAGTTATTTGTTTGGATGATGAGAAAGGCAGTCCGGCATATCTTGTATGTTTTCCAGATGTTCAACCTACATGTGGAATAAATAGAAGCTTGATCCCAAAGTGAGGAAGTTATTTGTTTGGATGATGAGAAAGGCAGTCCGGCATATCTTGTATGTTTACCAGATGTTCAACCTACATGTGGAATAAATAGAAGCTTGATTCCAAAGTGAGGAAGTTATTTGTTTGGATGATGAGAAAGGCAGTCCGGCATATCGTGTATGTTTTCCAGATGTCCAACCTACATGTGGAATAAATAGAAGCTTGATCCCAAAGTGAGGAAGTTATTTGTTTGGATGATGAGAAAGGCAGTCCGGCATATCTTGTATGTTTTCCAGATGTTCAACCTACATGTGGAATAAATAGAAGCTTGATTCCAAAGTGAGGAAGTTATTTGTTTGGATGATGAGAAAGGCAGTCCGGCATATCGTGTATGTTTTCCAGATGTTCAACCTAAATGCGGAATAAATAGAAGCTTGATCCCAAAGTGAGGAAGTTATTTGTTTGGATGATGAGAAAGGCAGTCCGGCATATCTTGTATGTTTTCCAGATGTTCAACCTACATGTGGAATAAATAGAAGCTTGATCCAAAAGTGAGAAAGTTATTTGTTTGGATGATAAGAAAGGCAGTCCGGCATATCTTGTATGTTTTCCAGATTCAGTCAGTTAAGTGCCATGCGCGATACACGCTTGGGCGATCATGTCTAGAAAGAGACATGACTGACTGGGCTGAAGATTATCCCGCAGTAGGTTGCCATTGCTTTCTGCAGCAGACTGGTTGCCTGCCAAGGCTATAGAACCCAATCTGTCCTATTATTTAACCAATAACTGGAGGGAAGAGAAGGATTAATACCTTTCACAAGGGTATTTGCGCGTAAGTGAATGCAAGGAATTCAACTGGAATTCGAACTCGGTTCCTCAAGTTCTTGTTCCGAGCCGATATCCGCTGCGCCACAACGCACACCCATGCGTTTTCCAGATATTCAACCTAAATGCGGAATTAATAGAAGCTTGATCCCAAAGTGAGGAAGTTATTTGTTTGGTGATGAGAAAGGCAGTCCGGCATGCCTTGTATGTTTTCCAGATGTTCAACCTACATGTGGAATAAATAGAAACTTGACCCCAAAGTGAGGAATGTTTTTGTTTGGATGATGACAAAGGCAGTCCGGCATATCTTGTATGTTTTCCAGAAAGAAAAAAAAAGTAAGATATGTAAACTTCATAAACAACTTTGAAACTGTAAATGAAGTCAGTTACCTGTGCGAGTTAATGAGAAGATAAAAGAAAACTCAAGTATTTTGAGATTGATATGTGCGTTGTGGTACAGTGGATATCGGCTCGGAACGAGAAATCGGGGAGCCGAGTTCGAATTCCAGTTGAATCCATTGTATTCACTTACGCGCAAATACCCTTGGGAAAGGTATTAATCCGTCTCTTCCTTCCAGTTATGGGTTAAATAGCAGGACAGACTGGGTGCTATAGCTTTGGTCGGCAACCAGTCTACAGCAGAAAGCAATGGCAACCTACTGCGGGATAATCTTCTACCCAGTCAGTCATGTCTCTTTCGAGACATGATCGCCCAAGCGTGTATCACGTATGGCACTTAACTCACTGACTCTTTACGTGGAACGTAAAAAATGAGTGTTGACCCAAGTTTCAAATTTGAATTTACTGTAAATTATCTTATTGAAGAGGGTGGTACCTAGAGATATACAAGTAGGAATCATAATAATCGTTTGAAGATTATGTATGTGAATAAACTGATAATATTCTGAACTACATTATTGACTATAGTTACTCGTTATTTAATTTTCATAAAGATTATCTAGATGTTATTACTTCCGTTAATTCAAGTCATTGGTATGAAATTTGAAAAGAAGGCAAATGACACTGTATAGTAACGTAAATCCAGATAAAAAGATGATTTTCTAAAGGAAGCTTAGATATGCACAAGACCGAAAGTATGGGGTATCTAATGAGGATGGAACACACTACACTCTCGAAATTGTTTTACCAAGACAAGATTTCCAACTATTACGCCACCTCGAGTACGAACGCAATACCGTAACTTTGGCTTTGATAGACCGCTGATTCGATAGATTCTATTACCAAAGACCATTTTTGGTAGCTACTAGTTTTGTTATGGAACAATCATTTAATTATCGATGAAAATCATTAGACTTGACCCCAATACCGAATTTAGGTGAAATGAAAACTTTAAAGGAGATTAATCCATATCGACTGGTCACATTCAGTCAGTTAAGTACCATATGTGTTACAATCTTGGGCGATCATGTTTCGAAATAGACATGACTGACCGGGCAGAAGATTTTCCCGCAGTAGGTTGCCATTACTTTTTTCGGGAGACTGGTTGCAAACGAAAGCTAAAAAATCCAATGTTCTATTATTTAACTCATAAGAGAAGGGACTGATTTATACCTTTACCAAGGGTATTTGCTCGTAAGTGAATGCAATGAACTCAACTGGAATTCGAACTCAGCTCTCCGATTTCTCGTTCCGAGCAGATAACCACTGCACCACAACGACGCATATTCAAAGATGATGTTATCTGATGGTAAACAACAGCAAGGATTTTCTTCTTTTTTTTAAAAATGAAATAATATCGAGGAAAAATATAAGGTGACAAGCAATTTCCAGGTTCATGTTGTTGATTATCAAGAGAAATTATCCTCTACAGCATGAATTGCATCAAATCTAAGAATAAATTCAATTAGTTGTTTAGTGTAGTCTGTTCGTCAAAGAAACAATAAAACTGCTTATTTGCATGTGCTACTCAATTATAAACTATATGTGGAAAACTAAAAGTTTTTGCAAATAATGCCTCCCACTAAAAAATGTGTGAAAAAACGTCCAAATATCTAACAGACTAAAATATTTTTCTTCTGCTTCTATGTGCTGTTTCTCTTAAGGACGTAGACGAGCACAGCCCTCCACATCTCCCTATTCCTAGTGGTTCTTAGCACGCTTTCTCTTGTTACCCCACCTAAACCGCGTTCTGCCATCCACTTGCTCAAGCCGATCAAGCGTTGCTTTCCCTTGTCTCTGTTTCCCTCTATCTGACCTGTGAGTATCAGATTCTTCAAACCTTTCTTCCTTATTACACGTCCCAGGAACTTCAGCTGCTTTTTCCTGGTGTTAAGTATTCGTTTCCTTTTCGTTTCTATCCTCTCCAAAACCTCATCGTTGCTCCTATGTTCAGTCGATGGTATCCTCAGCATCTTTCTGTAAAATCCCATTACGATTGCTTCAAGTCTCTCGTTCATCTGTGAGAAGATTGTCCAGCCTTCACTGCCATATTGGAGAACATACATCTATTTATGTATTTTTTATGGACACGACTTAAGAACTTTGTTAATTTCTTTATGGGAATCCAATGACAAACCCGAATTTTATATATTTTAGATTTGAATTATTGTGGGTGATGTAGTGCGCTCGTCATAAATTTAACTGGAGGTGTTAGAAAATAAAACCGTACGCAGTTAGTAGATTCGTGATAACTCACTGCTGGAGAAGGCAATCATCCAGCATACAGTAACGACCTACTTCTATAAATTACCTCATCACTTTTCTTTATTTAATTTTAAAACAGAGTAATGTAGATATTTTCTTTCTGATCAATAAAATATTTCAGGAGAATTGATCGTTCTCTTAGCACTCAACTGTATTTTTCGACTAAATTATCTGGGCACTCATCGTACACGTCTATAAAAAAATACGAGAAAGGCTGTATATTTAGTAATTTTTTTATCTTATCTTTTTGTCGGATTCCGACACATATTTGATCTCTCGTGTCTCCAACACCACATGGCAATAAATTAATAAATATTAATCGTTTTCCTCTTACCTTACATACTGTACTTTAATATAAATCTATTTAGACTTTACTTACTTTATTATAAATCTATTTTAGTTATTTTATTTCTAGTTACTCAACGACAATTTTAGTTACTAAATCGACAATAGGTCTTAATTGTGATTCAATTCATACGTGATACAGGCTTTGGGCGATCATGTCTCGAAAGAGAAATGACTGACTGGGCAGAAGGTTATCCCGTAGTAGTTTGCCATTGCTTTCTGCAGCAGACTGGTTGCCTGCCAAGGCTATAGAACCCAATCTGTCCTATTATTTAACCAATAACTGGAGGGAAGAGACGGATTAATACCTTTCCAAAGGGTAATTGTGCATAAGTGAATGCAAGGAATTCAACTGGAATTCGAACTCGGCTCCCCGATTTGTCGTTCTGAGCCGATATTCACTGCACCACAACCATTCAGTTAAGTGTAATACGTGATATACGCTTTGGGCGATCATGTCTCGAAAGAGAAATGACTGACTGGGCAGAAGATTATTCGGCAGTAGGTTGCCATTCCTTTCTGTGGTAGATTGGTAACCAACCAAAGCTATAGAACCCAGTCTGGCCTATTATTTAACCAATAACTGGAGAAAAGAGACGGATTAATACCTTTCACAAGGGTATTTGTGCGTAAGTGAATGCAAGGAATTCAACTGGAATTCGAACTCGGCTCCCCCGATTTGTCGTTCCGAGTCGATATTCACTGCACCACAACGCACATCCGCAGTGATTCCATTCACCCGCTGCAAAATCTCTGCAATCTGTAACAACAGCATTTCGAACTTCCCGGTCCGAATGTATTATTAACCAGTAATTAAAATGTAAGTTCATTTGCAAGAGGGGGTAATGTTAAATTGTAGGGGGTATGTTAATATTAACCTCCAGTTTTCACCACTGACAATTTAGAAATCGATTTCATTTAAACACCTGTTAACTTGATTATGAGTTTTAGTGAAGCGAAACAGATGTCACCCAAAAATTTGCTTCATTCGGCATTCAATTCAGGATTTCGAATGTTCGATTTCAAAGCAGGAAGGGAGCTCTTTGTTGTTTGATAGTCCAGGAGGATAGGAAGAGTGTGTTGCTCTAGTCTCTGTCTTTATAAGTAAATCTAAGTAAATACACTCCTGATCAAACATTTAAGACCACTTAAAAATCTTTAAAAAGAATTTTCTCCGCACGTCATAGTGGTGGAGGGTCCCTAATGGTATGGGGTGCTTTTCTTACAGAGGGACGATGGAGCTCCAAGGTGATGCAGGGTCGTCAGAGAGCGGCTGGTTGTGTTAACATGCTACAAAAAGCATCTTTGATGACGGAGGGCCATCGTTTGTGTGGGGATGGATGGTTATTCCAACAGGATAATGCTGCAATCCATGCTGCAAGACGGACCTTGACCTTTCTACAAGAAAATGGGATCCATCTCTTGGGACATCCTGCATGCTCACCAGACTTGAACCCAATTGAAAATGTTTGAGGATGGATGACAAGAGATGTTTATCGAAATGGCAAACAATATTCAACAAAAAATGAACTTTGTGAAGCCATCTTCAGAAGCTGGAGCAATATCCCCTGCACCTTAATGGAAACGCTTATTTCTAGCATGCCCGACAGAAGTTTTGAAGTCATCAAAAGCAGTGGAGGTAGACGTCATTATTTGGTTGTTAAATATTTTCATACGCTTTTTGTACAATTTCGTAGAATTTTTGTCTCTGGTCTTATAATTTTGATCATGTGTAAATCGCCTCATTTTACAAAAATGTAAATTTCTAAATAAAATGTTTGGAATGTAGCTTTTTGTTTCCATAACCTTTTAGATTCTAGTATTGGTAACCTTAAGTGGGAGGAGTTTAAAATCTATCTGTAAAAAAAAAAATTCTTTTTAAAGATTTTTAAGTGGTCTTAAATTTTTGATCGGGAGTGTATCAATAATTCGAGTTTTGTCAGTACCTAGATGGATGACTGCTTGTCGATGCCAAGTGCTGTAAAATTAGCTGTACGGTTGATGTAATCTAGGTACCTCCATTACATCACAAAAAACCCAGCATAGTATGAATTAAAAAGGTTCAAAACATAATAAAACGAACTTTTTCTATCAAAACGTTTATAATATTATGAAGAGGAAAGATCAAAGTAATTTTTATTTATTTTATAAAATTTTTTAATCCCTTTTAACATGTTCGAAATTTTGGCAGAAAATTTTGTTTTGATTTGAGTTAGCGTTGCAGAAAATGTTACGACTATTTACAATCAATCACATAATTTTTACGTAACTCACTTTTTCGGTGACAAACAGTAATTTTCTCGCAAAAATCAAATAATTGTCGGATTTTAATGAAACTTTCAGTGCTTATTCACAAATGAATAAAATTATTTTGAAATTATTATTTTTTAAAATATGAAATGAAAAAACTTTCTTTTAGACTCTGTTACCCCACCTCCAAGTAAATTCATGAAATTTTAATAAATTTTAATTTCTGCAATTTATTTTTTATGAGTTAAACGCAGAACTAATCGGGAAATATAAATAATCTATTTTTTATTTAAAATTATTCGGCACTATCTGAAAATCTGCCCCAAAGAGTAAAATAAAAAAATGCAATAAAACTCTGATATAATTTCATTTGATAAGCTTTTAATTGCTGGAATAAATAATAATAATTAAGAACATTATAGTCTGAAGAAAATTTTTTTCGATTACTAATAAAATTTTAAAAGAATTGTTTTCATTTTTTTATTATAAAAATTAATAAATTTTTAAAAATATTTTAAAATCTTTTAAAGAACTGTTGTCCTTTTTTTTTTAGTTAAGAATTGATGATTATATTGCATATCAAAAAATTAAAAAAAAACAAAAACATTTCACCCCTTATATTTTTAAAATAATTAAAAAGTATTTTTGTGTAAATAAATATTCATTTAAGTTCATTTAAGTACGATGTTCCATAGGGGTCATAACAAGTTTTCATAAGGGTCGTATTTATTTTAGAAGTTAACAAGTGTTTCCTTACATGGAAAACGACAGACATTGCACTTTGATTCTGATTCAAGTCTCTTCAAGACGTTTTGCAAGTATTTCCTTAAATATCTAAAGCAACTTCTACATTTTAATTCCTAATTGCCTAAATGCCATAACATTTAATAAATTATTGAGTTACCTCTGCCGTTATTTTCATTTTGTTATTAAATTGTACATTTTTTTTTAAAAGAAAGCTTTATATTATTTTAATTTTTATTTTTCATTAAACATCTTCAAACGTAAGTCTAAACAAACTCAAATTCTATCAAATATTAGATAATTGCTTAAAAATGTGTTAAATCTTTAATTTTAACAGTTAAAAATTAAAAAAAAATGTATGAATAAAATTTATACCAAATTCGTCTTTCCTACTTGCCGGATACTGTAAATCATCAGTTGTCGGCTGCTACAAAGGTGCTGATAAGGTGTTGAGAGCTATGATAATAAGGCTACCGTTAATTGAGAAATGCTTTTTAAAACATTTCCAAGCAGTAGGCAAGTAATTCTTGTTTGAAGTCAACTTAAATAAGTTTAAATTCGGTAATTTGAAGAAAATAATGTGTCAGCCAGGTGTATTTTATTTTTGTAAGATTTTTTTAAAACCGAGAATTGGCTTCTGTTTACAATCGATGAAAAATGGTGGAAAATTTAAAATTTTTAAACTGTTTTTTAAATTTAGAAAAATTTTGATTCCGATCAATATAATTTCCGTTTAAAATACACCAGGGTATTTTGCTCATTAGAATTAGTAAATTTAATCCCTTGGCTTTTAATTAAAGCTAATTCTAAAACTTGAAGATAACGTATTTATTTTTAAAATTTCAATTTAAATTTAGGTATAAGAAAATGCGTGGAGGTACCTAAAATCTTTTCAAACTCGGAAGAAGGTATTTCTTGTTACGTTTATCTGTTTTTTCCATTGTTTTCTTATTGGTCTAAGGAATACAGTTGCTTTAAATTTTATTTTGCCTTCATGAATATGACTGGTTTGCAGAAAAAATGTACAAAAATTCTCATTTCATCATTGGAAATTTAGGGATACAGAAACGAGGACCCTAATGTCTCGTATATGTGTTTTCGCATGTCCCGTATCCAGAGTAGCACATTCATTTTTGCTCTGTATCGTTCTCAGGATGAAGGTTCGGTAATCTTTGCTCAAATATCAGAGAAAATGGAGAAAATCCTCACTGAATTTCCCTCGGCCAGTTTTCACACAAGTGGTTTATTTCAATCTTCATTAACAAAACCGAAAAGGAAGTCAGATTTCAGAGACTTCTCTATTGCCTATGATTCGACCCCGGATCCTACTCGAGTTTTGGGCGCACCAGGACAGCAGGTAAAACTCTTGGACGTCTTTCTAACATTCTACCCTGACAAATGCATAGCAAAATTTTTATCCCCATTGGCACATCTGATCATTTTCTAATAAGCGTTTCTCAGGAGCCACTTCTCGGACACACCTTTAATAAATGAGCTACCTAAATATCAGTCAGTCAGTAAAGTGCAATACGTGATACACGCTTGGGCGATCATGTCTCGGAAGAGACATGACTGACGGGGCAGAAGATTATCCTGCAATAGTTTGCCATTGCTTTCTGCGGTAGACTGGCTGCCGACCAAGGCTACAGAACCCAATCTGTCCTGTTATTTAACCCATAACTGGGGGGAAGAGAAGGACATACCTTTCCCAAGGGTATTTGCGCGTAAGTGAATGCAATGAATACGACTGGAATTCGAACTCGGCTTCCCGATTTCTCTTTCCGAGCCGGGAAGCCGAGTTCGAATTCCAGTCCATACCTAAATATACCTCGATTATTTGTAAACATCTATGCTAATGACACACGCACCTCCAAAACTTTTTGAGACTAACCTTGACCTTTCTCAGATTTCTATATACCTGGTTACCTTTCCCTCTTTAGGAAGGACTCCATGCCGTGGTTTTCGATGATTAGACATTGGCAGCTGACCCCTCTTCCGATCTAACAAAAACTTCCCAGGGGAAAAAAAAACAAACAAACTAAAAACAAAAAACAAAAACAGGCTGGTTACATTTAATGCCCCATCCCCCAAACCAAACTGGTTACCTTCCATCATTTCTGATAAGACTCCTGAGTACCACCAGTCACCATGAACGATGTCTTCTTGAGGATGCCTCGAGCCTTGAGAGGATATTGGGCCTCAGGCTCACACCGACCTCAACTGAAATTCCTATATACGATCCATCACTAAAGATGCAGGTAAAATGATCGAATCTCTCCCGATTCAGGAAGAAACTGACTCCTCATGTTTTTCTCTACCTTTATAAGAGCCAGTTAAGGCCGAAAATAAAGTAGTGTTGTCATATCTGGGCATCTCCTGCCCAGATCTTGCTTTTCAGTCTTGACAGAGTTCAGACGCGTGTCCGAGGACATCTTGGAGAAGAATGATTTTTCGAACTCCAACATCTGTCATACAGACGGAATGTAGCGAGCCTATCATTGATCTATCACTTCTACCATGGAAAGTGCTTGAACGAACTGCATCACTTGTTTCTGCCAGGTCTGATATTCACGTCTAGAACCCACCATGCGCCTTATATAGCAGCACCATCCTGCGTATATAATCTGAAAGAAATAAGTTCATTCAAAAAGATTATTCTCAAGTCGCTGCTTCCTCGATCATTACAATCTAGACCTGCTCAAGTCTAGTCAACCGTCATCTTCCCTCCTATAAAATACCTCTTAAAGTGACCCTTTACATTGAGTGGCTCCCGGGCTTTGTAAAATAGAGAATTAAATGAATACACCAATTTAATTTTTCGAGCTCCGGTAACAAGGAGGCTTAAAAAACCCTAAATCTAAACAAACCTGATTTCCTTATTTGGGTCTACGTCGGCAGGAGAAGAAATGTTTCAACGTTTTCTTTTTAAATTTATTTCTTACCCCCTTTCCTTTCTTTTTCTTTTCTTCTTCCTCCGCAGAAACTTCTTAGGAAAAAGACGTTATTATTTTTCCAGATCAAAATCGTCTTCAGATTAATTTTCTTATTATTTTTTTAATTCATATTTATAACTGAAATTATAAAAATCTAATTCTGCTATCTAATAAAACAGATTTGTAATAAATATTCTCTGTTGTTGAAAAAATCTAACTTTATTCATCTGCGAAACGATCCAAATAACAACACACATACGTGACCACGCAACAAATACACACGGAAATCATAACTATATATGCAATCAGTATAAAAACAAACACACATATAACCATTCTGCGTAGATACGCGTCATACATACACAACGATACACATCCTACATGCACGTATACATGTATGCATTAACAATTACACACTTTCTGTACTCACAAGCATGTGTGAGCGTGCGAATCGTCATGTCTGTTCCGAAGAAAACTGAAAGGCAAAGTCGATAAACAATTTTTAGTAACTCTTATTCTTTTCGAGTACACCTGACCCCAGGAGCTAACGGAGATTTCAGAAAGAGTTCGACAAAGATCCACACTTTTCGGAATCTTTTCTTTAGTCTTCGATTTGTCCAATTTCGAATCGAACACTTTACTCGAAGACCCCCAGGGGAACAAATAATGATAAAGTATTAGAAAGAAAATGTGTGTATCTGGATGTGTAGGCGCTTGTTTGTGTGCACTAATGTCTGTATATTAGGAATGGCGTATCACTTGAATTTAATTGTATATATAAATGTGTGCGTTTATATAAACGTGTATGTATGCATTTATAGGCTAGTCCATTTGAATCAAAATATACGTAAACGTAGGCGCGTGTCCATTAAATGTGTGCATGTGTAAACGCATAAAAGCGTTATATATTGTTTATAAATGTGTGTACGTTCTCATGTAATTGCATAAATGGATATGTATTATTTCTCTCTGTACATATCCTTCTATTTTTCCTATTTAGTTATGTGTATGTGGGTGGTGGATGTACGTTGTGGTGCAGTGGATATCGGCTCGAAACGAGAAAACGGAGAATCGAGTTCAAATTCCAGTTGAATTCCTTGTATTCACTTACACTTTGGAAAAGGTATTAATGCATCTATTCCTTCCACTTATGGGTTAAATAACAGAACAAATTGCGTTCTATAGCTTTGGCTGGCAACCAGTTCACCGCAGAAAGCAATGGCAACATACTGCGGGATAATCCTCTGCCCAGTTAGTCATTTCTCTTTCTAGACATGATCGCCCAAGCGTGTATCACGTATGACACTTAACTGTATGTGAGTGTGTGTATATATGTAGGTATATTGGTATTATTAGTTTAGTCTGGCAAGAGAGCACAAGTGTAGGGCACCCTGCAAAGAGCGACATTACTATCGCTGTTGCGGATCTATTTTCAAAGTGAAATAAAACACTCTTAGGGTCATTTGCCAATCACATGATGAAAAGGTAAATATTTATTCCGATTAATACAAGATCTATTCACTCCAAAAGTAATGATCTGATTCGCAACAATTGTTTTATTGTATGGTGTCTTTGCCGTATTTGCCTTTGTTAAATCAATAATTTTTAACAATCTTTTTTTTTTCAATTTCTATGTGTCGCGTTCCATCCTGTCGAAGGCGATCCTCAATTTCTTATCATTTTTGATTTTACCAATATATGTCTTTTAAGTATCCACCTTACTACCACTTCTGTCATCCATTTACACAAGCTTCTTACCTAGGTTTCTTATCATAACTCTTGCCTTCATTATGTCCCGTGAGTGTCAAATTCTCCAAGTCCTCTTTCTTCATTATATGTTCTAAAATGTTCTACTGTTTTTTTTTGTGTGTCTTTTCTGTTCTAATATTTCTTAAAAGTTCCTTCTTTCTTACATTTTTCATCAATGATATTCTCTGCATTCTTCTGTAGAGTCATTCTGTTGCTTCAAATATTCTCTTCATCTGTAAGGAAATTTACAGTATTTACATTATTTGGACTATTATCGTCATCTTTGTTGCCATTTGTACAACGTTTCGGCCATTGTACGCTCCGGCCTTCTTCAGGTGCTAGGAATTTTGAACCGAACCCTTTATTACAATCACTGGGGCATATCATCCTCATTCCCTTCGTAAAGCCCCGATTCATTATGTGTACTGGGATCGCCGGAGATTTATCAAACGAAATGGAAAAAAAAGGAAAGAAGAAGAAAGTGTCTATTAACTGAATGATAATAGTTGAAATTCGTAGGAAAATGGATTGAAAAGTTGAGAAGAAAATTATAAACGAAATACGTTGAAAAATTACGTTTTAAAATAATTATAAAAGAATCAAACCCAAATGTAACTAAACGGAATTCAGTACGATTGAGCAAAACCAATACTACCCATCTTTCCTCGCTTCCCGTCGATAAGAAAGAGTATGTTTCTTGGGAAATGTCAAAAAGAAAAAAATACATAAGTTGTTGATAAAGGAGACTTGTAAATTTATTTTCTAAAAATGAAGATTGTTTTCGTAAAAATTGTAGCGACTCTTTTCAAAGTCATCGAATTCTATGAAAAGATTTGTCGGAACAAAGGATCAGGAAAGAAATATCTGGATTGAATCAGCCACCCATATATTTTTTTATATCCAACATTAATTCAGATTCCTTTGAATAAAAGAATTTTCATCACTCTCTTGTTTGTGGTAAGCATGTGTCCTTTTTGTTTCTATTTTCTCTAAAACTTTATCGTTGTTCACATATACGGTTAATGGTATTCTTAGCATATATCAAAAGCCACTTCATCTGTGAGGAGATTGTTCACCATTTACTGCCATGGAAAAACCGATATTGCATAACAGTTCAGTATTCTTTTCTTTGTTTCTAACAAAATTTTTATGTTTCTAAATACCTTGCTTAGCGTTTGGAAGGCATCTTTTACTATGCCAATAGCTTACTGTATTTGTCTCACGCATTTTACATCTTTTGTTAAAACTCTTTACGGATCTTTTCAAAGAAGACTTTGAAAAGATTCGTCTGAACAAAGAAAGAAACATCGGGTTTGAATCAGCCACCCATTCAGATATCTTTGGTGGTAAAGAAATGTTAATTAGTATTTTGGAGTGACGGACCAAAAATTTCTTTTGTTTTTTCCATACGCTATCTGACGGCTAGATTCGTCACAAAGACTTTGATGCTTAGAAAATGGGAGAAGAATGAGAGAGATTAGCACCGGCTATATGGAGCAATTGTGCTAGATGAAACTTTAACAAAGTTGGAGTTAAGGGGCCGTTTGATTCCTCTGACCACTCTCAAAAGTTTTCTGAAAAAACACTTGAGTAAATATATTTTGAAAATATGGAATTTTAGAAAAAGGATGATGCTAAGGGTGGAAGACATCTGAACCCAGATTCTAGCCAGTAACTTTGCCGGACACAAGACCCTATATAAGTTAAAGGTTTAGACAAATTAGAGAATTCTCACAGTATTGATGCAGGTACCCTTTAATTTTACGGCTTCTGCTCTGATGAACTTAGCTCACTGGTGCCCCCTTAATATAAATTTACTCGAACAACAAGATTAGCAACTAGGTCCCACCCTTTAACTGTGAAACCAATAAATTGTAAACGCAAATTCTACTCCAGCAGCTTCTTTTCTCGCACTTCCCGCCTGTGGAATTCCCTTCCATTTACTTGATTCCCAGATAGTTACAATCTCCAAGAATTTAAATGAAAAGTCAATAGTCATCTCCTCTCTCACTAATCTGCATCCTCTCTCTCTCATGTTCCTTTCTTCGTTCACCCCACTCTCATCAGTATTCTCTTCCTTCTCTTACCTATTTCCTGACAACCCGTATAATCTGTCACTCTTTCTCATAACTTTCCTCCTATGTAACCCCCTACAAAACAGTGGCAGCAAAATGTCTTGCTTAGAGCGATATGATTATATAAAAAAAATTCTATACATTTATATTCCAGAAAATGTAAATAAATCTAAAAGACATGCATGTATACTAATTAGTATTTCATCGACTGATTGATTCATTTTCTACTGCTTATCGACAGACAAGAAATTATTATGTAAATATAAAGTGGGGGATCAATTTTATATTACAATCAATATATAAATTGATCCCTCACTTTCTAGCCACAGTACTCCTTCTCTTACCCACTTCCTGACACCCCCTGTAACCTGTCACTCTTTCTCATATATTTCCTCCTCTGTAACTCCCTGCGAAACAGTGGCAGTAAAATGTCTTTCTTAGGGCGATATGATTATATAAAAAAACAAAACAAAACAAACAATAACAAAACAAAAACGTGACAGAAGAGCGAATGGTCGTGATCAAACGAACTTCAGGTAAGTCAAGTGGAAACGTGTCTACTACCATCACGATACCAGTGACAAAACGAGCGACGAGTTTATGAGCGAGGAGTCCCATAGATGGTAACCACAGTGGTCTGAAGGAACTTGAAGACCAAAACCAGGTATAGGGCTAGATTACTGGTCATCGTGGGGTGAGATTATTGGTTACAGTTGACCAGGATCCAGGTTAGAGATACAAGTTGTCAAATTAATAAAACAACTGTTGATAACTGCAATGAAAATTATATCTATAATACGAGGAAGATATTCTTTTACCATTAGACTAACAGTAGATAAGAATGATTTATTAATAGCCTCTGTTCATTGTTTTCATGAAAATAATGTACATTTCTAGAGAAGCGCTTTATACTGCCGATTTAACCACTAAACAGTTATATTTAGATAACAATTACATCATATTTTGAAAGATAAATGTAGCACAATTCGCAAATATTATTGCTTGTGTAATGGTCAGCGTCTCGTAATGAGAAACTGGCGAGTAGAGTTCGAATTCCGGTCGAGTTCGTTATATTAGTCTGCGATCACTAAGGGTAGCTCAGTGTTGCTTGTGAATAGAGTGCTGTCAATGTTTGGTTGATACTAATAGAGATTAAGTCAGTTAAGTGCCATACATGATACACGTTTGGGCGATCATATCTCGAAAAAGACATGACTGACGGGGCAGAAGATTATCCCGCGCTAGTTTGCCATTGCTTTCTGCGGTTGGTTAGTTGCCAGCCAAGGCTATAAAATCAAATCTATCCAGTTATTTAATCCATAACTGGAGTGTAGAGACGGATCAATACCTTTCCCAAGGGTATTTGCGCGTAAGTGAATGCAAGGAATTCAACTGGAATTCGAACTCGGTACCCCGATTTGTCGTTATGAGTCGATATCCACTGCACCACAACGCACATCCTAATACAGATTAGTACTTTTTAAAAAAAAGGAAGTCTTGACATTTGAAATGTTTTCTGTTTTGTCTTTAGGTAGCAACTTGCAGCAAAAAATCCAATTTTTAATTAATCTTTGACTGATGAATCACACACACACACACACACACACACACACACACACACACACACACACATATATATATACAATTAAAGCAAGCAGCAACAGAAAATGCAATCTAAGAAACGGTCGTATATTCAGATAATTTTGTTCAAAATGCGATTATATATTTTATTGATTCTTCACACAGAAATCACGTTTATGGAATGATATGCCAATGTATTTCATTTTTGGGGAATAACAAAAAATATGGTATGTGCTATAAATTAAAAACAAAAGTGGTTTGTTTTAATTAACCGATATATTCAAAATGCTAAATGACTTATTTGTTGAAGAAACAAATTATTTATTGAACAGAAATATATCATATATTTAATTCTTAATAAAGTTAATTTGTTCAAACAGAATATTATAAATCAAGAATTTCATCTGTTACCTAATTTATGATCTTACAATGACTGGGAAAAATATGGCAGTTATCAGCATGCATTAAAAAGAATGAGAAAAATCGTTTTTGCAACATGTGCTAGAAACTAAGAAGAGAGCGTGAAACTTCGCGGTGATATCAATAATCTTATTTGGCAGTGAATGCTGGAAAATTTCTTCACAGATGAGCCGAACACTTAAGGTAGCAAAAATGTCGTTCTAGAGAAAGGTGCAGGAAATTTTATGGACAGAGAGGGTGAGTAACGATGAAGTTTTAAGGAAAACGAAAACAAAAAGGACAATTATGCTGACAATCAGACATTTTGAAATTTTAGGACAAATAATGAGAAAAGAAAGCTTTGAGAATTTTACTCACAGGAAATGCTGAAGGTAAGACCAACAAATGGAAACACTGAGTCACTTACTTAACTAAGTTTCGTAAATGGATAAAAAAAAAAGAGACTGGGAGAGATGGTATGATGACAATCATTGCTTAGATTTACAAAGCATAAAAAGTCGTGGAAAAACTATGACTACCTACACCCTAAAGATACACAATACATAAAACAAGATCAAAGTAAAAACGAATGTTTGGATAGTGACTAAATTTAATGCTAAAATATTTGCAGTCGATGTTACGTTTCTGATTTCATTTTGGATCTTCCAGTTGATTAAACAATAAGAAAATTTAGTTCAAAGATAAAAAAAACAAGATTATAAATTCATTTTAATAACGTATTTTATCAGTTACTTTCATGCATAATAATTTGCTGCAAAATATTTTCATATCGACTTAGCAGCTCGGCTGCAGTCGCTCACTCACCGGCATGACGTGGCTTCCCAGTGCCTTTTCTATAAATACTTTCACGGCTTCTGCTCCTATGAAATTAGATCACTGGTGACCCATATGTATGAATTTACACGAATAACTAGATTAGCAACTAGGTCCCACTTTTTTACAGTGAAACCGATAAAGTGTAATTTTTACTCTAAGAGCTTCATTTCCCGCATTTTCCACCTGTGGAATTCTCTTCCATATACTTGCTTCCCCAACAGCTACAATCTCCAGGAATTTGAATGTAAGGTCAATAGATATCTACTATCACACTAACTCGCATCCATTCTCTCAAACTCTTTTTCCATCTACTCCACCCACATCCTCGTTATCCTCATTCGTCTATTACCCTCCCCTGACATTTCCTATAACTAACCCCTATGTCTCATTACTTTCCCCTATGTAACCCCCTGTGCAACAGTGGCAGTAGAATGCCTTTCTTGCGGTGAGATGATTAATATATATATATATATATATATATATATATATATATATGGAACTTTGTGTGTGTGTGTGTATCTGTGTGTGTGTGTGTCCGTTACCTATAGACTCCGAAACGGATGAACCTGTTTTCTTGAAATTTTACACAGTTGTACTATAAGCGTCTGCGAGTGTTCTTAGCTAGGTTTGTGTCGAGGTACCCCAGATAAATATCAAAAATCGATAATCGAAAAAATCGGGTGATAGAAGGAGTGGTCCGATTTTAATCAAATTTGATACACTCATAGACAAAGACATAAGAAACGATATTCAGAAGTTTCAAGGTTGCAGTTCTTACAATAGTGCAAAAAATAGATAATATATATATATATATATATATATATATATATATATAAAGGCAAGATGTTTGTGTGTGTGTCTGTTTATCTGCCTGTATGTCTGTATTTTTTCAGCCCTTGTATTTTAGTTTTTGCTTCGGGTTTGGCTTTAAGTAGGTATAATTGTAGTTCTTAGTCTCAGCCATGATACCATTTACTCAGAGGACGTATTTAATCTTCAAAATTTAGTTTACGACGAAAAAGCTTATTGGATATCGATACGAGGAAATCAAAATTTGACTTATATCTATTCATTTTTCATTCAGTCTACGGTTTCGCTTTAACTGGAAACAGCTATTGCTTTTTAGTCTTTCGTGCCAACGTCCAAAGAATCTGAGCTCCAGGACCATGGATTAGTTTTAAAGCTTTCATTACACCCGAGCAACGCCGGGCTATACTGCTAGTATATATATATATATATGATAAAATATAATTTTAAGTTATGCTATATTTTTGGATAATGTTTTCAATATCAGGGATAGAACGCATTTAAACATAAAAGTGGACATTGAGATCAAAACCCAACGGCGACAAATAGTCTGAAGAATGATTATAACAATGAAACAGGATATCGCCGGTGGATATTGACCTCAATGTGCAATATATATATATATATATATATATATATATATATATATATATATATATATATATATAGTCATATGGTACACATAAACTGTAAAATCAGTAGATTACATAGGAAGCAAATCCCTTTCGAATAGTATATAGGCGAACAGTACAATGCTTTCTAAAGGGAAATGGGAAATTAAAATCAAAAAAGAAATTACACCAACAATATCGTGGAAAATAAGGAAAAGAGCGTACAACAATAATTTTAAAAATTGTAAACTCTGTCTGAAAGAGAAAATAGCTATGTGGGATAGGAAATTAAGAATCAAAATCAACTTTCTTCTTCACTTTTACAAAAATTCACAATGACGTGTGAAATTCTATTTTTTCCCAAATAGAAAAAGGATTGCATCACAGCTCATCATCCATTTGCTTCCAGCTAGGATAGAAGCTTGACCGATTTGGTGTTAGTCGGAGTCGCTATTCTCTAAGCCATTGGCTCATGGAATGAGATAGGGGAAATTTTAGCGTGTTATATATAAGCGGTGTATACACACACCAGTCGCCGGAAGAACTCAGTTCATTACTGACGAGTAAGTGTCACGTCGACATATGAGTTTGAAGACAGATCGTCAGAGAACAAACAGTTGACCTCGTTTTGATGTAATTAGAAGAACCGTACTGCTGGAATTACGTGACATTGTGACATATATATGTTCCGGCGGGTCAAATTAGGAACACTTCCGGGTCAGCTATTGCTGAGCACCTTATAAGCAGCAGAAATTGTGTAAATGGCTTCAGTGTGGAGCAGTTCACTGTGTTGTCTGGTTCACACTCTGCATTTAATCAACAGGCACTGGAGTCAATATACATAAAAACCTGGACCCCGTCTCTTTGTAGACAAAAAGAATGTATACTTAGCCTCCATATCATCACCATTTAGTCTGTACCCTTCCCAATATTTTTTTCTCTCCCCCTAACTATCTGCTATAATTCATTTTCATCTTTTACATTTTAAATGTTAATATTGAATTAAGGTAAGTCCCAGTAATACCCTGATGTCTTACGGAATTGAAACCGGTCGGTCGTTTTGTGATTCTTATTTTTATTCAATTTTTTGATAACATCTACAAATGCCTGTAAGTATGAAGCTTACTTTATTAATTTCAATTGGAAAATTTTGTACCAGTAATAGTTTGTTTATATATATACATACATATATATATATATATATATATATTAGTTACATGGAAAGCATTTGAGAAGAAAAGAAATAGATCTGACAGTATTCTCTGAAGGCGTTATTTCTAGTATATGTGACTTTATATATACACACCCGGCCATAATTATTAGGCAACCCCAGTGTTTTAAAATATAATGTATTTCATACTATGTTTTAGTACTTATTGCCAAGTGAATAATTGCAAATGAAAATAGAATGTTTGTTTTGGTAATAAAGCAATATAACATGTACATCAAATGAATTTATAAATATTTATTTATTACTTATATTGCTGTTTCATCAATGAAAGAATGAAGAAAATACAGGGTGATTCGGACGAGTTCATCTTTGCTTCCATGTAAAATTTTGCAAATTAATAATACCAAAATAACCATTCTATTTTCATTTAGAAGTATCCACTAAAAATAGTATGAAATACATAATTTCTTTTAAAAAACTGGGGTAGCCTAATAATTATGGTCGGTAGTGTATATATATATATATGGTTAGATCTTTTATATAGAAATAGTGTGAACAAAGAAATCAACAATGCATAGTGAAGTATTGTAAACTTTTAAGCGAGGGTAGGTAGAAAAATTATTATGTTTTCAAAATATTTTCTCCTTAAGAGGTTATGTCCTTTTTTTTAAAATTAAGCTGGAATTAGTGAAAACAACGTTATATCCGTTTCGATGTAAAACGAGAGAGTTAGAACGTCTGTCTAAACGGAAATCTCTCTTGTATTCGTAGATGCGGGTGTTTAAATCACGTGATTACTTCACCGTCTTCCTACGGATCAATTCTTCTTGAATCTAACTGATGTCCACTCAATACATTAGAACAAACGAAATGATATAAATTCCATCTTCAGAAAACGCGTAAGAAATACTTTAATGAAAGGATTCACCGGCCTATCCGGAAATGATGTCTATAGACTTTTCTTCACACACACACACACACACACACACACACACACACACACACACACACACACACACACACACGCATTACCGTCCAACATACACCTAAACAGTCTACCGTTTCTTCACAAACACACATATACTCTATTACACTCAATACCGCACATATATTTAAAAATTATCTGTTGTTTTAACACATGTGACGTGCATCTGACCAATAAGAATTAATCCAAAAACATAACATACCAGTATTCTCTTTGTTTTTTCATTTCTCTTTTGATTTTTGAAGAAGCTTTGATAAAAGGGAAACATATTAGATTGAGATGCGTTTTCTATTTTTTCTTTCTATTTTATCATATTAAGCTTAGAACCAACTTAATAAAACATCATCCAAATGTTGGAGAATTTTTGTCTGTATTTGCAGCTGAAATTAAAGCCAAAATACGATGTTTAGAACGGCTCCTGAATAAACATAATAGGCATTCATTGTCTCTTATATTTAACAGTATATGTTTAGAAAATTATCTGCTGCCTCGATACACTATATATATATATATATATATATATATAATTCAAAGTGAAGAG
This sequence comes from Ascarosepion bandense, assembly GCA_037127315.1. Classification (NCBI taxonomy): domain Eukaryota; kingdom Metazoa; phylum Mollusca; class Cephalopoda; order Sepiida; family Sepiidae; genus Ascarosepion; species Ascarosepion bandense. The sequence continues at coordinate 1,178,504 of JBBBDQ010002275.1, read as the reverse complement.
AACTCAAGGTTTTATTATTTTGAGTGCCCCGGCATTTATTTCATTACGAACAGTGCTCAATATAATAAATATTATAGAGCTTAATATAATTATATAGTTATGAATTAATTCTACATTTCGACACGGAAATTCCTGTTTCGAGATAGATTCTCTTCATCAGGCAATGTTTGATGTTGGTTGTACATTTAAATAACAAAACCTTTGGTTTGCTGTGTATGCATGTGGTAAGATTTAAAATTTACATATCTGTTTCTTTTAACAGCGAAGATTCATTTTGGGATTTGGCCCCAAAGAATACATACTGGCCCCAAAGAATAAATACTAACCAACTTTGTCTCTTTTTTCTCCTTTTTTCCCTTCCCTTATCTTACTTTTCTCCTTTTTTCTTTTCCCTCCTTAAAGGTCAAGATGTCAACCTGCCTTTAACCTATCCTTATTATGTTCCCTTTTTTTTGTTTAGTTTTATTGTCTTTCATGTGATATGCCCATTTAGTACCAAGGCTGTCTTTTTCACTTTCGTATCATTTTTGATTTCCTAGTCGTAATTTTTTCGAAATCATTGATTTATAAATAACATTTTTGTTATTCTTTTTTTCTGATTTACTTCCTGCTATCTTTTCTATCTTTCTAATATCTATTTATTTGTTGTACAGCTTTTTATTTAAATCATTTTATGTTTCAATTATTTAGTTTATTTTGATAGTTCGTCACATATATATCTACACACACACACACACACACACGTATATGTGTGTGTGTGTGTGTGTGTGTGAACTGACAAAATATTTTTGGAAAATCTCAGGAAAATACAGAGCATAAAACAAAGGAAAAGTCCGTATTGACACAAGAATATTTAATGAAAAATCTTTGCGCGATCGTTAATCCAGCCGGTAGTCAGGCAATAACCATTTTTATGTCTTTGTTGCGAGCCACGATCAATAGACACTTTTAGCCTTGCTTCCAATCCAAATTGACAAAACTTTTAACTCCAATGATGACTTCTGTGCAACAGTATAAAAGTTGATCATATGACAATCTGAATAGCATATCTATCTATTATTTATCATAGATGCTTTATTTACAAAGAATACGATTTTCTGATGGTTATATATCAGACATTCTTCAAGGCATTTGCATATATCAGTCAGTCAGTTAAATGCCATACGTGATACACGATTTGGGCGATCATGTCTCCAAAGAGACACAACTGACCTGGCAAAAGATTATCCCGCAGCAGGTTGTCATTGCTTTCTGAGGTAGACTGGTTGCCATCCAAGGCTATAGAACCCAATCTGGCCTATTATTTAACCCATAACTTGAGGGAAGAGATGGATTAATACCTTTCTCAAGGGTATTTGGGTGTAAATGATTGCAAGGAATGCAACTAGAATTCGAACTCGGCTCCTCGATTTGTCGTTCCAAGCTGATATCCACTGCACCACAACGCACATGTACAGAAAATTAATGTTATCGTTGCAATATAAGAACCTTACTTTCTGCATACTCTTAAGCACAAAAATATGAAAAACATTCTTTGACTGTCTTCAAATTTTGGGACATGTGACTTAAGTGTCTTCGTACATTTAAATTCCTTATTAACAACGATACCCGGAGTTGTGCTGAGGAAATCCTTTTCATTTGCTTTGCTGTGCTACAAAGGTGTTTTTTATTTTTGTATATTTTTTTTCAGAGATTCGCTTATATCGTAAAATTGTATAAAAATCTTACAATTAAAGCGGTTCAATAGGTTTTAAAAATTTGGACTCGTTTTTCTCATCTATTTAATGTTGCAATTTATTATCTTTGTTAGACTTTTAAAATTCGTTATTAAAATGTCAACATTGCTTAAATTCTCTTTACTTCTTCCTCTATGTGCCATTTCCCTTCAGGACGTAGGCGATCATGGCCTTCTACGTCTCTCTATCCCTTGTGGCTCTTAGCACATTTTCTCCTGTAACATCTCGCAGCCCCCGTTCTGTCATCCACCTGCTCAGTCCCTTCAAATATGTTATCTTCTGCTTTCCTCTGTCTCTTTTCCGCTCTATCTGGCCTGTTAGTATCAGGTTCTCCAAGCCCTCCTTCCTCATTGCATGTCCCATGAACTTTAACTGTCTCTTCCTGATGCTCAATATTAATTTCCTTTTCGTTGCTATTCTTTCTAACACCTCATTATTGCTCACATGCTCGATCCATGATACTATTTTTTATTTCCAAGCTGTGGTCTATATGCTAAGATCATTACAATTTTCAGCGCTCAACGGGACTTTATTTCAATAACCAAGTAAAAGACAGATTAAAATGAAATAATAAAAATAGTCAATTTAAAGTTGAATATGCAACTTCATGATTCAGTCAGTTGCCATACGTGAAACACGCTTGGGCGATCATGTTTCGAAAGAGACATGACTGACTGGGCAGAAGATTATCCCGCAGTAGGTTGCCATTGCTTTCTTCGGTTGACTGATTGCCGGCCAAGGCTATAGAACTCAATTTGTCCTGTTATTTAACCCATAACTGGAGGGAAGAGACGGATTAATACCTTTCCCAAGGGTATTTGTGCGTAAGTGAATGCAATGAATTCAACTGGAATTCGAACTCGGCTCCCCGATTTCTCGTTCCGACCATAACGCACATCCTTTATGATTACTGCAATTAAATAAGAAGCGCTAAGTTTGTTAATATATAAAACATATGCAGTTAAACATAAATGATAAAACGGTATTTACTTGATCTCACAATTTGATGTAATATTCGTATAATCATTGGAAAACAATCATTTCTATATCTTTAAGTTTCCGGTTTTCTATGCACAAACATCGACCTTTTATAATTTTGATTAATCAGTATTCAGGTGATGTGCTGCTTGTCCTTACAGACACTAAAATCATCGATTAGCGATCGATTTCGGGTGTGATTGCTTGTGGAAATTCATTTTCCTCAGACAGATACACACCTAGCTGTCACCTTAAAATTGGTAGATATCTTTATAAGTTGTTTTGTCTCTGTTATGACAGGATGGTTGACAGAGAAACGACAAAACAGTGACGTCCAAATATTACTAGCTGTTCTTACTAGGCCGTAGTAGTAAAAATCTCTTACAAATTTTGAACCTCGGCAGACCATAATGAGAGAATTAGATTAGTAAATATCTTTATAAATAGTTTTGTCTATTATAAGAGAATGGTTGACGGAGAAAAGACGAAACAGTGACGTCCAAAATATCACTAGATTTTCTGACTAGGCCGTAGTAGTAAAAGTCTCTCACGACTTTTGAACTTTGACAGACCCGAATAAGAGAATTAGATTAGTAGATATCTTTATAAGTTGTTTTGTCTGTTATGAAAGGATGGTTGATGGAGAAAAGACAAAGCAGTGACGTCCAAAATATCACTAGCTTTTCTGACTAGGCCGTAGTAGTAAAAATCTCTCAAGACTTTTGAATCTCGACAGACCCGAATGAGAGAATTAGTTTTGCTAAGTCAGAAACATAAACATCTGCGTATATGTAAATAGTTTTGTGAATGGAATTAACTGCAACGCTTTAGAATTCGTTAACACTTTCCTCTTTATAATTATCTGAAAGAATTTATGGAAGACATACGGATTGACAGACAAGAAATACACATAAACACACACGTATATACATAAACTCTCATACGTATACTAATCACTATGAATCAATGATTAACAAGCTACTTTTCAAAGCCACTAATAGGGAACGGACATCGATCTTGATAGAGTGTTTCCATTTGTCAGTTTAAGCCAAGTTTAGTTAAAACAATTACGACATAGACTTACATAAACTAAGTAAAATCAGGAAAATTTCGTTAAAAAAAGCGTACTTTTCTGTTATCAATTCTCTTGTATATGAAGAAAAAGCTGGAGGCAACAGAAATGAGATTCGACAGAGGGACCTTGAGAATAGCAAGCCGAAATTGGACATAAAATGAGGAAAGAGGGCTTAAAGAATTTAACAAAGAATTGAAAGGAGCAAAAAAACAGGGAATAACAATGGGCCACATACGTATTCGGTTTGTATAAATTAACGTAACTATTATTAAATAATACGTATAATTATACACATTATCGTATTATTAAATACATGTATTATATTGTATTATTATACGCATTATCGTTTTAATAAATACACATTATCGTTTTAACAAACACACATTATCGTATTATTATACACATTGTCGTATTATTAAATAAACATACGTATTGGGCTTGTGTAAATGATGGAAAGCTAGGTGAGTCTCTTGAAAAAGAGACAAAAATTGATAAGGGCTACAAGAAAGAGGAAGTTGTGCGGGACCATAGTTGCCCACGTCCTGAATAGACACGGTACATGGAAGAAGTGAGTTCGCAAAGAGAAGATCATTTAATAAAACATCTCGCCATAGAGCAATGATTAACAAAATATCTTAGTAAACCTTGACTCCTGTAGTGCAGTTTGTCATCCATAGTTACCTAATATTTGTTGCCTTGAAATGAGTTTTGGTGTCGTGGTTAGCGAGACCATTTCATAAATTAATTCGCTAGTGGAGTGAATTCGAACTTTACACGGTGGCTCAGTAGTGTAGTCTTGTGTCAGACTAATATTGGCAAATAGTTATTTGCTTTTCTTGCATACTATTACGACCACAGCGAGTTCGATTTTTACTAACATTTGTGGTCTTGTGTTAATTTTAGCAAAGACCAACAGACGCACAGGAGCAGAAAGAAACGTATATTGCAGCTGTCACTTCGTGTAGATATTCTTTCAAGATATAGTAGCAAATAAAAAACAAAAAAGTAAAATCAAATAAAAAGAAAAAATACACACCATCAGGGGTATTTTCCCTTATTTTATAGTTTAGAACAGTGACAGCCATCTGTAAATATCAAAAGCGTAAATTTGAACAGGGAAAGAAGTTTTAGGAGAGTGGGCAACCCCATGCTCCACTCAGAGTTATCTTTTTTTTTTACAGTTGTGGCATATACCGTGAAAATACTATCAACAAGATGGCAGCCGATATATATATATATATATATATATATATATATATATATATATATATATATATATATATATCGGCTGTCATCTTGGGTATCTATAATCTGAGACTGTTAATATGACAATAAAGATGAGGACAACAGTTCGAACAATATATATATATATATATATATATATATATATATATATATATATTCGCAGACAGACGGTTAGACACCCGAATGCTTTTACCCAGGATTGAAACCCGACCGAATTGAAATTGCTTTTACCCAGGATTGAAACCCTACCTCTGAGCTATGGGCGCGCGGTAGATAGAGGCAGACTTTTAGCGTATGATGTATCCTGCGCCATTAGTTAGAGTACGCGATGCGTAGATGCTAGGGTAGCTACTGTTTTTTCAAAGTCTACCATTCTTCTAGAGTGCTCAATCAGGGTGTGAGAGCGTAAATAGTCATCCGCAGTCATATCTGTTTTGCTGTATCACATCTCATCAGTACGGTTAGACATCCGATTGCTTTTACCTAGGATTGAATCCCGATCGAATTAGCGTCAGTCGGCGATTCTACCTATGGGCGCTCGGTAGAAGGAGGCAGACTTTTAGCGTATGATGTATCATTCGCCAGTAGTTAGAGTGCTCTAATTCATTCCTGAATGAGCATTCATTACTGAATGAGGACAACATTTCGAACAATATATATATATATATATATATATATATATATATATATATATATATATATAGGAAAAACTACTAAAAAGTTGTAAGTTTCAAAATGTATTTTTTGACAGTATTTGTTTATTTCTATTATTCTATTTGATATTTCAGACCGTCCTCAATTAAGGTTTTTTTTACAAATAAAAGTAATGTCTTTTGGTTAGTACAAAGGTCGTTAAAAATGTTTATAGCAGTAATTGCCGAAAAAAGTTTGTGCGTATGTATGTGTGCGCGTTCGTTTTTTAGGAGTGTCTTTGAAGTCTCCGCTCGGTCCTTTGGGTACTGGTCAGTTATTAAGTGGCACAGTGAACAGTGAAGAAGAAGATGAGAGAGAAAGGAGAGGCAACATAATACGATCGCTTGACATGTGTCAAGGGACGTGTTAATTATGCTTGTATTTTCTCAACTGTCGATTGTTTTCTTGTGTCGTCCTTTTATTTCGTTTTCGGGGCTCCGAACAAGTCATTTCGGAATTCCCACCCGGATTTAATTCTGGGCTTCCCATTGGACGATAAACAAAATTCACGTCTACTCGCGAAAAGGGTTCGTAAAAGGAATTTGATATTTATTTATTTTTGGTTTTCTACCGGAACTTCTGCGTGGAGCCCAGATGCGCAAAGACCAGTTTTGCTCATTTGCTATATGGATCTCTGAGAGCAAAGATCCGGTCCCTCGCTTGCTCGGTATAACCAGAAAAGAAACAATGTTTTTGGATCGCGAATGGAAGTAGTTAGGATAATGAAGTTTTGAAGAATATCAGTCGAGTCTCCTTTTGTTTCAGCTTTGTGTCACATTCCTGTATTATCATAAATTATTTAATTGTAACTTGAATACAAAAAGAAAAAAAAATTCGTAGTTTTCCGAACATATTCTGCAAATGTTCATGGCGTACAAAATTCAACACATGATTTAGCATGAAGATGTTTTCTGATGAAGGCTTTGTTGATGAAACAAACAAGAAAAAACATTCTCTAATTAGCATTAGTCGCTAGGCTAGATCAATAAATTAGTAGCCTGACGCTTTGATTAGATTTATTTTTCTCAGCATTTTATTCAATCTACGTGACAACTAAAGGGCCACTGAATTAAGCGCATTAGTAAAGAAGGAAATTATGTTGAAAGTAAAGCATTTATTGTCAAAAGTAAATTATTTTTTCTTCATTATCTGATACGAACATTGATGGATTTATGTTCAGTTTATATATATATTTTTATAATCATATCGTTCCAAGCAAGGCATTTTACTGACACTGTTGTGCAGGGTGTTACATAGGAGGAAAGTTATGAGAAAGAGTGACAGGTTGTAGAGGGTGTCAGGAAGTAGGTAAGAGAAGGATGAGAATACTGATGAGAGTGGAGTGGACGGAGAAAGGAGCATGAGAGAGAGAGGGAGAGAGAGAGAATGCAGATTAATGAGATCGGAGTTGACTATTGAATTTATATTTAAATTCTTGGAGATGGTAGCTGTCAGGAAAGCAAGTAAATGAATGGGAATTTCACAGGCGGGAAGTGCGAAAAAAGAAGCTGTTGGAGTAGAATTTGTGTTACAATTTATTGGTTTCACAGTAAAAAGGTAGGGCCTAGTTGCTAATCTTGTGGCTCAAGTAAATTTATACATAGGAGGCACCAGTGAGCTAAGTTCATCAGAGCAGAATCCGTGAAAGTATTTGTAGAAGAGACACAAGGAAGCCACATTACGCAGGTGAGAAAGTGACTGTATCTGAGTTGCCAAGTCGTGATCTATTAGATTACAGATTCTCCGTTGGATTTTGTCAAGGTCACCAAGGTGGATAGCAGGACCCAAACGGGTATTGGAACTTTGCTCTCTGATTAACTATTCCGTGTCATTATCAGTATTTGATATTCCAAAGTTCGTTATATTCACTTAAGCCCAAATACCCTGGAGGAAGGTATGAAACTATTTATATGTTAATTAGTAACACGTGTATCACTAAATCACTATTATCTCAAAAGAATTTAAAAAAAAATTTAAAAATCTTAAAAAAAATAAATTTAAGAAATCTTTCGATTGAAACATATTTGCTGTCTTTAAATAACCTACAAAGGGGTGATAAACCGTAGAAAATGAATAAATGCATAAATCAATCATGATGTTATTGGCATGGGTAGGCGATCCCACTATGCGCTACATTTGGAAAAACATCTGTACGCTATCCCACGTTAAACCAAGCCTTGTAAAAGAAATTGATTGTTCGTCGATGGTTGTATTAACCCAAAATCATAGGTCATTGTGACCGAGGGTTTGAGCTGACTGGTATTTTTCATACACGCCAAATCATAAGTTCTCTCTCTGTTAAACACGCCACTAACCAAGGTATCTTCTTTTTCTATGTGCCCTGTCCTTTCAGGACGTGGGCGATCATGACTTTCCACGTCTCCCTATCCCTGGTGGCTCTTAGTACGTTTTCTCCTGTTACCCCACGCAACCCCCGTTCCGTCATCCACCTGCTCAGACCCTTCAAATATGTTACCCGCTGCCTTCCTCTGTCTTTTTTCCCTTCTATCTGGCCTGTCAGTATCAGGTTCTCCTAGCCCTCTTTTCTCATTGTATGTCCCAGGAACTTCAGTTGTCTCTTCCTGATGCTCACTATTAATTTTCTTTTCGTTGCCATTCTTTTCAAAAGCTCATAACTGTTCATATGCTCGGTCCACGATATCCGCAGCATCCTTCTGTAAAACCGCATTTCCGCTGCTTCAAGTTTTTCCTTCATTTTCGATGATATTGTCCAGCTTTCACGGCCATATTGAAGAACTGCCATCACATAGAAATCTAGCACTCTCTTTTTTGTTTCTAGTGAATTTTTTCTGTCTTTACTCAGCTTCTGGAACGCTTACTTCGCCATGCCAATTTAAATACCTAGTGATCTAACAGGCGATGGAAAGTGTGACACAGAGATCCGAACCAAAGTATAGTTGCAATATGAATCACACGAGGACAATGTGGCCGTTGAACAATTTCAAATGCCTGAGAAAGGTTCTGCAACAAGGATTGGCTAAATATTCTAGCACATGAGCAGTGATCAAATGTTAGTTGGTTACACAATTCTCAGTAAAATATTGTTTATGTTAATAATATCGATTTGTTTCGCGTTTGAAGAACATTCTATTTTTATCCTATTATCTGAATTAAATCTCTCTCCTTCTCCCTCTTTCGCTTTCTTCCTTCCTCTATCGCCTTCTTCCTCCATCTCCTTCCCCTTTTCTCCTTCTCGTTCTCCTTTTCCCTATATATCCCACCTCCATCTCCTCCCCTCTCTCTGTACTTTTCCCTTTTTGCATTTTGTTGTGTCTTTGAAAAATAACAGAAAAAATTCATTCCAAAATAAAAGCAGAGTAAAAGATTTTTATTAGTAAGATGTTAAAAGTACTTATATAGAATAAAAGTAGTGTGTTTGATGCGAAAACAGTTTTTGAAGCAAAAAAAAAAGAAAAACCTAGAACCCTTATTAAAAAGAACTTGAAGCTGATATGTTTGTCAAACAATGGTGAGAACATTCATCATTAGAACAGATATTCCGAAGCATATCTCCTTACCCGCGGAAATGTATAAAGCAATAATTACTTCTCTACACACGCCCGGCATACAAATGTATAACTAATAAGTAAACTACTTTTAGCATTGCACTAAATATAAGTATTTATGCTTACATCAAAAAGAAGAAGAAGAAGAAGAAGAAGAAGAAGAAGTCATGACAAACAGTTTAATAAATGAATGGTCGGCACAATTTTTGTGTCGTTTCGAAGTAATGAGAAGCCCAAGAAATGTCAATCAATTAAGCAGAGGAAAACTAAATAAAGGCGAAAAGAAAAAAATATTCACCAGTAAATCAATGCAAGAAATTTCCCAGGTAAGAGTCAGGTTAATTGAGGACGTATGCCATATTAAGCCTCATTACGTACATATATATACTGGTGCAGTGGATATCTACTCGGAATGACAAATCGGGGAGCCGAGTTCGAGTTTCAGTTGAATTCTTTGTATTCAATTACGCACAAATACCCTTGAGAAAGGTATTAATCCGTCTCTTCCCTCCAGTTATGGGTTAAATAATAGGACAGATTGGGTTCTATAGCCTTGACTGGCAACCAGTCTACCGCAGAAAGCAATCGCAACCAACTGCGGGATAATCTTCTGCCCAGTCAGTCATGTCTCTTTCGAGAAATGATCGCCCAAAGCGTGTCTCACGTATGGCACTTAACTGACTGACTGAATATAATAGTTGAAGGCATGATTAAAGCTTCTACTGGGCATAAGGTGGGGGATCAGTCTTATATTGCTATGAAGTAATAAACTGATCCCCCACTAATTACTACTAAATAATATAATACATCTTTTCCCCTACTAGCTATGAGTCAAATAACAGGACAGATTGGGTTCTATAGCCTTGGCTGGCAACCAGTCTACTGCAGGAAGCAATCGCAACATACTGCGGGATAATCTTCATATGACTCATTCGAGACATGATCGCCCAGAGCGTGTATCATATATGGCACTTAACTGACATAGATACTATAAGCAGAATCGATTCTGCTTATAGTATCTATGTCAGTTAAGTGCCCTATGTGATACACGCTTTGGGCGATCATGTCTCAAAAGATTGGCTGTTTCTATTGCTTTCTGCGGTTTACTGGTTGCCAGCCAAAGCTATAGAACCCAATCTGTCCTATTATTTAACGCATAACTGAAGGGAAGAGACGGATTAATACTTTTCCCAAGGGTATTTGCGCGTAAGTGAATGCAAAGAATTCAACTGGAATTCGAACTCGGTTCCCCTATTTGTCGTTCGTAGTCGATATCCACTACACTACAACGCACATCATTACATGTCCCAAAATTTTCAGCTGTGTTTTACATATAGTGAACACATTAGCAGAAACTATAGAAACCTAGCTAAGAACACTCGCAGACGCTGTCTAAGTTTTCAAGAAAATCGGTTCAGCCATTTCGGAATCTATAGGTAACGGATACACACACACACACACACACACACACACACACACACACACACACACACACACAGTTCCATTTATAAATAAGTTTACATTTACATCTCAAACGATATCAACTCTTTTGAAGCACATTGTATATTTGTCGTTTGTGTCCGACGTGGATGAAACTATGGAATTCGATAAAGCGCAGAACGTTTAATAATGAATAATACGGTATTTGATAATGCCTAAAAGTTTTATACAACATCATATTTGAGACATTAGACAACACATTTTAAAAGGATTTTTCACAGGATTGAAATGAATTTGTATTTTGCGAGGAATTCTGTTGTGAATGTTTTTTCAGTCTGGGGTTAAATTGAAAATAGCAATCAGGCGTTAAACGGCAGCACGAAATAAAATTATCTTTGTGTTTTTATAAAAAACGTATTTTGCTTGCAGTGCTGATTTTTTTCTATTTCAGTCGATCGTAAAAACCTTTTGAATTGCTGAGTTTCTCAAATGAATCGTGACGAATGAATCGACTAAACATTTGAATAATAATTTAAATGGCGTAAAGATTCGATAATTTCTAATACAGTTTCAGTTTTTATAAAAAAAAGAAAAAGCCAAATTCTACAAATAAAAAAGGTAGAAAATAAATGCTAGTCTAAAATGAACTCTTCTATGCATGGGAGGCCGTGCATATTTTTCCTCCGAATTTAATAAAATTTTTTCATGTTTCTCTATACTCAGTTAGATCTAGGCTTAGGCTTTTAAAACCTTTGGTCGTTAACACTGTGGGAATACTATTTTTTTAGATGTACCTACACAATAGCGGCCTTGTGTCAGACTAAATCTTGCAAATATAATCATTGAAATGCTTCAGTGTAAAGTAATGTTTAATAAGCTAGTCTAAGATATCATAAGTGCTGCATTGAATTTTATCCTCACTTGGTGTCCAGCTATTTGGAATAGAGAATTTCTAAAACAGCTATGATGTAACTTAGCAACCATCTGTTGCCAGACGAAACTCGACCGAAAAATTGGGAAAAAGGTAAGTAAGAAAGCATAGGATTGTATTCATTAGAATGAAAGCAGAAAAAAAAATCAGAAAAATGATATATCACCAGTGGTTGGCGTTTGAGATGCCGGAAGAACTAAGATTTTGTAATGTTGTTTTTCAAGTCAGACAGATCTTCCCTTCTAAGTAAATTAAATGTCATTCAAAGTGAATTTTTTCTGTCAGAGTTGATGCAGTTTCTTTTAAAATTTTAGCACGCGCGCGCTCACACACACAGACACAGACACACACACACACTAAGAAAACTCAGTGAAATACTAAAAGTAAATATGTTTTAAATGATAAATACGTCCCCTAATTTTATTTTCGGAAAGTTCAATTCATTTTTTTTTTTAATCATGTCACCCCAAGCAATGCATTCCACTGCCACTATAGCGCAGGGGGTTACATAGGGCGATAGACGAGTTAGGATGTACATAGGGGGAGAGTTGGAGAGAATGGGAGGGTTAGTGTGTTAGGAGGTGTCTACTGACTTTACATTTAAACTCCTGGAGCTTATAGCCGTCGGGGAAGCAAGCATGCGGAAGGGAATTCCACAGGCGGGAAGTGCGAGAAAAGAAGCTGTTGGAGTAGAAATTGCGGTTACATTTCTTCGGTTTCACTGTAAAAGGGTGGAACCTAGTTGCCAATCTAGTATCTCGTGCAAACCCACACCTAGGGGGCACCAGTGATTTAAGTTCATCAGAGCAGAAGCCATGAAAGTATTTATAGAAGAGGCACAGGGAAGCCACGTCACGCCGGTGGGAGAGTGACTGCAGGCGGTCAGCGAAGTCGGTATCAATCACGTTACAGATTCTTCGCTGTATTTTGTCATTTTACATATCTTTGATTTTGCTATCGCATCATTTCGGCCGATTCATTTTTCAACCTTCGCCATATGCGTAATTCACTGGGAAAGATAAAAATACTATAGTTCTTCATACAATGATAGCAGAAAATAATTGTCGCTAATATACCATCGGGTCGTTTAATTTCAGAACCTCGCTATATTAAAGATCATTTCTAGTAAAAATAAACCCTGAATTTGTTTTCGTCTTGATGATAGCGGCAGTTCAATTTACAATATAAGCTGTATGCGTGTACTCTCAGTGAGTTTCTTTTTGCCTAAGATATCTACAGGGATTTAATCTCACTCGAGATTTCAAGTGGAACTCTTATATACAATCAATGAATAAAGATACTATTAAATTTTTAATTCTACCGTTTTACACCGCTACTGCTAAATTCAATCTTCCGTTAAATCAGATCAAACCAAAAATCGAATATTGCTGCCTATTCTTCACTTTCCTGACATGAGAGAGTTGAAAATCGTTTACGGGGCCATGTGTGTGATGAATCAGTTTCCATCCTACAACCTCTTTCTTCAGAGACTAAACGTTACTCGCCTCTTGCGACTCACGCTATTTTCATGTCAGATGTTTGCATGAGATATATTTTTTTTTATTTTCAATAATTGAAACAATTGCTGCAAGAAGTCGTTATGCTAAATATACAGAGTTGACTCTACCTCATTCTCTTCGTATTCCATTGGTAATGAGGAAGTTCCTGTTGGGCAGATTTTTTTCTTCTCCAGAATTGTTATTTTGTGGAGCAGATGCCAAAGAGGATGATTTTTGATCTTTACAATATTAACCTCTTTAAGTTAAATTTTAACCGTTAGCTATCTTACATATCCACATAATATGCATTTTCGACTCCTTTTTTGTACTAGTTCTGGGTATGACGATAAACTACATTAAGCAGCAAGGCCTCTGATCAGGAGAAGGCCTCTGATCAGGAGATCCCATGTACACTCTGATCCGGGGTGTTAGCACCTTTTATAGCAAAATAATCAACAAAACATTTTATCTCTAATTGAAAGCCAAAAAAATATTCAGTTGAAGCCATAAAATTGTGATAAAAATATTTGAATCTTGGTATTAAATGACCCATAGAGGTTTTGACATACCACTAAACAAAATCAAACAAGCCAAATCAAACTTCCTTGTGCGCTTTTATAGCCACCTGATTTAGTGACTTTTTACTTTGAATGGTCCTTGGATATTGTGATGGGTGAATAATAATATTTAAAAATATATATTATACTAAACTTGTTTTGTGTTTGGGAATTTTGCGAAAAAAATTACTTGGTTTAAAAGTACATGATTATTGAGCTAAATTTAATGTTGCCTCAGAAAACTTATGTAACATGTCTTTTCAGGACAGACGCGATGATAGGTCTCTACAACTTCCTGTCTTTTGTTGTCCTTTTTCTTTTCTTCTAACTCTTTGTCGTTGTTATATTCTTCATTTGTATAGATTTGTTAACTAGACTATTTTCGTACAAGTGCCCTTATATATATATATATATATATATATATATATATATATATATATGTAGTTGAATTTATATATATATATATATATATATATATATTATTATTTTTATATGTAGTTGAATTTTTATATATATATATATATATATATATATATATATATATATATATATATATATATATATATATATATATATATATATATATATATATATATATATATATATATATATATATATATATATATATATATATATATATATATATATATGTAGTTGAATTTTTTCCGTCAAGATTCTTGTTTTTTCAGGAATTTTAGTAATAAAAGTTATTTTGGCAGGCATGTTTTTTTTGTTGTAAAGTGCTTGATATTGGAGTAGATATAGAGTGTTGATAGTTTTAGTGCAAAGAATTTGTCATTTTAACTGAGTAGGTTTATGCCGACTCCAAAATTTTGTGAGGGTATCCTTATGATGTCTTCACTTAGTTAAAGTAATAAATTCTTTTCACTAAAACTACACCTACACACACACACACACACACACACACACACACACACACACACACACACACACACACACACACACACACATATATATTGCTGAAAAATGTACGGGACTCATAATCGCGCGTAAAACGTAGGGTAATATATATATTTAATTTTTAAATTTTAATTTTTAAATATTAAGTTTTTTAATTTTTTTAATTTTTAATTTTTTAATTTTTAATTTTTAATTTTTCTTTTTATAATTTTTATGTATATGTGTATGTTTGTGTGTGTATGTGCATATTTGTATATATGTGTGTATATATCTATATATGTATATATGTATGTGTATATACACACATACATATATACATATATAGATATGTGTTTATGCGTGTAAAATTTTTTTAGCTATTTAAATGCTCTTTTTTATAATATTCATTAATTTTTTATATGTATGTGTGTGTGTGCATATGTATAATGTATATATATGTGTGTGTGTGTATGTATATGTGTGCATGTGTGTGTGTACACTTATATATTGTGTGTGTGAATTTTTGTATATGTGTGTACACATATATATGTGTGTATGCGCATGTATGTGTATATACGTATATAAGTGTGCATGGAATTGAATGTATGTGTGTGTGTGTATATGTATGTATGTATAATTGCAAATGAAATTTTTTTTTTTTACCTAGCGGTGTCTTTATTTAGTTTAAATCAAATGGCCTAATTTAAAAAAAAAATTATCCTATATCTTTTTATTCCCTTTAAAAATAATTATGCCTTTTTAAGTAAAGGCCTTTTTCTAATACTTCAACGTTTTTGGGAAGTTAGGTTTTTGAACATGTCCAGCGTCTGTAATATATACAAATTTTTTTCTTTCTTTTCTTTTCTTTTTCCCTCCCTTCCTTCCTTTATCTCTCTTATCTCCCACCTTTATTCCGTGTTGCTTAACCTTACATCAATTCAACACGATCGTCCGTTAATTTTAAGTTACAATTCTCTTTCCTTTTTTTGCGAACCCAGACGATGTCAATTTTTTCTTTTCTTGTTTATTTGATTTTATTTTGTTTTATCTTTTTCTTTTTTCTTTTTCTTTTTCTTTTTTAATTTCTTTGCAAATCTATTCAAAAAGGAAAATTAGACTGATTTTTCTCCAGTTTCTGAAAGGATTTTTCTGTTGCTGAGGTGATGTGTTATCCCCCGTGGGGATTTTCATATCGAAATGATCATCCAACATCATTGAATTAATCCTTTTTTAATTTATATTTGCTCTGTAATATTTTATTACATAGAGCTCTCTTCCTGTATCATTTTTTAAATATTAAAATAAAATTTTAATATTAATTAGGATCGGGTTTTTGGAATTTACCTTCCTGCTTTTTCCACTTGGATTAAAGTATCTGAATTAATATATATATATATATATATATATATATATATATATATAGTATATTCTAGCACACATAAATTTACTACTTCTCTATATAGGAAACCAACTAGCATAAATTCGTGTCTTCTTAATTATAATAGTGAATGCCCCCAACGATATAAGTTAGCTGTTATAAAAAACTTACTTCAACGCACACAAATGATATTTTCTTCCAAATCTATATTTTATAAAGAATTACACAACATTAAGCAAACACTAGTCAATAATGGATTTCCTAACTCCTTTATTGATCAACAAATTAAAATGTATCTCAACAAAATTAACAATAGCTCTAACAATAATGATAATATTAATAATAATGGTTTACATCAAAATAAACATAACACTATTAACTTATACTATTGCAACCAAATACATAATAATTATAAACGAGATGAAAAAACTCTCAAAAACATAATATGTAGAAATGTTAAATCAGTGGAAAGTAATAATCAAATTAAACTCATCATATATTATAAAAAGTTTAAAACAATTGACCTCATAGTCTATAATAACCCAACAAGCACTAAACTAAATTCTCTACAAAAAACCAATGTAGTTACATGCCCATTCAGAGATTGCATCTCTGATACTAATCAAAAACCTAGTACATATATAGGTTTTACTACAACCACGCTCTCCCGTAGACTTACATGTCATCTTTCTGATCAGAATACTATTAAGCAACGTTTCTCTGAAAAACATAAACATGTAGGTAACATCAGACAGATTTTGGTCAACAATACGGTGATCCTTACTCATACACACAGTAAGAGGAAACCTGCAGATATTGGAGGCCATGTACATCAAATCTAAACAACCAACACTCAATAAAATCAACTTTAAAACAGGAAATAACATATTACATTGCATTTGGCTACATGGTTTTGTTGTCATTTCGCGCTATCCCGCGGTGTGACGTCATAAAACCGCATCGCAAACTTAAGAACTGCGTTTATTATTTTTGGTAACTATTGCCGTTGCCAAGCGGAGTTTTATGTCAACACAAAATAAAATCGTCGGTGATGGTGGATTTTATAATATTTCAGTTTAAACAACCTCTCTGAAGATGGCTCATGTGAGCCGAAAGCTTAGAAAAAACCAATAAATAATTATCCAAATGTTGGAGAATTTTTGTCTTTATTTTCAACTGAAATTAAAGCAAAAATACGACGTTTAGAACGGCTCATGATTAAACATAATAGACATTCATTGTCTTTTATATTTAATAGCATATATATATATACAGTACTGTGCAAAAGTATTAGGACAAGAACTATTTTATCTTTTATGAGGCATATTGACAGAAAATAAAGAATTTAATTAAAGTAATTTTATTTGATTTACTCAACAAATGCTTTAACAAGAAAAAAAATACTTGTTACAAAATAAATTTAATATTTAGTATAATAGCCTTTTGCTTTGATCACGGCCTTCATTCTGTCAGGCATTGATATCACAAGCTTCTTTAATGTATCTAATGGTATCTTCTGCCAAGCAGCTTGTATTGGTTCCCAAAGTGTGTCTTGCAAAGTAAAATTAGATTTATCAATTCGAGAGGGGGGAATAAGAAAAAAGTCAGTCATATCCAAGGATAATAAAATAATGAGTAGTTTCAAAATAACTTGTTTAATAGAAAATAGGAAAAATTAAATATAACTTCTTTTTAATACATTTCTTTTACACCTAGTTGTAAATAATCAATATTTATTAGCAATTTATTTGGTTTTCATCCTGTATTTAAATTTCAGTGAGGGTGTTAGGAAAATCATTCCTGTCCTAATACTTTTGCACATTACCGGTAGTGTGCAAAAGTGTTAGGACGGGGGGATTTTAAACTTTATTTTGATGCCCCATAAAAAATGAAATAGTTCTTATATATACACCAGTTTCTCCATAGTTCATTTTATCCTTAAAACATTCTTTTTTTATTCATATACTCCATCCATGGAATATTTAGCATTCATTGGTAGAATCATGTCTCTCTCACGTCAAGGTTCTTCTTCACCGGTGAAGACACCGTGTAATGTTCACATACATTTAGAACATATTCAAACATTGTTATACTTGTTTCTAAAAACAATTTTCGATCTATCAAAACTTTGCTTACTTTCCGAACGACATTTTTCGTTATTTCTTTGCATTTTCAGAAATAATATTTTTCTTTATCGAGCAAGAAAAGAAAAGGAATTAAAAGCATGTTCATTTCTGTAAGACTATGTGCAATCTATTTTCTTAATTTTATTTCTAAATCTCGTAAATAACGCACTACAGTCAACTGTCAACTGTCTGCACAAGCAATAAAGAGTTGAGTAATTTTTTGAATATTTTGCAAAAGACGGAACTTGGTACATTGTATCAATACAAAATGACTCCTATTCTTTCCATTTTACATATAATTCATATGTTATGCCAGTAAGTATCCAAACTTCTTTTGAAATCTACTTATGCACATCGTGAGAAAATACGCTATTGTTGGAAACGTTCTTGTAACTCTTTTACTGAAATGCCTTTCAGTAATTTAGTCACGTGTTGCTGGATATCAGGGATCTCAGTTAATCTTTGTTCTTTCAGGCCATTTTTTGATAATTATGTCTCTCTCACATCAAGGTTCTTCTTCACTGAAGAGGACATAGTGTAATGTTCACATATATTTAGAACATATTCCAACATTGTTTTGTTTGTTTCTAAAAACAATTTTTGATCTGTCAAAACTATGCTCACTTTCTGAACGACATTTTTCGTTACTTCTTTGTATTTTCAGAAATTATATTTTTCTGTATCGAAAAAAAAAATACCCCACCCAAAAAAGAAGCAAGAATAACCAAAAATAAAATGGATGACCAATTCACTCTAAGTTATTTTTAATAGAGCAAAATTTCATTAGCATTTTTGCAATCATTACACTAAATATATTGAAATCAATTTGTTGCCCCAGATTCTTTTCAATTATTTTTAGCCTCTAGTATAACCTGAACACATACAACATTTTATACAGGAATCAATGGCCTATTTGATCTGCGTCTCAAGAAAGCGTAGTTGTCACATTTCCTGATTTCCTGGTACTAATATTTGCCTGACTCGTTATCCCAGCGCTACACTGCAGTTATCCCAGCAATTAAATTTTTACATACACATATATTATTTTTCGTGTAATGCAGTACTTCTGTGGTACTATATCTTCACGATACCTGGTTGACCGATGGTTTCGTGATTACCACATGTTCCAGACCGGTTGTTCTCTGGTTCCTTCCGCGCCCACGTTGTTTCTTAAGATCCGCGAAAGGGGGGATGGATACAATTCAGTCGATGGAGTGTTGTTGGCGTCGAAGTAGAAGAATAGTTGCCACACCATCAAAGAAATGAAGAAAAGCGTTTGTTATAAACAGTAACAAACATTTATTTACACTGGTATACAATAATTTCTTATCAAGTTAAAACAAACACCGCGGAGTGAGGGGTGAATGTAGTTGACTGGCGGAAAAAGTTTTTTTAAGTCGAAGAAATCTTAACTGCAATTAGGCAGTGTCATTGATGGAGTATGCAGTGGCAACGGATTCGGTTCTGGGTAGCGAAGAATGACCGACTCGATGTTTTTGCTCTAGGTGTTCTCTATTTATGGGCCCGAATCCCGAATAATTAGCTCCTGATTGGTCAGCCAATGGCTATCGTCGTAACAACCCCGCTGGGTTGCATCCGATTGGTTTAGATAATCAGCCAATTAGTCGCAGTCATCGGGGTGGGCTAACAAGAAGCAGGCCCTGTGGTTGGTTGATCAATGATTTATTACCTTGTGCCATACTTGCACTCAATCCCCGGGTGAAGCAACCCACCTGTTTGCCACACTCAAAATATGTTTATATTTTGAAATTGAAGTAATTTTTGACATGCCATTACACCTGCAGAGTGTTTTGTTTTAGTGACAGTTTATAGGTCAGCCTTCCGCTTGGGTCTAGATATCTTTATACTTAATGGCCTCGGTTTATGCACCTGGTTCTTAAAAATGTTGAATATCCAGAATGAACTTATTTTCATAATGGTTTAATAAAATAATTATTATAATGATTTAAGTAATTATTATTTAATTAATTTTCATTTAATTAATTTCGCCAGTCAACTTTTTGACACTTGAATGAAAGTGTCATACTTCGTGGATAGAGTATTCCACTACATGGTGATGGCAGATGAGAATTATCTGTTATCTTATTTTAAAATAGTTTTATTTTGAAGTTAAATAATATTTGAATACCAATGTGTTTTATTACCGCAACATTTTAAAGGTAGAAATCCTAAATTGCTGTTGGATCTAAGTGAAGCGTAATCTGTTGTTAACAAATGATAATCAACGTCATTAAACTTTGCTAAGCGCTTTCTTAAGAAGCTCTGAGTAGACTTTTTCTAAGCGAAATTACATCTACCATTTTTCTAAGAAAAGGCCGAAAGTATGGGGCACCAGTAAGAATCGAACTCACTACTCATTGATATTTGTTCTAGCGAGACAAGCTTGTTAACCATTACACCACTAACATATGGATGTATGAGTCCGTTGATCAACGAAGGCCTGTTTCTTTACAAAGAAGTCGTGTGATGGAAGATAAAATGCTGATTTATGGAAGGCTTAACGTTTATGATATTTTAAGAAAAGGATTTACTTTTTCATAAAATCTATGCGTAATATGGTGAAAGGCAAGTTTGGATTCGATGGACGAATGTTTTTGGCACTTGGCAGAAGTATCAGTGCATTTGAATCACGAGAGAAATTACGAGAGTCACGAGAGATTTGAAGAATTGACAAATTCTCCTCTCTCTAGTATTCATGTCATATTGTATGATGGAGAAAAACAAAACCATCGCTTCGAATAGATTGAGTCTCTTTCTTTGGCGCCTTTCTTTCTCAGCTATGAATCTCCTTCTTTCTCGTTTTTTCCCATCGACTATTCGTTCTAGCTTTAACTTTTACAAACATTTTATTTAATTTCTGAATGCTAACTCGTTCCTTTCTTTTTTTTCTTACTCCCTTCATCTTCTCTTTCCCACTTTAATCTTTTCTTTTATACTCTTTCTTTTTTCATTATTTTTACTAATTTCTTTTTTTCTCCTTCTATTTCTTCTCTTTTTCTTCCTTTTTTTAGCTCGAATCATTCCACCTTTCTCTCTATTTTTTATTCTGTTTCTCTCTTTTCCTTTTCATTTCCTTTCTCTTTTTACGAGTCCTTCGTTTCTTAATATTTTCCTCTTTCCTCTCTCTTATTCTTCCCCTTTTCTTTTTTCTACTCCAACCCCGTCATTTATTCACCTTTCTCTCGTTCTCTCCAACGTTTCTTTTCATTCTTGTTCTCATCATCCAAGTCGCTTGGAAGTATTTTTCAAAGAGAACGCAACAAAGAAGCGTCGTTCAATCTTTCCCTGTTAATCCATCAGAAAAGAAGGCAATATGTGGCCGATGCTACGTCTATCTGCCCGACCTCTTAATACAAAGATGATCGACTATCAATTTCTTCATTCACTTCGAGACTGCAGTTTTTTTCTGATCATCAAAACAAAAAATGTATACATATCTGAGTGCCGCCGAATATTGCTGTCCCATTGTGTATGCAACACACACACACACACACACACACACACACACACACACACACACACACACACACACACACATGACTGAGGAGGCAAGGTTGTGTATATATTCAGATGTGTGAGAAAGAAATTGACCCAATATTCTTATAGCATTTTATTCTTGTATGTTTCCGCCCGGATGCAAGAAAAGAGATTGAACTAATACGCTTAAATCAGAGCCGATAGACACTTATATCTGGAGTGAATTGTATGTTTGTGTGTCTATGAATGGGGCTGATCGAGAAACTGTAATTGATTCACTATGTGTCGTGATATAACACCTACAATGCACAGGCATTATTGTAGATGTACGTTTATTAAGATAGTTCATTCACTTATACCTTTTGCTAACGGAAGTGCATAAACTCGTTATCTCTAGACACATGTATAGTGGAAAAAAACCTTTTAATCAATGTATCACTGAGTGCTTCTGTTTCTGTGATATAAAAATTGTCTTTCTATAAAATCAAACTTTTGAGATGAATTTATCAAATGTAATGTGTGTGTCATCCCAGTTCATGCTACAATAAGCTTTGATTTTACATCAGACCATCAAGAAAACCAGTTGCAGGACTGACTTGAGCTGACCTCCTAGTCGGGAGTAGAGATTGGTGATTCACCCGATATCAGTGGTAACCCTGAGAGGTGAGGGCCTGAAAGTGCTTGAGAGAAACCATCTGATATATAAGCAACTGTCTCAGAAAGGAGTGGTCAGTCTACGATACATCGCAAGGGAGAATGCAAAAGCCACATACATATTTGGCAATAAAAAGCGATTACTTATTGGCGTGAAATAAAATATGTTAAATATAAATAATTCAAGTCTTGCGCCATGATTTCGTTATCTCTTTTACTTCGTTATATCGAGTAGACATTCCTTGTGGTTAATTATTGCGCACAAGAAACGGTGATAATCTAGTTATTGAAAAGCCAACACGATCTATTTATAAGAGCATTTAGCTCGTAATAGATTTCTACTTTCTGATTTTTATTATACATAGAATAATTCTATGATAAAAATATAGTTTTTCTAATTCCTGACCACTAACAATCCTTTCCTTCCTTCCTTCCTTCCTTCCTTCCTTCTATTTATCTTGAATTTTTATATAAAAATCATTAGATCTGAATTTACATTATACTTATAATAACGGTGATATTTCCGTGACGCTTTCCTTAATTCCTTGTTACTGAAAATCTCTTCCGTTCTTTCTTTCCTTCATTCCATGCATCTAAACTTATTTATAAATGGAACTTTGTCTGTGTGTGTGTGTGTGTCCGTTACCTATAGACTCCGAAACGGCTGGACCGATTTTCTTGAAAATTTACACAGTTCTACTATAAGCGTCTGCGAGTGTTCTTAGCTAGGTTTGTGTCGAGGTACTCCAGATAAATATCAAAAATCGATAATCGAAAAAATCGGATTATAGAAGGAATGTTCCGATTTTAATCAAATTTGATACACTAATAGACAAAGATATAAGAAACGATATACAGAAGTTTCAAGGTTGCAGTTCTTACAATAGTGCAGAAAATCGAATATATATATATATATATATATATATATATATATATATATATTATCATTTGTATAATAGATATTGATGGTTACATTGAATTAATTCTTGGTTATTGGAAGTCATTTCATTGTTAATTTTCTCCCTCTGTCACTTTGATATGAATTACAGTGATTGTAGGTATGCAATCTCAAAGTCAATAGAGTAATGGCAAAGTCAGTGGGCAGCATTGGTCATGGATGTTGTGCACTTGTGACTTTGTGAAATATTTAATCAAGCTTAGAGAATATTGATAAGAAATCGATAACATACACTCACATTTCGTGACTTGTCAGGATATGAAGGGTCCAGATTTTCCAAAGATTCCTGTTTATTGTTACTCATGTGTTCTTTGCAATTATACTTTCCGTATTTGTGATACTTGTTCCTCTGGCGATTTGCAAATCATTTCAAATTGGTTACTCGTTGCTTTCTTTTTATAGGTCTGCACATTTTCAGATTCTGAAAAAAAAAGCTTTCTTGTTTTTCAGATTTTCCGAAGAATTTCTGGAATTACCCCTGCCTTTAGGTATTCTTAATATTCAATGGTATTACCATATCGCGGTTACTCCTCGTCTTTTTAATTCATTAAAAAATTCTCCAGTTTTTACTGTTATGGATTTTAAAGTTATTTTTGTGATCATTTATTAGGTAATTGTTGTGGAATCGCTACTTTTTGTATCCAAGAATGGACTCGCCTGATGTGTACATATAATCCCGCCTATATAGAGAGCAGCAGTTGTAAAGAGTAGTATCAACCTGACGGAGTTCTTGGAGAAAGCCAAGAGTTACGCACACCTTGTGACAGAAGGTGGGCTCTTGGAAGATCCCCAAGAATTAAGATAGATTGAAAAAGAATTGTGTCAGTCTTTGTGATGGACAAGCGCTCCACAAAAGACACAGTGTTAAAAACATTGCAGTCCATGGGGGTCAAGCCTTTACGTATCGTAAAAGGTGCGGGCTTTTTCATGTGGGACGTGCTGCTGCCCACGCCGGAAGAATGCCAAAAATGGTAACTAAAGATCTCATAGCAAAAGGCATCATAATCAGAACGGCGTATCAAGGCATGCGTAGGACCAAGTGGCAGTGTACGAGGTCCCTCCTCAGGTCATCGGGGAGCATCTCGCAGCCTATTTTTCTCAGTTCGGTGAGATTGTAGATGCCTCCTGCGATGACCTGACCGGGGGATGGTCTTTCGACATAATGATCAACCGTCAAGCCTTCATGACTATCCCCAACTGTCTTGACGTTGGGGGCCTGAGCCTACCGGTTATTGTATCCGGTCGTAAACCCAAATGCTTGAGGTGTGGAGAGATTGGTCACCTCTCCTCCTCTTGCCCAAAATTTCTGGCTCTCTCCTCTTGAGATGTAGAAATTCTACAGACATCTTCCCCCAAAACGTAAGGCGCTTTTGTTGTCTTTTTGCGAGCTTCCCGATCTTCCGCTGTGGGGCTCCTCTGACGTTTTGATGGTGGAGGTAAATTTTTCCTGGAGGAAGGACTGGGAGTTGGTTGGGAGGGAAAAACGGAAAGGGCTAGGGTCCCTACTAAGAGGGGTCGGTTTTCTGGGAGTGGGCTGTGTAGAGTGTAGTTTTTTTGGATGATGTCTTTTTCTCCGGGGAGGACGGGGCAGAGGCCGAGGGACGTGTTGGTCGCTTACTGAGCTTATTTTTCGCATGACTTCATATCCAGGATCGAAGGCTATCCTCATTTCTTCGATTATTGGTGCGGACCAGGCCGACGCGTCGCCCTTCTTGCTGGTAGAGGGAGTGGGGCAGTGCGTGCCTTTAGTCCTGGGAGCATCAGGGGACTGAGGTTCCGCAGCCTGACGCTTCCCTCTGGTCCTACCAACAACCTGCCATTCCTCCGTTTCTTTCTCCGTAACTACACTTGTAGCAGGCGAGGGTTTTTCGGGGAATGAGGGCAGATGTTTTGACCCAACCGGGGGTACTACCACACCGGACCTGGTTGCTGGCATGTCCACTACAGGCGGGACGGATTTTGTCAAAGAAGCGGCCAGAGGGGTATTTTTGGTCTTCCCACTACATTTGTTTTTATTGAACATCCACGATATGTAAATCACTTCTTCAGCTGTCCGTTTTTCTCAAAACACTTTCCATTTTCTTACAATTTTTCAATAATTTTACAGTAATCTTTACTACTGTCTTTCCTTGACTACTTTGTCTATGTGGGAGTAAAAATGATTATAAAAGAAACAGTAGAAAGTCTGTGAATTGTTTTTCATGCTCAAATTCTCTGCACCTTTGGGTCGCATTCTTAGTGTAAATGAGCGGGTTGACGTGTTTGTTTATTAAGTTCTACTCCTGATATCACCTGCTGTGGAAACAAGTCGTGAATATTTATTTATACATTTAGGAAAGTTTTATGACATAGTGAATCAACTAAAACCTAATTCATATATTTTGGAAAAAATATTCACGAAGCCATTGGGGTTTTGTCAGAAAAATACGTTCTTCATTTTGTGCTACATAGGAGGCCCCAACACTTTACTTTAATATCTTGTCAAAAAGAAAAAATGATACAAGCTTCACGCAAGGAGATCAATTATGCATTTTGAAATATTCATTTTATAGTTTCTTTTTCGTATAATTTTGAAGATGATTTGTTTTTCTCTCAGTTATAGGAACTGGTGTTTTTTAAGTGCCGAATCAGAGCGAATGAAATGTTTTCTCCCCACTCATGTTCATTGTCAATTTCTATTTCTTGGGGTAGAGAAATACAAGAATAACAAAAACTGTTATCTATCCGTGTGCAAAAGAACAGGACACCAATTGTGTGAATATCTAATAAAATGTCAAAATGCTCCATCTTGTATTTTTTTACGTGTTTTTTTCTTTTTTGGTGGGGGGGGAGTTTTTTTTTTTAAAGAAGAGCGCAAGTGTTTAAACAAAGAAGAAAAACAACGAGATTCTCATTTTTTTGAGAGTTAAAATCGGTTTTTGGAATGTTTTGTAAATGGACTTCGAAATCGATTCAATTCATGAAATATCTTGGCAAATGAATGTCCAGAAAAGAAAGCAAGATGATCTGAGTACGATAGAAAATACATTCAAAGATGGGGTTGTAATATAAAAACATTCTTTGCCATATTTACCAATAGTTTAAAATCACCCCTCCACACTGAAGTAAAGCGATAGACGTTACTAAGACGAAATTAAATTATAAGACCTAGCTGCCAATCTAGTAATACGAAGAAAGCTCATCAGAATAATTACCGTGAAAATATTTAAGGAAGAGGTAGAGAGGAGCTACGTTAATGCTGTGGGAAATTGACTGAAATTCAAATGATAGATCAAGACCGATAACATAGCGGATTCTTTGAATTTTGTCAAGAATCTGTAGACTTATATCAGAAGCACAACACAGGATGTGACAACGATGTTCGAGGAATAGACGAATGGTAGACGTATAATTGTATAGGTTCTGAACAGAAGAAACGTAGCATTGCCACTTTAATCTGATATCAGTAATTTCAGCAACACACCTGTATTAATCCGTTGTGTAAAGTATGAAATAAGATATAGGATTACATTTTGTAAACTACCAATATTTATTTTAATTTTGTTCTCTGACGAAGTTTTAAAATTTTGTTCGCATTACTAAGTGGGCATGCTAAACTTACGATTTACTTAAGATTAAACTTAAGATTTACTAACCGGAGGTTTAGTAAGTGAAGCACAGAAAATGGCCTTTGCAAAGAAAGGAAAAAGTAAGAACATCAAATTCTTTATTTCTAATGAAATTATTTTAAGAATGGAAAAAAAGAGTGAACTTAATCTGAGCAATATCTGAAATTTGTGGTGAGGCACGGTAATTATTATAATTGTTGGTATAAACACAAAATAATCTGTTTAAATTACCACTGAGTATATGAGAATCACTCACTCTCTCTCTCTCTCTCTCTCTCTCTCACACACACACACACACACACACACACACACAGAGAGAGATATAGAAAATAATGAGACAAAGCTAAAACATTTGAGGTTATGCCTATTAAAACTCGAATGAGAAACAAATCCGTGTGTGCGCATGTGCAGTTTCATCATACCAAGAATACACGCCACTCACTTAGAGGGAAGCATGCATATAGAGTAAGACGCAGACCCATATATCTACTTAAACGTAGATATAGGCATATATATATATTTATATGTGTGTGTATGTATACATGTACAGACATATATTTTTGAATGTGTGTACATTACAGTCAGTCTTTGCAAATCTGTGAGGTATATTCGTAGGTTGCCTTCTGGGTATTGTATAATAAAATCAACAAAAACAAAAACGAAAACAAGCCCCCTCCCCCAAACACGCACATGAAAGGGGCACATATCCTGTCTGTAAAAACAGAGAAAAAATCACCCTTTATAATCTTTTCTTGTCGACCGAGAATCGTGGAAGCACGTCATTGAATTGCCTTTCTTCTCTTAGCTTGTCCGTCTTTTGTCTAACCTCCTGATTGCAGAAAACGGACCGTCTTCAGTTGAACATCTTTTCCGTTCCAGACGATTTCTCTTGGCTGCTTGAAGACAAAAGAAGCTTCCTCTTCAGTCTTCTTTCTTTTGTTTTACTTCATCTTTCATTATTGTCTCGTTAACAATTGAACAAGATATTTACTAATACACACACACACACACACACACACACACACACACACACACACACACACACACACACACAGAGATCTTAATAAAGAATAAAACAAATACACAAGAAAGGAGATTTTTTTTAGTTTTTATTGATTACAATTTGACACAAGACAAAATGTAAGTCATATCTACATCTTTTTTGCGCAGGCATTAGTTGGTTGGTTGTTTTGTTTTTTATGGCATATCAACCTCGGCGGGTCATTTATTGCCAACAAAATTTTTATTTATTTATTGCTGGTAATACCTTTTTCTTTTAACAATTTGTTGTTTTTTATATAAGTTTTGTGTCTAGTAATACTTCTTTTTTCGAGTATCAACATTCATTGGGATTTGTTTTTAAGGACAGGGTCTCCAAGTCCTACCCTTGTTATTTAACCCTTAACTGGAGGGAAGGGAGGGATTAATACCTTTCCCAAGGGTACCAGTGTTTAAGTGAATGCAGGGTATTCAACTGGAATTTGAACTCGACTTACCGATTTCTTTTTCGAGCCGATATCCACTGCACCACAACGCACATCCGTCACTAAACGCTTACAACACCTGGTATTCCCAAGCGGTCACCCATCTAAGTACTGGCCAGGCTCAACGTTGTTTAACTTCGGTGATCGAGCGAGAACCGGTGTATTCAACTTGACAAGGCCGTAAGCCCGCACATCCGTCACTAAATGCTTACAACACCTGGTATTCCCAAGCGGTCACCCATTTAAGTACTGACCAGGCTCAACGTTGCTTAACTTCGGTGATCGAGCAAGAACCGGTGTATTCAACGTGATATGGCCATAAGCCGCAGGCATTAGTAAGTTATATTTTGGAGTCTTTTCTTTAATAATCGTTTTACCCCAAGCAAGGCAGTACTGCCACTGGTGTGCAGGGGATTGCATAAGAGAATAGTGATGAAAAACAGGAACAAGATACAGGGGGGTGTCAGAGAATGGATAAGAGAAAGATGAGAAGACAAGTGTGAAGAGAGTAGTGTGGCCGGGGAAAGAACATGATACAAGGGTTGTTAGAGGAAAGATGCGAGTAAAGGAGATGGGAAATGGCAGTTGACTTTACATTTAAAGTCTTGGAGATTGTAGCTGTCAAGGAAGCAAGTATACGCAAGGGAATTCCACAGGCGGGAAGTGCGAGAAAAGAAGCTGATGGAGTAAACGTTGCGATTACATTTTATTTTATTACATTTCACTGTAAAAGGGTGGGACCTAGTTGTTAGTCTAGTAGCACGAGTTATTTCATGTAGAGGGGGGCACCAGGGTGTTAAGCCTATCGGAGCAAAAGCCTTGAAAGTATTTGTAGAAGAGACAGAGGGAAAAAGTGACTAGAGCTGAGCTGCCAGGTCGGGATCGATTATATTGCAGATTCTTCGTTAGATTTTGCAAGAAGCCCGGGATGAATAGCAGGAGCATCCGACCAAATGTGACAACAATATTCAATGCACGGGTGGATGGTAGATTTGTATATGTGCAGGATTGCTTCAGACCGGAAAAACTTCCTGGCCCTACTCAGTGAACCGACCTTCCTAGCAGCAGATTTAGCTATGGATTCAATATAGTCAGTCCATTTAAGTTCGGCTGAGGAAGTTAGGTGTAGTGTTTTGCTTTCAGGGAGATTAGCTTGATCTATCCAATGGAGAGTAGGAGCGATTGTCGATGGTGGTTAAGAAATAGGAGCTTCATTTTGGAAACATATCGATTCGGAACAAGAAATCAGGGAGCCGAGTTCGAATTCCAATTGAATTCCTTGAGAAAGGTATTAATCCGTTTCTTCTTTCCAGTTATTGCTTAAATAATAAGAAACATTGGGTTTTATAGTCTTGGCTGGCTACCAGTCTACCGCAGAAAGCAATGGCACTCTACTGCGGGACAATCTTCTGCTCAGTCCTCGTGTCTCGAAAGAGACATGATCACCCGAAGCGTGTATTACGTATGGCACTTAACTGACAGTTCACGAGCCATTTCTTACCCCAGTTCACAACAGATCGGTGGTCCTTTTCAAGCTCAGCAGCGAGACTCGCTTTGTTAGCCTCAGCGTTTTTCACATCGAGGCAGGAGTAAATGGTGGTGCCGTCAGCTTAGATGCTTACTTGGGATTTGTTTACATCAGTCTCTTGAATTACTTCTTTGTTAAAAACAAATCTCTGTTAATTTGCTATTTTAATAATCTAATATTATTTGATTTTAATTATTGTTACCGATATCTTAAATATTGTGAAAATTTATCAATTACACTAAATAATAAAGTTTAAAGAAAAATCTATCTATCTATCTATCTATCTATCTATCTATCTATCTATCTATCTATCTATCTATCTATCTATCTATCAAATCCTTGTTTCTTTCTTTCTATCTATCTATCTATCTATCTATCTATCTATCTATCTATCTATCTATCTATCTATCTATCTAAATCAAATTTCCTTGTTTCTATCTATCTATCTATCTATCTATCTATCTATCTATCTATCTATCTATCTATCTATCTATCTATCTATCTATCTATCTATCTATCTATCTATCTATCTATCTAAATCTATCTATCTATCTATCTATCTATCTATCTATCTATCTATCTATCTATCTATCTATCTATCTATCTCTACTACTGAGATGAGGTTTTGTAATTATTTACTTTGTTCGAACTGTTGTCTAATCTTAATTTCAAAATTCGCGTGATATGAAAGAAAAATCAGATAGATAGATAGATAGATAGATAGATAGATAGATAGATAGATAGATAGATAGATAGATATGAAAATACTAAAAAAGATACGGATAGATAGATAGATAGATAGATAGATAGATAGATAGATAGAAAGAAACAAGGCTTTCATAGATAGATAGATAGATAGATAGATAGATAGATAGATAGATAGATAGATAACCCTGTGAGAGAAATAAACAATTCGGTTCGAAATTTCATTCACCTGAAGAAGGTCGGTGCGTAAAACAGCTGACATGTCGTGAATATGGCAACAAAGATGAGGACAACAAATTGTAAATGAAAATAATCTATCTATCTATCTATCTATCTATCTATCTATCTATTGAAAGAAAGTAAAATATTTTAAAGTTATTTAATGAAATTGAAAGAAAATGAAATGATTGCAGAGCATTGAATTAAGCTGAAAGAGAGTGCAGGGTATTGAATAAAATAAAAATAAAATAAAATGATTACCTATTATTGGATTTAAATTGAAAGAAATCGAAATGTTTGCTGGTTATTGATTGAACTGAAAGAAATTGAAATGATTTTCAATTATTGAATGAAATTGAAATGTTTGCACGTTTTTGAATAAAATTGAAAGAAATTGAAATGATTTCAGAGTATTGAATAAAATTGAAAAAAATGAAATGATTTCATGGTATTGAATGAAATTGAAAGAAAGTGCAAAG
Organism: Ascarosepion bandense; assembly: GCA_037127315.1. Classification (NCBI taxonomy): domain Eukaryota; kingdom Metazoa; phylum Mollusca; class Cephalopoda; order Sepiida; family Sepiidae; genus Ascarosepion; species Ascarosepion bandense. Next base: position 1,147,286 of record JBBBDQ010002275.1, on the reverse strand, counting down.
TTTGTAGGTTTTTGAATAAAAATAAAAGAAAATGAAATGTATTATTAATGTATTATTAAATGAAATTGAAAGAAAGAAAAGCGTTTTGCAGGTTATTGAATGAAAGTGAAATAAAATGAAAGGAATGCCCATTACTGAATGAAGTTGAAAGACATTTAAATGCTTTAATGTTGTCTTGAGTTTTCAAAAGAATTGTCAAAAAAGTGAAATAGTTAATTCCTACCTATTTTGCTGCCTCGAAGAAGCATCAGTGCATTCGGAAAGTAATTACGCTTTATTAGAAATGCATTAAATGTGCGTCAGATATAAATAGATATCATTAATTGAAAATGTAATCATCTTGATTTTCAATGAACGGACCTCAACGGGAACGTTCGATTACACGTTCCCAGAAGTCAGTGTATTTCACAGAAAAATGCTTTAAAAGCTGTTTTGAACGTTTTCTTTCTGAATGGCCTGCCATTTATGAAATGTCCAAACAAATGAAAATCTGTGTCTGCTTAATCTTCTGAGCATTAATGAAGAAAAACCTCTAAAAATATTTCCTCCAGAGAGGAAACAAGATACAGATTATTTCTCAAACATTCTGATGAAAATATGAGAGAGAGAGGGGGGGTGAGGGAGTGAGAGAGAGAGAGTGAGTGAGTGAGAGAGAGAGAGTTTTAATCAATGAAATACAAAATATATATTATTGAAAAAAAAATCAGAAGATCGATCGCTGGAAGAAAAACACGGAACACCATACCCATTGATTCAGCCGACGTTAATTTGACGGAGTCTAGAAGGGAATAAACAATAATTTTTCATATAAAACTTTTAGTCTCTTACTCTTCTCAGATATTGCTAGCATAACATTAAACATCTGAAGAACACGGTTGATTGTAAGTAGTTTTTGAGCAAAACCTTTCTCAGAAAAATAGGAGTTAACATTTACAGAATTCTATTCTCTTTTTCACCTATTCTTTTATACAAAGACGAGTATATAAGCCATATTGAATAAGTACTTCTTCTTCTTCTTCTTCTTCTTCTTCTTCTTCGTGCCCTGTTATTTCAGGGTGTAGGCAATCACGGCTGATCAGGTCCTTCAGATATGTTATCTGCTGCTTTCCTCTGTCTGTTTTTCCCTCTATCTGGCCTGTTAGTATCAGGTTCTCCAAGCCCTCTTTCCTCATTGCATGTTCCAGGAACTTTAGCTGTCTCTTCCCGATGCTCAGTATTAATTTCCTTTTCGTTTCCATCATTTCCAAAACCTCATCATTGCTCACGTGCTCGATCCATAGTTTGTCAATAACCTCAACTTTTGTCTTGACTGGAACATTGTGGTTTCTCAATGAAAAAAGATTTTCAGTTTAACAGAGAGATTGCCCCAAATGTGTGTACGCGCGCGCACACAAACGCATGAATTGGAAAATTGCGAGATAAATGAATATATCTAAAAGGCAATAAAATAAATTGAACTTACAAATAGTAAAACTTTGCAGCTGGTTTCCTCTCCAGGAACATCATCAAAGACAAAAGTTAGAGATTTATTAAGAAAAAAACCTTTATTTGACTATTGTTGAGAAACTTCATGTGTTCAGAGAACATTCGAAAGTATTCGAAAAGCTGTTAACATTAAGGAAAGAAAGAGCAGTATGCTAATAATTTACATTATTTGGATTATTGTCCTCAACGTTGTTGCCATTTATATGACGTTTCGGCTGTTGTACGCTCCGGCCTTCTTCAGGTGCTACGAATTTCGAACCGAACCCTTTATTACAATTACTGAGGTATATCATCCTCATTCTTTGCTTAAAGCTTTGATTGAAAGTCATGAGTTATCTCCCTCTAACCCTGAAAGTAACTTGTTTAGCACTGCTGTCGCCTGGTATTGAACTCACAACTCTAAGAGTCAAGTCAGGAACTAACCAAGGATAAGAAGAACTGAATTTTTGGGATTTATAAACCTAATGTCCAGTAACTCTTTTTTTTAACCAAAGTACATATTTTTGATGTTAATGGTTTTCTCTATATTTTTTGATGTTAATGGTTTTCTCTATATTTTTTGATGTTAATGGTTTTCTCTATATTTTTTGATGTTAATGGTAAGCTCACATTGCAATTTTTGACACTAATTGTAATATAACAATCTGGCCCCACCCGAGGAAGGTTGATGCAAGCGATGGTGTTTCCCGTCGGTGAAGGGGTCGGCGAACGACAAGACAGGTGTTTGAGAAATATATCCTGTCGGGGCCTGGAGCGGATGTCGTTTGACCTTATTTCCGACAGCGGCGGAAATGACTACGGAGGCAAACAGATCAGGTGTCTCTTAGAATTACGTGGGCGTTGCGTGGGCGAGGCAAAACCGGAAGGAAAGTCCCGGTTCTAGAAGACTATATAAAGACCTCGACACACGGATTCGCCAGCAGAGAACGGCCAGTGGAAGCAGAGAGACACCACAGGCAAGACTACACTCCCGTCGACCCATTCTATGTGCGCTCTCACTCTTCCACTCTCTATTCCACACGGGTTCGTCGTCAGTAATAAAAATATAACCTTATATTTTTATATATGTGTGTTTGTTGTTTGTCGTCGTACGGCGATATATAACATAATGATTTTCTATTTTTTCTATCCCTTGCGGTGTTCTTGTCGCCTTACCTTAAGGGGGCGGCCGATCTCTCCTTTATATTTCTTTCCACAATTAAATGGAATGGCGTACACACAGTATGTTAATAATATTTAACTGCCTTCCTACTGAGGCAAAATGCGGAACAAGATCTTTTTAAAATGGGAAATCCGAGCCATATAGCACAGGCAAAAATTTATTTACTTTTCCCCAGACAGACTTTGCCCTTCGGAGGAGCCTTGTCTGGGTTCCAATCCACCCGAAGGCAGTGAGTCCGGCAAGGTCAAGCTAGTGCTTCACAGCACGGCAATAAATTCCCGCTGAGGTATGATTTTCATAAGCCCCGCTTAGATGTAGCACAAGGCCGAAAGTATAGGATACCCAGTGAGGATCGAATTCACTACTCATTTGTAATAGGTTCAAGCTTTGTTAACCATTACAACACATCGAGGTGCACAAATTCACGCTGTGGTATGTTATTATTATTATTATTATTCACTGAGAGAGAAACATGCTAATATCGTGAATAGGGTATATATCAGTCAGTTAAGTGCCATACGTGATAAACGCTTTGAGAGTTCATGTCTCGAAAGAGACATGACTGACTGGGCAGAAGATTATTCCGCAGTAGGTCGTCATTGTTTTCTGCGGTAGACTGGATGCCAGTCAAGACTATAGAACCCAATTTGTTCTATTATTTAAACTATAACCGAAGGGAAGAAACGGTTTAATACTTTTCCCAAGGGTATATGTGCATAAGTGAATGCAAGGAATTCAACTGGAATTCGAACTCAGCTCCCCGATTTGTCGTTTCGAGCCGATATCTACTGCATCACAACGCCCATCGCAGGGGATATACAGTACTGTGCAAAAGTATTAGGACAAGAACTATTTTATCTTTTATGAGGCATCAAAATAATTTTAAAATCACCCCTGTCTTAACATTTTTGCACATTTATCCCCCATGGTGTCTCATCTGGGATACGTTTAATAGGACAAAGGATTTATTTATCAATAAGACAATGACCCTAAACATTCTTCAAACCTTTGTAAGAAAAAAATTAACTAAAAAGGAAGAGGAAGGAAAGCTTTGAAATTTGAATTGACCCCCAAAAAGCCCTGATCTCAATACTATTGAACATATATGGGATATTTTGGATAAAAAAAATTGATAAATCTAATCTAATCGCAAGACACACTTTGGGAACAAATACAAGCTGCTTGGCAGGAGATACCATTAGATACATTGAAGAAGCTTGTAAAGTCAATGCCTGACAGAATAAAGGCTGTGATCAAAGCAAAAATACTAAATATTTATGTGACAAGTATTTTTTTCTTGTTAAAAGTATTTGTTGAGTAAATCAAATAAAATTAATTTAATTAAATTGTTTATTTTCTGTCAATGTGCCTCATCAAAGATAAAATAGTTCTTGTTCTAATACTTTTGCACAGTACTGTATATATATCATTATTATATACATTTATTATTATTTTTTTTATTTGATGGCATCAAATTTTGAATCGGGTGATGATAATCATAACACAGTTCCTATCAGAGTGAGCTAGAGATAACTGGAATTTGTGCAACGTATGATTGAATAGTTCTTTGCTTAAGAAAAGAAGAGAGAAACGAAAGACTTAACTTTTAAAATAACAAACGATTACCTCATATAATGTTCATGTATATATGGATAATAAGCCAAAGTGTATATAGTTCTGATGCATTCTCTCTTTCTCTAAGCGTAATTTCATAAAATTCACAACCCTCTTTTAATGAATTGACTGGCCGATTAAAAAGTAATAAAATACTAAATCAAATTTAATATTCAAGAAAGGACTACAAATAAACTGCAAGAAAACCGAATACATGGTCATTAGTAAAATGGACAGGCCAAAATGCCTAATATAAGTTGGGGATACTAAAATCAGGCAGGTACAGAAGTTTAAATACTTGGGAATTGTTCTAACAGAAGACGGAAAGTGCGACACAGAGATCCGAAGGCGAATTGACATGGCAAAGGAAGCATTCCAGAAGTTGAGTAAAGTTTTAAGAAACCGGACAATTTCGCTAGAAACAAAGAAGAGAGTACTGGATTGTTATGTAATTTCAGTTCTTCAATATGTCAGTGCATGCTGAACAATATCATCAAACATGAAGGAGAGACTTGAAGCAACTGAAATGTGGTTCTACAGAAGGATGATGAAGATATCATGGGTCGAGCATGTGAGCAATGATGTGGTTTTGGAAATGATGGAAACGAAAAGGAAAATTAATAGTGAGCATCAGCAAAAGACAGCTAAAGTTCCTCGGATATGCAATGAGGAAAGAGGGCTTGGAGAACCTGATACTAACAGGCCAGATAGAGGAGAAAAGAGGCAGGGAAAAGCAGCGGATAACACATTTGAAGGACCTGATCAGGTGGGTGATGGAACGAAGGTTGCGTGGTGTAACAGGAGAAGGCGTACTAAGAGCCACCTGGGATAGGGAGACGTGGAAAGCCATGATCGCCTACGTTCTGAAAGGACAGGGCACATAGAAGAAGAAGAAGAAGAAGAAGAAGAAGAAGAAGAAGAATGTTCTTTTTGCTAAATCATTTGCTCTACCGGAAATATTTGACTTCACTTGGTGCCAGGCCATCGAATATATATAAATAGCAAGGCTGAAGGAGACATTCAGACCTAATCAGGTTAAGTTGACTCAAGCAACAACAAACAAACAAAGAAAACATTGCAGTAGCAGCTGACTTTGCATTCTTGGGCCGCCTGCTGAACTAACGAGAAAGGGCACCAATGCAAAACACTTGACTTAGTATTTGCGAGGAGTTGATTTGTAGAAGAAAAAAAAGACTAACCATCGTTCCTTGATCCTTCCAAGCAATAGACTAATAAAAACTGACATCAATACGTAATAGGAGGTTACTAGATAGTATCTCAGTCACAATATGAGTGATTTGGTTTGCAAGAAGCGTTTGGGGAACTTACTGCAATGTTTGATGGAGAATAGCATTTTTTTTCTCCTTTTTTAAAATGGATTATATCGTAGTTTTCGGCTATCATTCAAGTATCTTAAAGCACACAGAAAGACTTATCTGCTTTCTAATTAAAAATCTGTCCCTTGGTCTATTCTTATTTATGGGATTATAAACGTCAGTTAACAGATATTATATCCGTTTTGTAATGGGCTGGTTTGGCTGAAGGATTATTTGCAAAGAAATACATCAAAATATATGCCTTTGTCACCATAAAATATGACATGCCTATTGCTTTTTATTTGTCCAATTGGATATTAGTAATTGTAATTTTCCCCTTTTCTTTTTCAGAGCCACAGAAGAAGAAAATATGAACCACTTTAAGCATTGAGTATCCTGAGTGTAGAAAAAATACATCCGTTTGGACAGCAGCATAGAAAAAAAAAAAATGAGTCGAATTTACCTGATCACCTGCTTCTGCTTTAAAAATTTGAAGTTTATGAGAAATCATATCCATGAAGTTGTTTAAAAGGCTTTACTAAGGCGTCTCACGAAATTGTAGAAAAATGTCAGTATAAAATTTATAAACTGCGTCTAGAGATTATATGCAAGTTATGAATTGGTATAAAGATTTGCATTTTTAATGTTAAAAGTTCTATTATGATGTTGTTTAGATTCTACTCAATATTAGTAACTTATATAGTGATAGAGTAAACAATTGTTTTTGGTTGAAAAAAGTTTATTGAGTTAACAAAACAGACTAATTTGACTGTCAGTAGTTTATTTGCAACTATTTATTTTGATACGTTTACATTATTATAACTTGTAAAACTAATGTAAAAAAATAAAATGAAAAGATTTTAGAACAAATTCGTCAATTTCTTAAAGGAAAAACATAAAATAATATTTTATTTTAAAACTAAAAGATATATTAACGAAAAATAATAAAAACTTTCTAAAATTTATTGCACAAATGCTACTTTCTTTTCAAAAACTCTTAGCAGCCTATTGTCAACATCTGATGTTAGATTTGCAATTTTAGCGGCTGGTAAGTTGTTTGCAGCAACTTTAACTGCCTCTCAGAGGTCACACTTGCTGTTGAATTGCCTTCCATTAGAATAAATATCTCTCTTGAGAATGCTCCATAGGTTCTCAATGAGATTCAAGTCACAGTCCATAAGAGAATCAAGGCCAGTACATGAGAGAATTTTCAACAAATCTCTTTTCTTTCAACCAGGAATTAGTGAACTTTGATGCATGACTTGGTGCGTTGTCTTGCATAAAGATCATAGATCTACGTTTGGCTAAAGACTGGTTATCATGCCATTCAAAAAAATATTGCTCTAGAAAATAACAATAATTTTTTGAAATCATTTTAAACCCGTCTTTCATTTTAAATGGGCCCATGAGCTCATTACCAATAATCCCAGCCCATATCATGATCCCACCGTCGTTTTGTTGGCATTTAAAAACATTTTTTGAGTCATGTTGCTTGCAAAACCATCCTCGAGCCCATCCATCGGACCCAACGAGGGTGATACTTGATTCGTCTGCGAAAAGCACTTTACTGAAATCAGTTTTCATGTATTTTTTGCCCACAGCAATCTTCTTTCCTTGTGTTTTTTTTTGTTAATATGTGTTTTTTTATTTAACTTTGTACATCAGCTAACTTTCTTAATGCTTTACACCTTGTTTCCCTTGACGCCACAGGAGCTCCAGCGGCCTCAAATATGAACGCACTTGACGCATTTGGGTTTCTTATTAATTCTCTTCGGATATGTGATTGATCTCGCTTTGTTAAACCCTTGAATTCAGCCTGAGACATTTTTCCTTTGTTGAATTCCCATTTGACATATTTTCTTGATTTTTCGATGATCCCTTTTAGAATCCTTAGAAATTTGAAGCAAAGACCTTTCTTTGCTAATTTCTTTGATTATATAGTTCTTTTCATTTATTGTCATTTCTTTTTGACGAGCCATAATACTAAATTTTAGTTCTTGCAAATGTTCTCTTGACACTGCTATAATTACTGAAAAATACTAAATATCAATCTGAAATTGAAAATTGGGACTTAATTGCTTACATGCTTACTCACTATATGTAACAGTACAAATGTTTCATTGGATAACACGTATCTATGAACTTTACATAAAATATTTGACAATACCTCTTTGGCATATAATCGCTAATATTTTGTAGCGAGGTTTTTTCGTGTATTGCATGATGCATTTACGAATCATCTTACACACACACACACACACACACACACACACACACACACACACACACACACACACACACATATATATATATTCGTCATGGTGAGAAAGAATTTTCCGCTCTTGTTTGAAAATGAATTGACTAGATTTTATTATTTGTAAAAGTTAAACAGACACATTGCAACATATAAATGATAAACGTCCCAATTGGTCCGTATTTTAAGGATTTTTCATGAGACCGAATAAGTTACTTTCCTTATTACTAAATGCTACAATGTCTAACTCAACTTTTCGGTGCTTCAGTTACTCGAGAATACGCTCTAACCCTAACCCTGATTGAGCACTCTGAAAGAATGATAGACTTTGAAAAAACAGTAGCTACTCTAGCATTTACGCATCGCTCATTCAGTAATGAATTAGAGTACTCTGGCCACAGGCGTATGATACATCATACGCTAAAATTCTGCCTCGTTCTACCGAGCGCCCATAGCTCTGAGGTAAAATTGCTGACTGACGCCAATTCGGTTGGGTCTCAATCCTGGGTAAAAAGCAATCGGATGTCTAACCGTATTGATAAGCGGTGATACGGCGAAACAGATATTTCTGCGGATTTTTTTTTTAATCATCTCACCCCAAGCAAGGCATTCCACTGCCACTATTGCGCATGGGGCTACATAGGGGAAGGTAAAGAGAAGGAGTGGTTAGACATAGGGAATGTCAGGAGGAAGGTGACAGATGAGTAAGGATAGCGAGGATGAGGGTTAGGCAGATGGGAAGAGTGCTTGATAGAATGGGAGCAGGTTAGTGTGTTAGGAGGTGTCTATTGACCTTACATTTAAACTCCTGGAGATTGTAGCCGTCGGGGAAGCAATCGTTTGGAAGAGAATTCCACAGTCGGGAAGTGCGAGGAAAGAAACTGTCGGAGTAGAAGTTACGGCTGCATTTTATCGGTTTCACTGTAAAAGAGTGGGATCTAGTTGCTAATCTAGTATCTCGTGCAAATTCGTATTTAGGGGGCACCAGTGATCTAAGTTCATCGGAGCAGAAGCCGTGAAAGTATTTATAGAAGAGACACAGGGAAGCCACGTCGCGCCGGTGGGAGAGAGACTGCAGGCGGTCTGCCAAGTCGGTATCTATCACATTACAGACCCTCCTCTGAACCTTATCGAGAAGCCCGAGGAGAACAGCAGGTGCACCCGACCAGATATGGCAGCAGTATTCAATGCACGGGCGGATGGTAGATTTGTAAATGTGCAGGATAGATTTAGACGGAAAAAACTTCCGGGCCCTACACAGAGAACCATAGCAGCGGATTTAGCAATGGATTCGATATAGTCATTCCACTTTAGGTCCGCTGAAAGTGTGAGACCAAGGAGGCGTAGTGTTTTACTCTCTGGGAGGCAAGCCTGGTCCATGCTAATGGCAGGTAGGTGAGATTGTCGATGATGGTTAATTGAGAGTAGCTTCGTTTTAGAAGCATTAAAATTTACTAGCCATTTCTTACCCCAGTCCAATATAGATTGGAGGTGTTTTTCAATCTCGGCTGCGAGGTTAGCTTTGACGCCTACACCAGATTTTTGTTAGAGGTGAGAGTAAACTGTGGTGTCATCGGCGTACAAACCTATTTGGGCTCTTATGGAATCAGGGAGATCATTAATATATATCAGGAAGAGTGTAGGACCTAAGATGGAGCCTTGGGGTCACCTGCGTTTGTATGGTAGTTCTGAGAGGCATGTCCGTTTAATACCACCTTCATTGTGCGGTTAGAGAGGAATGACTGGATTAGTTGAAACAAATGTCCAGTTATACCATAGCTCAATTTGCATAGAAGGCCAGCATGCCAAACTCTGTCGAACGCCTTAGATATATCCAATGCAACGGTTCGGGCTTCGCCATTCCTGTCGAGTGCCTGGTATATGTACTCGGTGATGGTCGTTAGCGTATCAGCAGTAGACCTGGTGAAGCGGAGACCATATTGCTTGTCCGAGAGGAGCCTGTGTGCTGTGAGATGCTGAACCACCTCGGCGTTGATAATGGCTTCGAACACTTTGCCAAAGATCGGAAGAAGGCTGATAGGGCGGTAATTTGCAAGGTCAGAGGGTTATCCAGTGTTTTTAAATATAGGAACTACAGAGGAAGATTTCCAACAGGCAGGAAAGCAGAAAGCAGATAGGCAGAGGTTGTAGATCTTAGAAAGGACAGAGGAGAGTTCAGGGGCACATTTCTTTCTGGTTGGGATTCCGTCACCACCGCTCGCTTTGTGAGGGTCAAGTTTTAAGATTATCTTAGAGACAAGCGAAGGTGTAATGTGGACATCATTCAGTTGTGCCTCGGTTCTAGGTGAGAAGTCGGGTATAAAAACTCCAGATGAGTCCAGACTCGAATTGTTCGAGAATCTGCGAGCAAAACATTCAACCTTATCTGCTGGGGAGGTGAGGACCTCAAATTTGTTGATTAGCGGGGGTATTGTGGACTTGCTCTTGTTAAGTACTCTTTTACAGAGTCGCCAGTAGTCTTTAGAGCCGAATTTAGAGCATGCTATGCGTTGCTTCATTCTGGCAGCAAACAACATCTTAGCTTCGTTAAGTATCCTTTTACACTTATTACGAGCTGAAGTGAAAAGGCGCCTGTTTTGGTCCGACGCGTAGTTACGATAGAGTCGGAAGAAATGATTCCGGTGGGCAATGGCAGCCGAGCAAGCGGGTGAGAACCATGGAGACGAATGAGATTTAAGCTGGAATTTCCTAGTAGGGATGAAGGCATCGATGCCAGCCTTAATCCAGGAGGAGACCTCGGATGCACATTCTTCGATGGGAAGACTAAAGACGTTGTTCCAAGGGATGTCACAGAGGAAGTCTCGGAACGAATCCCAGTCTGCTCTTTGATAGCAGTAGGATATTCTACTAGTCTGGGTTTCATGTGTCGGGCGGGAGTGGAGTGAAATATTGACGGACACTACAGTGTGGTCAGAGTTTCCAAGTGGGCAGAGTTGTCTGGTAGTGCAAGAATCTGGGATGGAAGTGAAGCAGAGGTCTAGAAGTGAGTCCCTTCCGTTAGGGTTGTCGGAGAAACGCGTGGGGAAGTCCACTACTTGCGTAAGGCATTGGGTGATTGAAAAGTTCATGGTGTGGACACCAGCAGGATCAGTGACAGCGTTCTTCAGCCACTTGGCGTGGTGGGCGTTAAAGTCACCAAACACGAATACATGGGCAGAGGGATGGGAAAAAATGGCTTTGTCAATATTGTCAGAAATGATGTCAAGTAATGAACAGTCAGGGGAGGAAGGAGAGCGGTAGAGAAAGAAGAGATAGCTAATCGAGCTGAGAAGTGAGAGGCGGAAGCACATGAAAGAATGATCTGGGGATTCAAAGGATGACACCCTAGCTAAGGGAAGGTGTTCGCTGACATAGACACCAAGCCCATGCATATGAACATTGGAGTCCTTCCTGAAGAGGGGAAGGTAGCCAGGAACGTAGAACTCAGATGAGGGGATAGAAGGGTTAAGATTAGTTTCACATAGGGCTAATATATCAGGTGAGTTATTATGGAGGAAAGAATATACGCTGGGGAAGTTGGTGCGGATGCCGCGTATATTAGTGAAAGAGATGCAGACAGACTCTCTCTATATATATGTATATAAATTCAGGTAAAACTTAGCGGGGAAATAGCCATTTTCAACATGTCATTTTAAGGTATGCATTCTTCGACCCTTTATAAACAGAGAATAAAGAAAAATCTTAAGCCCAGAAGTTAGCTTAGGTAAAGGAAGGGGTTGGGGCGTATTGGTTTTATTTGGGTTGGGATAGGAGAAAGAATTTAGTAGTAATTTCTCCTTGGTAGTGGGAAGTTTGAGCTTGACCATTGTGTTAGTAGTGGTAGGTGGTAGAGAAGTAACTGCTTGGCCAAATTTAAAAAAATTATTGGGACTAATTGAGGGAATAGGATAATTATTGTAATTTATATTTGTTTTTATGGCGACACATACTTTCGATCTCCTTTCGTTTGTTCAGGAGTATATTTTGGTCTTGTAATTTTATAATTTTAATTTTTTCTGTCAAACATATATTAAACCTATCTCTTAAATTATTATGGGTCTTAGCCTTGCGTACGAGTTTCCATTTAATCTGGGGATCTAAGTTACTTTCTTTTATTTCCTAGTATTTTCTAGAAAGGGCTGTTTGATATCTTAAACTAGGGTTGGTGAAGGAGTGCTTGTGAATATAAAGCCGTTGCTTCCAGATTCCCGCCGAAATTCCGATATAGACATTACATCTCTTCTTTATAATATATATATATATATATATATATATATATATATATATATATATGTGTGTGTGTGTGTGTGTGTGTGTGTGTGTGTTTTATGTATGTGTGCGTGCTATGAATGAGTGCATATGTGTGGATACGAAGGTTGCTAAAAAGTTTTCGATTTGACCAGAAAGATTTCAGGAATTGGTTTAGTCCGAGAACTTTACAGCATCCCATTACCGTCTTCCTTTCTTTGTACCCTTTCTTTAATTTCCTGCTGTATCCAGGTATCATATTACAATTCAGTTTTTTTTCTGTTTTTTTTTTCTGTTAGCACGTACGTCACAGCCAATTACTATGTCGTTAATAATAATCGATTATTCCGTTTCGATTACGAGGAAACACGAAAATAACGCGTATCAGAGATGCTGTTTGGTTTCAATGAGAAAAGCAAAAAATAGAGAGAAAAGATAAAGAAGGCCATAATGCTCCTATGTGTTTAACGTCTGCTTTGATGAAACGGAAAACTTACCAATTATAAATCTCTTTATTTGTACCAACTTACTTCTTTCATGTTTATGATTGCCACTCCAATATTTGAATAATGCAGTTAAGTTAAAATATATAAGAATGCATGAAGGGTATTTCCACGGGTATTTTTTAGTCATACAACTCGAATTGAGCTTATTTATTCATGAAATATTTCAATATAAGAAATTAGTAAATAAAAATAAGAAAACCGTGAAAAGAGAAAATGAAAATAATAAAACCGTTAAATTTTCACTGCTATATCTTAAATTATTTACGAGGTGAAGCCTGATTGTTTTTTTATTCATTTCACCCCGGTCAAGGCGGAAACGCCACCGATGTGCAGGGGGTTACATAAATGTATAAAGATTAATTAGAAAAGAGCGAGGAGTACAAGCTAGTTAGAAAGGAACAATAGAAAGCTGAGAAAGCAGGTGCGATGACAGATACATAGGTGGAGAGAAAGAGAAGGTTATACAGGGGAGGGGAGAGAGCTAGAGTCCAGTGGTTAGTAGATGAGTATTAATTTTGCATTTAAATTTCTGGAGGTTGTAGCCGTCAGGAAAGCAAGAATACGGGAGTGAGTTCCACAGGCGGGAAGTGCGAGAGAGGAAGCTGCAGGAGTAGAATTGTCGTCTGCATTTGGCTAACCTGACTGTGAATGAGTGGGACCCAGTTGCCAGTCTGGTTGCACGGGTAAACACCTGTTGAGGAGGCATCAGTGACTTAAGCTCATCCGAGTAGAAGCCATGAAAGTATTTATAGAAGAGACAGAGGGAGGCCACATTTCGACGATGGGAAAGTGGCTGCAGTCGAGTCGCCAGATCAGTACCTATCACATTACAGACTCTCCTTTGGAGCTTGTCAAGAACACTGAGGAGAACGGCAGGGGCACCTGACCATAAATGGCAGCAGTACTCCATGCACGGACGGATGGTTGACTTGTATATATGCAGGATGGATTCAGGTGGAAAAAACATCCTGGATCGACATAGTGACCCAATCTTCTTAGCAGTAGATTTTGCTATGGATTCAATATAGTGGTTCCATTTGAGGTCTGAGGACAGGGTAAGTCCGAGGAGGCGTAATGTATTACTCTCTGGGAGAATCACCTGGTCCATGCTTATGGGAGGCAGAAGAGGTTGCCTGTAGGTTCTCGGTTTCATCATTAAGTATTTCGATTTCCAAAAATGTCTAATGATTGGACATATTTTTGGAAGTATCATGTTTTATACAAGGATGCTGAGAATACAGTGGTCTGAACGAGTACCATTGATATAGAGACGAGGTACTGATGAATGTTCTGCCCGACCAAGTAAAAAAAATATATGAATGAATGAATGACAGAATTTTTTTCTGGAAACACTAAATATTTATCTATTCTAGTTGCATATCTATCTATCTATCTATCTATCTATCTATCTATCTATCTATCTATCTATCTATCTATCTATCTATCTATCTATCATAGTCTGTTCATAATCTATCTATCTATCTATCTATCTATCTATCTATCTATCTATCTATCTATCTTAGTCTGTTCATATCTATCTATCTATCTATCTATCTATCTATCTATCTATCTATCTATCTATCTATCTATCTCAGTCTGTTCCTATTTATCTATATATCTATCTAGCTGAATGATTGTCCCTTTTCTAAAATCAGCCTCTTACTGTGTATACAAATAATAAATTTAGCATACAAAGTGAAGCTTGATGTTTTCTTTTCACTCAGTAAATTGGACAGTTTTTCAAAGCAATATAATTTACTCAATCGACAAAAATATCAATAGAGAAAAAAAACAAAAACAAAAAACAGTAAAAACTGTTTTTATCTTTCAAAAAATTCTTTGTCATTTTTGATGTTTCAGACATCTTTTTTTGTTAATGCACATCTTTTAAGCGTGAATTTTACTTCAGCCTTCTGAAGGCTTTTCATCGATCACTTCTACGAACAAAACGTCTTTCATATTTTCTTTTATCTGACACGGGAAATTTATCACATACAATGCAAAAACACATATATTGTATGTATAATGTAATATACATTCATATATCCATACAATCATTTTCACCGTAATATATATATATACAGACATAAAAGAAGACGCAATATATGTTTTGCATACCAGAAACAATGCTAGGAAAATTAATGACAAAAGGTAAAAAAATTGTGTGACGCATTTTGTCCTTTAGGATTTCATCGGACTAAAGTGAGAGTTCTTTTGATGTAAATACACATGCACACGAAGCAGAGGCATCTCCCTATATAGTCTCCTCACCTCTGTATGCATGTGCAGTTACATCAACGGATACACCACTTTAGTCCGATGAAATCCTAAATGAGGAAACACATCACGCAGAATTTTTTTGCTTTATCATTAATTTTCATATATATATATATATATATATATATATAATTTTCATACCCTGATTGAGCAGTCTGGAAGAATAGTAAACTTTGAAAAACAGTAGCTACTCTAGCATCTACGCATCGTTCATTCAGCAATGAATTAGAACACTCTCAGCTATTGGGCATGTGTATAATGATAATGCACACACTAGAAAGTTTGCCTTCTTCTACCGAGCGCCCATAGCTCAGAGGTAGAATCGCCGACTAACGCCAATTCGGTCGGGTTTCAATACTGGGTAAAATGCAATTGGATGTCTAACCGTACTGATGAGCTGTGATGCAGCGGAACAGATCTGTCTGTTGATGACTATATATATTATACGGTATATATATACAACGTAGAATATTTGGTATTTAAGTTAGGTAAATTCCGATAGAGACAAACTAAAAATAACTAAATGCTAAATTTATTTGATTTAAACAGAGTAATATAATCTAGAAAATTTTTTAAATATTCAATTTCATGTGTAATACATATTTCGCAGCCAAAACCTGCCACTTATCAGACCCAAATGATACAACAATTATTTCATTTTATCATTTGGGCCTGAGGTTTTGACTGCGAAATATCTATTACCCATGCAATTGTAGGATATCTAAAAAAAAACAAAAACAAGTTATTATAATGAAGATTTTTATTAAATTTTTCATGTGTTTTTATGTTTTTTTTCAGAACTCAATTTATATAAGAATTGTCTAAAGGTTTTTATTTTCGAGTACTTTCGGCTATACTTTCAGCCATTATCAAGAATAAATTTTGTTTTGCTTGTAAATAAACAGATGTAAAGTTTATGTATATAGAGTCTTGTGTATGTTAAGTTCCAAACGCGGTAAGCCTATTGTTATCGTGTTCGCAATTGATGTTATTAAGTGTAGAATTTCTCTTTTTTTATTAGTAATACATCCATTAGTTTTAATCTTCTTTTGCATGTCGATGTTGCTATTATGTACGTATTTTCAACAAGTATATCACAGATATGTCCTGGAAGACCTCGATGTGTATTCAAATGAGATCGTATGAAACTCTTGTAGGAAAGATGCAATGTCAGTCATTTTGTTGTGGTATAGTCAATGTAATTGTTTATGGATTTGGATATTTGAGGAACACAGTTCTTCAAAGGAAATATAAATTCGTAAACGACATTCGTTCTCTGCAGTTTAGATTTTGCAGATGAATTATTGGCGATGAGGTTGGTAACTTTGAATTTTTTGTAATAAATAATTTAATTTTCTTGTTAGAATTGGTCAATATTGCATAATTTCGGATGATATTGCGGAGTGAAGACTGTGCATTTGGTTATTGTAAACAATATTAATGTTACTGTTTTTGTCGACCTGTTTGTAGTTGACTTTAGTTACGTTATTAAGAGAAAGTTTGATATGGTAGTCAAGTAAATAATTTCAAAAGCTGTTGTTGACAAGCGTTTGTTTCAAATTGTGGAGGTCTTTGAGAAAAAAAAAACTGTTGAGAAGGTGAATTCTCGTATGCTCCCGTCCCGTGAGAAAATTTTTAATAATACTAATTTTGTATATAAGAGGACATTGCTTAATAAAATTAAGATGGCAAAAATCTTTGCTAGTGAGGTTTTTTATATACAGAAGCAGTGAAAGTATTGTTACTAAAATCTATAAAAACATCTAGAAATGGAGCTTGTTTTTTGGCTTAGCTCATATGCAAAGTTGAGAACAATTTTTTTGAAAAGTAGTTTTGAGATTATCAATTTCATTTTTGTTGTTAGTTTGTTGTTAGCTAAAAGGAAAATATCATCAACGTATCGAATATATATTTTTGGTTTGGTAACTTTTTAAAAAACTATGTCTTCTTCATGGGACATATACATTTAAAGAATTACAGATGAAGAGAGTTTCCTATACTTACACCATTAGTTTGCATTTAAATATTGACATGATTGTCGTATAAAGGAGCTTTAGTGGTTGAGGCAAGTCAGAAATTTCTTTTAAAGAATATTGGAATTGAGAGATCGGGGGTAGGATTGAATTAAATTTATATACAGAGTTAATTATTTTGTCAATAATTTCAGCAACAGGTACATTAGTAAATAGAAGTTCGACATCAACCAATGTGTGGAGGATGCCTTGGTTTGGTGTTGTAGAACTAAGAATTTTAAGGAATTGTCGTGGGTTGACTCAATACTATAACAGATAGATAGGTATGGGGTGATAATATCATTAAGAAATTTTAATAATTGATGTATAGGTGTAAAAATCTGAGAAATTATAGATCGTAAGGGGCAACCAGGTTTGTGTATTTTCACGTTACCGCATAAATATCCATGTTGATAATCACTTATAATTTTGTTAACCTTCAAGGATCTTACAACAACATTGGATGTTGGGAGTTTATTAACGTAAGTTTTAAGAGTTTTAGTTGGGTTCCTATTTAAGCTTTTCAATTTGGATTGGTCATCAATGAAGTGCTGTAATTTTGTCTGGTAATTTGATTTATCTAAAATTACGTGTTTGATTTGTCTGCTCTTCGGATGACGATATTAGGGTTGTTTTTTAGTTCTTTAGCGGCATTTGTTGGGATATGGCTGTGGATATTGCGTGAAGAACAGTCTTTTAGATCTTCAGGCCTGAGAAGTTGTCTGAGATTTGGGCAGAGTTTTATTAATTTGTCAATTTTCCAATTGACGTAATGACTGGTGTAAAAGTTCAACTTTCGGTTAGAGATGACAACTTGGTCCTAGATTTAGCCATTTAGTCTGGTCATTTGGTAATGTAGGACTGGATAGGTTCCTATTTGTCTGTGTCGTAGGGAATTAAGATATTTCCATGGTATAAGTTGCAGAATTTTTTGTGATTATTTTTGGTGTTTTATATTGGCATTATAGGTATTTACGTTGATATGGTATTGTGCTTTTTTATATTCAGGTTCAGTCAGGGTACTTTTAGTATCGTATCAAAGTTTTCACTTTCATTATTTGAATGTTGAATTGAGTTTTTGCTATTGTTATTTGTCGTAAAACAAGGTTTTTCCGAAATGTTGTAGTACCCCTTTCCTTGTTGACTGCCGAGTTTTGTAATTTAAAATTGAGTATTTGGGCAACATCCTCTCATTAAGCTTTTTTTTTTTTTTTTTTTTTTGGAAAATGCATGACACAATCTTACCCAGCTACGGGTTAAATAGCAGACCAATGTTCTGTTGCTTTGGTTAGTATCCACTATAGGACAAACAAATCTTTGAATTGAAACTGCTTACGAACATAATACACGCAAAGGGCATTTCTCATATCGTGGCATGGTCTGGTTCTGCCATTTACTAGCCTCCCTGAACCTCATTTTACCCGCTAGATCCGACGAGTTTATGTGAAGTGAGTGGTTCTGAACAGGTGGAACCTAGTAAATGCTACATAATTTTACTGGTGAAGAAGCAGTTTTCGTGATATTGCTTGGGAACCTATACGTGATAAGTAAGTGTTCTTTATCTGTTGCTGGAGAATATCTGATGACCGGTGTAATTTCATCTTTGAAAGCGTTATATTTTATCTGTGGATTGTGTTCGAAGAAATGTCACTTGCAAAGAAATTCATGAATAAAGCTGATAAAGAAATTTTTTTTTTTTTATAAGCGTTTCACCCCGAGCAAGGCATGTCACTGCCACTACTGTGCAGGGGGCTACGTAGAGTGGAGAAAGGCTGATTAAATATAGGAAATGACAGAGGGTGGGTGATAGGCGGGTAAGGATACCGAGAATGAGGGTTGGGTAGATGAGAGTGTTGTGAGAATAGTTGGGAGTTAGTGTGATAGGAGGTGTCTATTGACCCTACATTTAAACACCTGGAGATTGTAACTGTCGGGAAAGCAGAGTTGTGGAAGGGAGTTCCACAGACGGGAAGGATTTGTAGAAACAAACGGTTACAATCACGGATTCTAAAACCCGTAATACGTAAAGCATATACAGAAAGAAAACTCCGACAGAAGATACCGATATAAAACGAGTAGAAGAATTAGACATCAGTTGCAAAAAGTTAGAACGCATGGTTGTTAGACAAATTGGAGATGCCAAAATCAAACAAGTACAAAAATCTAAAAATCTAGGAAGTGCTTCAACAAAGAAAAGAAAGTTCGAAAATTATTAAGAAACAAAAAAGTTTGTTATAAAAAATACTAAACTAATACTATATATATATATATATATATATATATTTTATATTAAAAAAGGATTAATTCAAAGATGTTGAATGGCCATTTCGACATGAAGATCCCCACGGGGGACGACACATCACCTCAGCAACAGAAAAAACCTTTCAGAAACTGGAGAAAAAATTAGTCTACTTTTCCTTTTTAAATAGATTGCAATGAAATTAAAAAATAAATAATAAAATAAAATAAAAAGAAAAATAAACGGAAAGAAAAAGAAAAAGAAAACGAAAAAGAAAAAGAAAAAGATAGAATAAAATCAAATAAATAAGAAAAGAAAAAAAATTGACATCGTCTGGGTTCGCAAAAAAAAAGGGAGAATGTAACTAAAAATTAACAGACAGCCGTGTTAAATCGACGTAAGTTTAAGCAACACGGAAAAAAGGTGGTAAGAGAGATAAAAGAAGGAAGGGAGGGAAAAATAAAGAAACTAAAGAAAAAAATTTTTTTTAAATATTACAGACGCTGGACAAATTCAAAAACCTAATTTCCCCAAAACGTTGAAGTATTAGAAAAAGGCCTTTACTTAAAAAGGCATAATTATTAATAAAAGGGAATAAAAAGATATAGGATTTAAAATAAAATTATTTAAAAAAAAATTAGGTCATTTGAAATTAAACTAAATAAAGACAACACTAGGTAAAAAAAAAAAAATTAATTACAATTATACATACCTATACAAGTACACATACATACATATATATACACACACAATTCTACGAATAAGAATACATATATACATACACATACACACACATACATTCAATTTATTACATACTTATATACATATACATGCGCATACACACATATATATGTGTGTACACACCTATATACAAAAAATTCATATACACATAATATACATGTGTACACATACATGCACACATACACACACACACACACACATATATATATATATATATATATATATATATATATATATATATATACATATTCCATATGCACTCACACACATACATATTAATGAATATTATGAAAAGGAGCATTTAAATAGCTAAAAAATTTTTTTCAAAATGACATATAGCCCACATACATAAATACATATATACATATATATACATATATATACAAATATGCACATCCACACACAAACATACACATATACATTAAAAAAAAAAAATTAAAATTAAAATTAAAATTAAAATTAAAATTTTTTTTTAAAATATTAAAAAAAATTATAGAAAAATTTAGAATTTAAAAATTAAAAATTAGAAGTTAAATTTTAAAATCCGCCCTATGGCGGCACTTGTTTATAAATTCCCTCCCAAAGTTCAAAAGTAAGTCCTGATGAGGATACTTCAAAATCAGAATCTTCTCCAATAAACACAGACGACACCTATCACGAAAACTTTTAGGAGTACAAGCTGAGCCTATTAATTTCCAGCTGATTATAGGGTCCTGCCCTTCCTCCTTCATTTCCCAGAACCTACGTGATAGTGCCGTCTGGAATCTCTGTTTAGGGTTCGAAAACGAGTACCTGTGATTATATGATTTTTATTCCCTTTTATTAATAATTATGCCTTTTTAAGTAAAGGCCTTTTTCTAATACTTCAACGTTTTGGGGAAATTAGGTTTTTGAATTTGTCCAGCGTCTGTAATATTTAAAAAAAATTTTTTTCTTTAGTTTCTTTATTTTTCCCTCCCTTCCTTCTTTTATCTCTCTTACCACCTTTTTTCCGTGTTGCTTAAACTTACGTCGATTTAACACGGCTGTCTGTTAATTTTTAGTTACATTCTCCCTTTTTTTGCGAACCCAGACGATGTCAATTTTTTTTTCTTTTCTTATTTATTTGATTTTATTCTATCTTTTTCTTTTTCTTTTTCGTTTTCTTTTTCTTTTTCTTTCCGTTTATTTTTCTTTTTATTTTATTTTATTATTTATTTTTTAATTTCTTTGCAATCTATTTAAAAAGGAAAAGTAGACTAATTTTTTCTCCAGTTTCTGAAAGGTTTTTTCTGTTGCTGAGGTGATGTGTCGTCCCCCGTGGGGATCTTCATATTGAAATGGCCATTCAACATCTTTGAATTAATCCTTTTTCAATATATATTTGCTCTGTAATGTTTTATTACATGGAGCTCTCTTCCTGTATCATTTTTTAATATTAAAATAAATTTTTAATATTAATTAGGATCGGGTTTTTTGGAATTTACCTTCCTGCTTTTTTCCCTTGGATTGAAGTATCTGAATTAAAATATATATATATATATATATATATATATATATATATATATATAAGCATGCGGTGTAGATATAGAAGAATCTAAAGGAGTATCCTGCACAGCACATACAGTGATAGGATAACTCTCTAAGAGAGATCTATATATATATATATATATATATATATATATATATATATATATAACTGCATATAGAGCAAATATAAGAAAAAATTAGGCAGACACATTATTTCATGGTAAATCCGAAGTTTAGGCCTATTTCAGGCGAACAATCATCAGTTTCCGTTTTTATTGTACAGAAGATTTGACACGAATGAAATTCACAAGCCCCTCCCCACCCCCCAAAAAAATAGAATAAAAATAACGATCACTTTCTTAAAAGAGAAGGTTTAAGAAAACATACATCATTACATCAGTTCGGTGAATACACACACACATTCATACATAAGCATATATATACGCAACATATAACCAAAGAGCACGCGTAAGAGCGGATGTCAACTTAAACTTAAAGATACATTATGCAAGTCAGTTAGACTGCTGACACGTAGATTTGAAAAGTAAAGAAAGGGGGTTAGGTGAAAGAAAGATGTATAGCGTTAAAGAGAAAGGGTAAGTATCTTAAATCGTAAAAGAAAGGGAAATAAGAAGAAAGAAGAGAGGAATACATTTAAATTAGGAAGAACCGATGATAGGAGAAATGAGAATAAAAAATAAAAAAATAAATATTATATATTAACGGTGAAAAGATAAGAAATTAGAGTCTAAAAAATTGAGAAAATTGAAAATATTTAAGAGATAATAATTAATCAATCCGTTGTAATCACAAATACCATCACTCCAACTATATAATCAAAATTATATTAATTATACAGTCAACAAAATAAATATAATACAATATGAAGTTAAAAATAATTTAAATGTAAACCTAATTATTCTATTTAAATTTAGTTGTTTAAACTTAATTATTTAGTTTAAAAAATAAATTTAACTTATTAATAGTGGAAGGATAATAAATAGAAAAATTATAGAAACATTCACTGGAATATCAAGAATCTGTTTTATTGATAAAACTTTCCATCAGACGAGGTAAATAAAGAACAGAGAAAAATAAAAAGGAGGAAAATGAATGAGATACACACAAAAACACTGAAAAGAAAGAGAAACGAGAAACTTTTGTGAACCTCAGATAAGTCCATATTTCTGACTTGTTTAATTTTGATTTGTTTTGATTCTTTTTTAATTTGTTTTGATTCTAGTTTGATTTCGGAATTAAGAATTTGATTCAAAGGAATCAAATTTAGTACATATGGCAGTGAATACTAGACAATCTTCTCAAAGTTGAAAAAGGGACTTGAATGAAAGAAATGTTGTTCTACACAAGGATGTTAGGAATACGATGGACTGAACGTGTGAGCAACGACGATGCTTTAGAGAAAACGGAAACAAAAAGGAAACTTATAATTAATGTCAGAAATTGTGTTCACATGATGAAGAAAGAGGGCTTGGAAAATTCAAAACTCACAGGACATATTCAAGAAAAAAGAGAAGAAGAAACAACGGATAACATACCTAACGAGCTTTTGTAAATGGATGACAAAAAAGCATTTAATAGGAACTATAAAACAGCTAATTGTGAAGAGCCATCAAGACCAACGTCCTGAATGAATACGGCACGTAGAAGAAGAAGATTGTCTTTTCATTTTAGGTTTTATCATGGCTAATATTCATGTAAAGTTGTTTTAGATCAAACTTTGAAATACTATATCTCGTGCTCTGCGTAAAGTTGGCAGACGAATATTGGTAAATCAAAATTCCCTGGAATATCTAGAAGTCTGGATTTTCAGAAGGCATCAACAAAAGTCGCTTAATACTTTATATAACATTTTCTGTAATGAACACCACAAACTTTAAATCATTTGAACAGAGCAATATTCCAATTCTTAAATGTTTTCCCTTTCTTGTCACATTGGATTAGTTAAAGTCTAAGTCGGTCGCCATTAAAACCGATCGGTTACTGAGTGAGATCAGATTTCAAGTGCCTCATATGACTAAATGATGCGACCATCAATGATCCGTCTGTTCATCAGAATGATTTAGTCATAATGGAAACACTTTGAAAGAAGCGTTTCTTTTAGACTCGAAACACACGCATTCGCAAATCAATAACAATTGAATCTGCACATGGTAGCGACGTTAATTCGAATCACGGATTTTGCAAGTAAATAAGGCCAATGGTATCAAGTGGTTATCATACTGACATAGTAGTAACATTCGTTAGTGCAAGAATAGATTATATGAAAAATTGCTGGAACTTTAAGCGTGAAATGACTGCCAAAAAAGAAACTTTAATTAATTAATATCACTTACTGCTGGTGGGTAGTGGTTTGTTAATGTATGAGCAAATACGCAGGCTCAGCAATAGGCTCAGACATTTAAATAAATGTTGTTATCAACCCTTGTCTAACTTTATTAAAACTAAACCCCCGGATTGTAGAAGTACTCTAAATAAAGCGTAAGTACATTTTGAAAATTGACGTTAATAAGATAAAACCGTTATATTTCAACGTGCATGTAAGTTAACTGTGCATCTTATAAATTGTGTATACTCCTCCTCCTGGATCACGTGATAGCATGGTGATTTGATCGGGTGTCTTCCAGACACCCCTACGACCATGAAACCAAGGCCAGTGACCTGATTTTGTCCGCACTGATAAAAATCTATATTTGGAAGTAAGAAATTATTTTCTAAAACCTTAGATCAGAATTTAAACTGTTTATTATAAACGCGATGGTTTTGCTGCGGATTTATATACATAAACCCCGTAGAAATCTAATGAATTTTCGGAATTAAGAATTTGATTCAAAAGAATCTTTACCATTTAGACATTGGTCATTAGACAGGGAAAGAAAAATTCACTTACTTGTTATTACTACCACAAGACAGGGCATTTAATGGCGGATTGTGAGAACAAAAAAGTTCAAAGCACAGAAAACCTGAAGTATTGTTAACATCGAACAAATGCTTCCTAAAAGATAATCTAAGGCCCTGTACAGAAGTTATAAGAGAAGAATATAAACTGATTATATCTCACAAGGGATTGACTTTGCCACAGGCGAATATGGGTTGAGTAGAAATTATGATAGTGTTCCCCTCCACCGAATCAACCTTTCCACTGAGTTAGTGGAGCTGTAGAAATCGGGATAGTGCAACATTTACCAATGAGAGGGATAGGAATGATATTAGGGAACGATTTAGTAGTTGGGAGAGTGTCTTTCAACCCTAAAATGAACCCAACGCCAGTCGTTCTAAAAACTATAGAAACTATTAAGCCGGAAAATCTAGAGATATTTCTTCATGTGTGCACAAGCTGGAAAAATAAGGGGAAAGATATTAGTGAGCTTAGTGAGAAAACCAAAGACCTATCCGAGATAATTATGAAACCGAATCATAGTATAGAAGATAAGGACGAAGTGGAAGATGATATTTATATGACATAACTGTGTTGGCTTCCGGCCGTCAGATATTTGAACGACATAGTTAACGTCACTTTCTTTGCTCACTGTTTTGTAAGGGCCATGGAAACTGGCTTTAAAGGGTTTTCCAGGTGTTGGTAAGAACACTAAGACTTGGTCATTACTGTCAAAGCTTTATTTGACTGCATTCTGATCATACCTTTGCTTTATTTTGCATTGGGAAGATCTAAGGTTTTTTCGTGTGAATTTGCAGGCTTTTGATAATCTTGTACGGAAACGATTAATGTATTCTGATAAGTTTTCTGTGTCTAGATTTTCTTGCATCAAGTCTTCCCAAAAGACTTTTCATGGGCCGCGGACTGAATGTCCCAACATAAGTCCGAACAGATTAAATCCAGTTGACTCTTGTAGGACTCTCTAGCAGCAAACATAAAAAAATGGTACACTTTGGTCCCAGTCCTTTTGATTTTCTAAACAAAAGGTTCCGATCATGTTTTTGGGAGTGGAGTGAAATCGCTTCAACGCTTCCTAGGATTTTGGATGGTATGCCTTCGAGTGAACTGATTTCACCTTGAGGATTCCTCATAATTGTTGGGAAAACTCTGAGATAAAAATGGTTGCCTGGTCAGTTAGTATTATCCAGGTTAATCCCATCATAATGAAAAACTAAATTAAACACTTAGCCACTATTTTGGCTGAACTGGTTTTGATGGATATAGCACCTGGAAACCTTGTAGATGCCCACATTATGGTTAATAATATTGATTCCATTTTGTTGTTTTCGGAATCAGTTCTACACACTCTGCTAGGACTCTATGGATTAGTTCCTCAAATACGGAGATGGGCCATAATGGGGCTACAGGAATTTTCCGTCTTTGCTTGCCCACTAATTGGCAATAGATACACGTTCGGCAATATTTGGCTACATAACGTTTGATTCCTAGCCAATAAAAGCATTTGCTAATCTTATAAGTTTTGGCGACACCTAGATGGCTGCCTAAAGGAATCCCGGAGGCTGTCTTACGCACTTCTGTCTTATACGGTTCTGGTAAAACTAATTGTCGAATTGTCGAGGTGGAAAACTAAGGAAGGCGGAGAATTCGTACACGCCTTTGAAGGTTATTAGGATAGGATATCAATGAAAGAAGGAAGGAATTGATTTTGATGGATCGATGCCTATGATTGCTGCTCACGGAAAGAAAAACCCGAATTGAAAATGATAATTAATCTTCGAAAGCCAGAGAACAAAAAAACTTTTAGTGGAATTAAGTAACTTTCCCCTGCGCACCAGTGTCGGTCCTGTCTTGCTTGGGGTTAGATGATCATAAAAAATATTTGGGATAAATTGAGGGTATCACCTTCCACTTTTCCTTATCTTCGAGACTATTTTCCGAGTTTTATCTTAGGATATTTCTTATTTTCCCTGATTTCATTCGACATTATCTACATAAGTATAAATATGGGCAAACATAAAACCGACCTAATTCCACCCTTCCCGATGGTCATACATAAACGTTGTTTTGGCAGAGAGTTTCGTTTGATTCAATCAGATTGATCATCGATCTATTTGCAAACAAGTTTTATTCAAAGAAAACCCCAATAAGGAAGGGTAATCAGAACACAAATAAACATCTATACTTTGACATACTCACAAATAAACACTTTTTCATAAGCTGATTGATGCTGAATTGACGCTTTTTCGATTCAAGCATTAATCACAGGTCAATGAAGTGTCTTTCCAGAAATTGAAACCTATTGACAGGGGTGGATTTTACAAGAACTTTTTAAAATGAAAATGGAAAGAGAATTTTAAAAGTAACAAAGTTTGAAGCTGATCTATAAGCTCTGAGCATTTGATTATAAATGTTACACTTGAACAGAGTTTAAGGTCACCAGACATATTTGGGAAAATATTAGAGGAATCAAGAACCTAGCCTGGCAGCTAACCGCTTGCATACGGAGAGAAAAACAGTTCACTAAATATACAAAGATATAAAGGGATGTGATAAAGAGGTGGATTAATCATTGATGTCTTCTAATTAGTAAATTAGACAACCTAATACAAAGGAATGCATGAAAACAGCCACGTATTCATTCAGAACCCAGTCATGTGAAGATATAAAACCAGTATGAACAATATGGAGAGTTGGCCAGCCTGTGGCCAACTCTCCCCACAAGGAAAATCTCAACACAAAAAATCAGTAAAAATTAACAAATTAACTGTCACTTTTTAAGAAATATGCTCAAAACTAGGCTAAATGGAGACTCTTTACAGATGCAAAAAACAGAACACTGACAATGTCATCAAAGCTACTATGGGTTCGAAGGTAAAACTGAAAAATTGAAAAACTTACCTCCAAAATGAGTCAATGTTCTCTCTCAGCCATGTGTCAAAGGAAGTAATTAACGGTGGGCCAGTTATTTCTCACTAAAGAAGAGCTCTCTAGAAACAAAGCTAAGAATTAGTTTCATATTTGGGTTTTGCTTAGACACGGGGGTGGCCAAGTCTCGCCACCCTCCCCTATAAATTGCGCAGATGATACAGAGTTGATAGCAGACACGGGAAGTAAACTACAAGACCACCTGCATAAGGTGGCTGAATAAAGCAGAGAAAACGGACTACTAATAAATCACAAGAACACTGAATGCATAGTCATCAGTAAAAAGAGGTGACCAAAATGACACCTATAGGCTAAGGATAATAAAACCAAGCGGGTGTAAGAATGTAAATACCTGGGAAGTGTTCTAAAAAAAGACGGAAAGTACGACACAGAGATCCGTAGGCGTGTTGGCATGGCCAAGGATGCATTCCAGGAGCTGAGTAGAATATTGAGAGACAGGAAATCTTCACTAGAAACAAAGATTGCTATGTGATGTCTGTTCTTCAATATAGCAACGAAGAAGAAACTTGAAGCAAACAAAATGTGGTTCTACAGAAGGATGCTGTGAATACCATAGACCGAACATGTGAACAACGATGAGGTTTTGGAGAGGCTGGAAACGAAAAGGAGGCGGACATAACGGAGACTATCACCAGGTTTAAATTTATTGTTTTTCTTTTTTTTTTTTTACTTTTGTCAGTGCAATCTTATCGATTACACCCTAAACTTTCCGATTAAAAAAAGAATTTCAATATTTTAACAATTTTAGGAGGGCTCAGTTTTTTAATGCAACGAACTCAACTGGAATTCGAACTCGGCTCTCCGATTTCTCGTTCCGAGCCGATATCCACTGCACCACAACACACAGAAATGGCTTAAATTAAGTAAAGGAGAAAACAGGAAGTTGTGAAGAGACATGTTCAACTCCATCCTGAAAAAAAAAACGATATACAAAATAAATTCATAAATAGATGAGGTCTTACAGACTATCAAATACGGCTGATGAAATGTTAAAATTTCTTTTTTCTTCAAAATACGAAGATCATTTGAGATTTCTGTGCTGGTTATGAGCCAAATGATTGTACGTTTTTGAATTTTCTCGCCAGGAAATTCTCATCCGAATGAATTATTTCTATCGAAGCAGATAAGAAGGACCAGCAAGTGAGTATAATCGGGCAATGATTGCGTTCGGTTTGGCGTCACTGTCTGCTAGCAGATACCAGTTTTATTAAATCCATTTAATCACACCATGAAGTAGGTTGTATAAAAAGGAAATGTTTTTTTTAATAGATACAGATATACATCTAGGTGCCATATTAGATTCGATGTTTTCATGCTTACTTTTTTTTTATCTGTATACATATCCGTATTTTTATGCTCATTGTATCTGCTAACGTTGATGGAGATTGATAAGTTTTATATCTTGTTATAAAGGAATACTATCGACAAGTAAGACTATTGACGCCACAGTTCTTGTATTTCTGTCCAGGTTAGAAAGTAAATGACTTCCTTTTCTGGATTCCGCGGCAGGCAAACTGGAGCAACACAACTTTCATGTCGTCGTTTTCACCAATTTTCCCTTATCATACCCCAAGCTGAAATGTGTATACATCAAATCATATGAAGATGTAACAAGTGGCATCTTTTAATTTAAAAATATTCTGTTAATTTACTTGATAGTTAAATCACCGTGAGCCACAAACGGGAGACATTTTGCACACTGGTAAGGAATTACAAATCTGGAACAGTAATGTAGACAGGGGATGAATTTAAGATATATGTATAATCTATTAAGTAAAATTATGAATAAAAAATCCTAGTTGTGGGAAGGAATCAAGAAAACCTGGAATTAGAAACGGAAAATGTGACCCGAAGCTAAAAGTACTACAAATGGAAAAAAGAAGTTTCTCTATAAATTCTTCTCATTTCTGCATAGATGATTAGGGCTATTGATCTATAGGTTGCATGAAAGAGACGATTCTCTGCAAATCACAGACATCGTTAGTATAACTAGTTTCAGACTATGGATTTTATAACAAAATTATTTTGTATGTTGTAGCATAACCGCAAGTTTATTAAATTAAAAAATAAGACATTTCAAAATGTTTTTCATTAATTTGTTAATATACCATCTTACCATTTTCCACTGTCTTTTAGGCAATTTAATACTTCAAGTCAGTCCTTGCATTCACTTATGCACAAATACCCTTGGGAAATATATTAAACCGTATTTTCCCTACAGTTATGGATTAAATAATAGGACAGATGGGGTTCTATAGACTTGGCTAGCAATCAGTCAACCGCAGAAAACAATGGCAACCTACTGCGGGAGCACTTCTGCCCAGTCAGTCATGTCTCTTTCGAGACATGATCGTCCAAAGAGTAGATCACATATGGCACTTAATTGACTGAATACTTCAGGGAATGGTATTTTTTATAATTAAGAGAAAGAATACGGCGCCATGAATAAATATTTCCAGCCAAGTTGTTAAAATTTGTTGCCTCGACACCAAGAAAAACGTCTGGTGGAAAATTATGTTGATTCGGTTTAAGTAATACCGGTCGCTTTTCATCGATTAATGTCTTCAGTTTGATTTAATTCGCATCATGACATCTTCAAACCAATCACTTGGTTCCCTGTAAGGAACTCACATGATAGGACTACTTTTAAATGTCACACGTTCTTTGTGTGAGGAAATTCCTTGGTATCACTACTGATAGTTTATTATAATTTTCTTAATATTCATTTTTAAATTTCCATGACAATTCTTTCGACAAAGTAGAACCCTTAAATACGTTCCAGTAGTTTTTTCGTTTAATGTTAGCCACACATTAAAGTGGCTAACATAAACCAAGCGGTGCAAATAATTTTAACGCCCAATTTGGATATTTTATGGTTCACCATTGGACATTGATTATTTAAAGGCAATGATTGTCTTATTTTGATTGCTATCAATATCAAGTAGTCAATCCAATTTTTGTCGGTAAAAAAACTTAATTTATGACCCTATCAGCATTTTACAGTTTATTTTTTCGTGAACTACAGATATTTGTGCCACATATTGGTCGAATTTTACCTTTCTCCAAAATATAATATATTAAAAAGATATGGCCTTTGTCCGTGTAAAAATCAATAAATAAACGTTCGATATTTGTGAATAAATTCTTTAAAAAATAAACGCTCCTAATGACATCTACAAATACCGAAGAAACTATTTTTTCCGTTACAATTACTATACACTGGGAAAGATTAGGTGGGATCTGTGCAATTCAGAAAGAAAAAATATCTTCGGTCATTTTAAGAACATTATTTGATGCCGATTACTGAAGATCTTTACAGAATTCAAAAGCATTTTTATTTTTACAACATTCAAATCTAGACACGGGTGATGGAAAAGCAATTACTGTCATAACATATTCAATAACATTACACTATTTTTTGCTATTCGTGACCACGAGAAAGTCAACAGTCGACTTTAAAGAGGTAATCGTCTGTTTTCAACACATAATTTATTCTCGTATTTATTTCGTTTATAAAAAATGATCAGAAAATGGTAAAATGATTTCGTCTTATTCTGATTCGTTATGGTTTTGTATAATTGCTGAAATTTATAACAAAACAAAATCAAACGAAACAGCAAGGGTCTAAGGGGAAAAATGAAGGATTTTGTAAGTTACAGGATTTTAAATAAATATTTTCTAGTTATCTACTTCGTTTTGTTTAATTTGGTACAAAGAACGTGGAAGATTATGTTGCGCCGTTTGTTTTGTAATTCAACATTCGAAATTACTTCTTTCTGATTTGAATGGAACGCCGAACATTGGTGCTGATCGAAAATTTACAACTATCTCAACCACTCATCCACGAATGATATTTATTAGTGAATGTAAGATTACATCACAATTAATAAAATATTCTATACTCATAAACTTGTCCAAATAAAGATTGAGTAGGCGACCAAATTCCAGACTTCCGGAAACCTCAAACTAAAACCGCAGGAAGTAAAGAAATCCAGAGCAAATAGCGACAGACTACAATACAGCTGACTTGAGTACTTCTTCTTCTTTTATGTGCCATGTTCTTTCAGGATGTATGGGATCATGGCCTTCCACATCTCCCTATCCCTGGTGGCTCTTAGTACGCTTTCTCCTATTGCACCATGCAACCCTCGTTCCATCATCCACCTGATCAGGTCATTCAAATATGTTATCCGCTGCTTTCCTCTGTCTTTTTTCCCTCAAATGAAGAAGGTGCAAGTCCTTCTTTATTTGTATTGCCCTTTCAGAGAACATCCTAATCATAAATATGGCGTGTCTTTGACGAAACCGCATTGTTCTCGTCCTATCTCTGGCATGATTCTGCTTCTCGCTCTATTCATCAGGATTCGGATGATCAGTTTTGTTATATGGCTCATTCAACTGATGGTTCTGTGGAATTCGCACTCGTTTGCTCTTGGCTTTGTAGGCAGCGCTATGAAGATCGACTTGCTGAGGTCAGCTGGTATTACAACACTATTATAAATTTGATTTATTATTTCTGTAATTTTCTCTATGCCAAATTCTCCCAGGGCTATCAGCAGCTCTATGACTATGCCGTCTGGTCTCGATGCTTTGTTTCTGTTCAGTTTGGTTATTGCAGATTCCACTTCAGACTTTAATATTTCTGGTCCGTCCACATCTTTGTGTATTATTGGTTGCTCTCTCTTGTCGTGGAAAATATCTTTTATATATTCTTACCATTGTTGGAGTATTTCCTCTTTCTCCAATATGATTGTCCCATCCTTAGATGTTATACATTCTGTTAAGGAGCATTTTTTTCCTGTCAGTTTTCATACTTCTGTATACATGTCTGCTTTATTATGCCTGCTCAATCTTTCTACTTCTGCACATTTGTCATTGAGCCGTTTCTCCTTAGCCTGTCCGCATTTTTCCTTATTTCCTTGTGTAGTTACCTGTACTCCATTCCATATCTTGATATCATTTTCTTCCTCTTTTTCATCATGTCAAGATTCTCTTTATTCATCCACTCGTTTTTTCTTTAGCGCCTGATTTCTTTTGGGGAAATCTTGCTTGCTGATGTCACTATCCCTTCCTTGAGTGAGTCCCATTTCAATTGTTCTT
Source organism: Ascarosepion bandense (assembly GCA_037127315.1). Lineage (NCBI taxonomy): Eukaryota > Metazoa > Mollusca > Cephalopoda > Sepiida > Sepiidae > Ascarosepion > Ascarosepion bandense. The sequence continues at coordinate 1,114,960 of JBBBDQ010002275.1, read as the reverse complement.
TTCCAACTTTTTCTCCATATTGAATTTTCACGCTGTTAGTGTATTCTTTCTTTATGTTAAGGCCATTCACGAGCGTGTTGTATTTCAGTTTTGGTGCTGCACTAGGCTTCTTCAATCTTCGGAGTTTCACCTTTAGTTTCCAGATGACTGGGACGTGGTCGCTTCCACAGTCGGCGCCTGGATAGGCTTTGCTCTGAACCACTGCGTTTCTGAATCTGCTGTTTATGGTTATGTAGTCTATCTGGTTTTTTGTGTAGCCGCCTGGGCTTCTCCATGTTCATAGACGTCGTGGGTATTGCAAAATTATGTTTGTGGACAGAGTTCATAATAGATTGTGTGTGGGTAGGTGGACTGTGGTAGGGGTTAAGATGTCCAGCAAATGGTTTCTTAAATGTTTCTTTTTTTGTTTTATTTTACACATATTAAAACTTAAAAGATGAGGAAAAACACGACTAAACTGCGTTTTCATAGACCCCACTCAGTCTCAGCCTTAAGTCAGTCTCGACTACACCTCAAAACATGAAAAAGAGAAAGTAATGAAAGTGCGGGCAGGCCTTCCCATACCACTCCACCACACCAACCACCTAGGTAAAGAGATCTAAGTAGTTCTTGACCAGGAGGTAGAATGTTTTTTTTAAATTCCAATCTCTACCATATTTATCTTTCTATGTCCTAAACTTCTTTCCATTTGGTCAACCATATGAAGTACAGAAATGTCAGTCTTCAAAATTGCAAATTCATTCCCTCTCGAATGTAATGTACCAATTTGTTTTTTTTTATAATCATATCACTCCAAGCAAGTCATTTTACTGCCACTGTTTTGCAGTGAGTTACATAGGATGAAAGTTATGAGAAGCAGTGACAGGTTATAGGGAGTATCAGGAAGTGAATAAAAGAAGGGTGAGAATACTAATGAGAGTAGAGTGGACGGAGAAAGGAGTATGAGAGAGAGGATGCAGGTTAGTGAGATAGGAGATGACTATTGATTTTACATTTAAATACTTTGAGATTGTAGATGTTGGGGAAGCAAGTAAATGAAAGGGAATTTCACAGGCGAGAAGTGCAAGACAAAAGCTGATGGAGTAGATTTGTGTATATTTTGAAAAAAAATTTAATATTTTGATTTTCGAATACCTTTCTACTTTTGCTTGAACGTATATGTATGTATGTATGTATGTATGTATGTATGTATTTACGTCTGTACTAATAAGTTCCCCTTCCCAACCAGATATTTCCTGCCCACACTGCAGCGGAAAACTCAAAGCGAACATATGTCTGATTTGCTAGGTTCGTACCCATAAGTTTTTTGTATAAGTAATGTGTGAAGAAAAATGGTCATCTTCACTCGCGAATGACGATCATCATCATCATCATCATCATAAAAATGATAATAAGTTTAGAAATGTAATGTTGATTGGCGTTGCTGCATTCATTAGTGACTTTGTTTATTTTGGTCGAGACTGACAACGCAGTTGAGTCGTGATTTTTCTTATCTTTAGGCTTAAAAAATGTTTTCATTCTCTTCTTAGTTCCACCCTGTTAGCTCCGATCCATAAACTCTTTCTTTATAGCAGATAAGGAGGGACAACAGCAAATTTTTTACACTCACGCACAGGCACGTATACAATTTTGTGAGGGGGGAATATGTATATTCCATTTTTAAACGAGTTATTTCGCTATCTTGTAACGGTGTTTGAACGTTCACGTGGCAGAGGATTTATGAACGCGCATTGTTTAAATTAAAACGGATTATGACGTTTTCAACCAAAGACACCTTTAAGACCAGGTAGTTCAACCACAGATCTACATTTAAAATAGAAAAATTAAAAAACAATACAAAATTGGCTAACCGCGTCTGGAAATTGAAATGAAAATATTGAAAAGACCCAGACAAAACGTGGAGCATTGTAAAAACAGCCAAGCCTTACAACGGTGGACAAATATGTAGACTGTGCCAAGAAGAAAAATTAGAAATTATGACATACCCAAATAAAAACGAGCTGTTAAATGAAAGAACAGAAATTAAGACTAAATGCATCCACACTAAGAAATAACTCTTAGGTTCATACAACCATGGATGAAAACATCATAATCCGTTTTAATTTAGACAATGCGCGTTCATAAATTCTCTGGCAAATGAACATTCAAATAAAACACCGTTACAAGAGCGTTCTTAAAAAGAAAAACGGTAAAAGGTAAAATCAGTTATTAAAAAACGCCTGAAGACATCACGCATGGTAGAAACCTGGGTAGCGTAAAAAACTCGTTTAAAAAATAGAAAATATTCAAAAGTTCTACAATATAATTGTATAGAACACTTTTTAATGCAACTGTGTACTGGTCTAACCCTATTAAAAACTAAGTATTAAACAATCAATCTCTCTCTCTCTCTCTCTCTCTCTCTCTCTCTATATATATATATATATATATATATATATATATATATATATATATATATTTCACTGCCGGAAGGTCGGCGACTTTCTTGCCATTAAGGAGGGTTGTTAGCAACCCATTAGGATAAAAATAGGACCTAGCAAAGAGCAGAAGAACCCTTGAGTCAATAGCTAGCTAACAAGCAGCGGTGTTTCAATAAACCAGCGTAGAAAAAGCAGCGGGAAACCCCTCGACTAATAATCCCAAACAGTCAGAATCTGAAATCTAAAGAGGTGAAGGATGTAGAGTATAAGGGAATTAACTCCTCACCCGGTATAGAGTGGCATTCGCAACAGGTGTCAACCGACCGTCATCTAGCGACTGTAAGCAGAAACGGCTTAAAGGAATGATATTCCTCGGAACTGATTCCTCAACCGGTAAGGAGAAACAGCTATTATTGAACGGTTATCCAACGAATATTCACATTAAACAAAAAATAACTCTCGAGAACGTGAGAACTGTGGCTAGCAGAAAAATGTGAAACAAGAGATGAGTAGGTTAAACGTCAACATTTTAGATGCATGTAAAATTTGGTGGCTAAACAACAGAGATTTCGTCAGTGACACCCACAGGATTATATACACTATCGGCCATAATTATTAGGCAAGGAGAGAGAAGGAGAAACAGCAAGAAATATTTTTCGGACTAAGAACGAGCAGAAACGGAGAAAAATTGATCCAATGGTCAACGACGAATGTCCAGTTAATAGCCATCATCTGGTTCAAGGATTATGCAAGACAATTATGAATTTGGAAAAGCTAAGAAGGAGAAACTAAAATCCAAACTGATTAGAAAACCTTCCAACTAGAGATTCAGGAATGCAGTTGTTCACTGCAAAACCTATCCAAGTACCAACTGTTATATGTAAATTAAAAATGAAACTGAACAAGCCTAATGCAGCAGCCCAATTGCAATACAACATACTTCTGAACGACCCGAATCCAAAAGGAGAAATTTTTGAACAGTATGAAAAGAAAATACAAGAGATAAAATGGAAACGAAGGCTTGAAATAGAAGACACTAGTAGAAGCTTTAGTGACATCAGCAAACGAATCATCCCAAAGGAAAATGAACGCAGAAGTCAAAATGAATAGATCACCAATAGATACTCGACATGGTGCAAAACAGACAGAAAACAATGCCAAGAAATGGAACGGAATACAGAAAAACCCACAATAAAATAAGGAACAAATGCAGACAGGCTAAAGAAGAATGGTTCAAATAACCAGAAATAGATTGTGTATCACAAATAAAGAAAATAAGGATACAAAAGAGGAGGACAAACAGAACAAAATACATAAACACGATGCGTAAGATTTAAGGACGGAACTTTCATATAAATGAGAGAAAAATACTTCAGCGAAGGGATGAATATATCGGAGATTTCTTTCACGACGAATGAGAATAATCGGCAACACACAGAAATGCCAGCAGGACAAAAATATTCAAGACTGCGCTTGCCAAATTGAAAAGAAACAAAGCGGCTGAACTAAATGAAATTGTAATAAAGATACTGACAGCCTTAGACGATTTCGGCATCAAAAAGATTACAGAAATAATAAAGGAAACTTACAACAGTGGTGATATACCGGAAGAGCTAAGCAGATTCATTTTTACATCACTGCCTCAGAAACCAGATGCAAACGAGTACGTATGTCTAATTTCTTAATTATCGTATTTTAAAGACAAGGTAAAAGATTTTATAAGGTTCAATACAAATATGTATTTAAACTGCCAAGATTTAGATTGATCTGGGAATATATTAAAACTAGCAGTATAGCCCAGCGTTGATCGGGTGTAATGAAAGCTTTAAAACTAATCCATGGTCCTGGAGCTCAGACTCTTTGGACGTTGGCACGAAAGACTAAAAAGCAATATTTGTTTCCAGTTAAAGCGAAACCGTAGACTGAAAGGAAAATTAATGGATGTAAGTCAAATTTTGATTTCCTGGTATCGATATCAAATAAGTTTTTTGTCGTAAACTAAATTTTAAGGGCTAAATAAGTCCTCTGAGTAAATAGTATCATGGCTGAGACTAAGAACTACAATTATACCTACTTAAAGCCAAATCCGTTGTAAAAACTAAAATAAAACGGCTGAAAAAAAAAATACAGACATACAGGCAGATAAACAGACACACACACACACAAACATCTTGACTTTTATATATATATTATCAATTTTCTGCACTATTATAAGAACTGCAACCTTGAAACTTCTGAATACCGTTTCTTATGTTTTTGTCTATGAGTGTATCAAATTTGATTAAAATCGGACCAGTCCTTTTATAACCCAATGTTTTTGATTATCGATTTTCGATATTTATCAGGGGTACCTCGACACAAAACCTAGCTAAGAACACTTGCAGACGCTTATAGTACAACTGTGTAAATTTTCAAGAAAATCGGTTCAGCCGTTTTGGAATTTATTGGTAACGGATACACATACACAGACACACACACACACACACACACACACACACACACACACACACACACACACACACACACACACACAAAGTTCCATTTATAAATAAGTTTAGATGATCCAGAGTATGTCATTCAATCAAGTGCCATACGTGATACACGCTTGGGTGATCATTTCTAACAAAGCGACATGACTAACTGGGTAGAAGATTATCCCGTAGTAGGTTGGCATTACTTTCTTCGGTAGACGTGTTGCCAGCCAACACTTTAGAACCCAATCACTTCTGTTTTTTAACCCTTAAATGGGTGGGAGAGAGACGGATTAATTCCGATCTCAAGAGTATTTGCTCGGATGTGAATGCAAGGAATTCAACTGGAATTCGAACTCGGCTCCCCGATTTTTCGTTTTGAGCCGATATCCATTCCACCACAACGCACAACCATAAAATATATTAAAATAATCCAGAGTATGTCAGTCAGTCAAGTGCCATATGTGATGCACGCTTGGGTGATCATTTCTCAAAAAAGACATGACTGACTGGGCAGAAGACTATCCCGTAGTTGGTTGGCATTACTTTCTTCAGTAGACTTGTTGCCAGCCAAGGCTTTAGAATGCAATCACTCCTGTTTTGTAACCCATAAATAAGGAGAAAAGACGGATTGATACCTTACCCAAGAGTATTTGCGTGTAAGTGAATGCAAGGAATTTAACTGGAATTCGAAATCTGCACCCCGATTTCTCGTTCCGAGCCAATATCTACTGCACCACAACGCACATCTACAAGTCTGTTAAATACCATACGTGATACGTGCTTTGGCGATCATGTCTCAAAAGAGACATGACTGACTTGGCAGAAGATTTTCCCACAGTGGAATGACATTGATTTCTGTGGTTGCTAGCCAATCTGTTCTGTTATATAACCTATAACAGGAGGGAAGATACGGATTAATATTGTTTCCAATGTTAATTGTGCGTAAGTGAATGCAAGGAATTCAACAAGAATTCGAACTCGGCTCCCTGATTTTTCCGTTCCGAGCCGATATCCACTGCATCACAACGAACAACCATAAAATATATTAAAATAATCCAGAGTATGTACTGGGAATAAAATTACACGATAGTAATAAAAAATTGAGGAAGGATACAGGAATAGAATTTTCTACCAGGTTTTATTGTTAGTGGCTACTTTGTGGTGCAGTTGATATCGAACACGAACGAGAAATCGGAGAGATGAGTTCAAACTCCAGTTGATTTCGCTGCATTCACTTACGCTCAAATACACTTAAGAAACATATTAAACCGTTTTCCCCTCCAATTATGGATTCATTAGCAGGGCAGATTGGGTTTTATAGCTTAGGTTGGCAACTATTACTACCGCTGAAATTAAAAAGAATTTACTGCAGGAAAATTCTGTCAGTAATAGATCTTTTGAGACATGATCGCCAAACGTGTATGACGTATGGCACTTAACTTAGTGACAATCTGAACAACCTAAGATACGCAGAATATCCTGCGTTAATAGCAGACAGAAAAAATATATAAAAAAAATCACAGATAAAAGAGTTAAAGGAAAAGTCAACGATCAATTGAAAGAAAGCATAATGTTGAGCCGATAGAAAGATAGTCTTCTCGGAAATTTGAGACGTCAAATGGGAAGGTGAAATTCAATAGTGAAAAATGTAATTCATTTACTATATAAAGTACTAAGAAAAGGGAATATTTTGTTAGAAACGAAGAAAAGGGTTTCTGAATGGCGATGTAATATCAAACCTGCTACATACCAGAGAATGATTAGACTTGTATAAGTGCTCTGTTTGAAAAATCATACATTCATATTTTTCTGCAATATTCTCACCCATGTTCTTGCCATCTAAAGAACACATTAGACATACTCTACTCTATGAGTTTCATAGAGGTTCCAATGCAAACGCAACGTGTTTCTTGTTGTGAATCTTTGCTTTCACGACACCTTCAGACACCATTTTTGGGTAGGCTTGTCAGAGGTGATGAGAAGTGGATTCTCTACCATAACGTTAAACGTCGGAAATCGTCGATAAATCGAGAAATACCAGTTCAGCAACGGAGAGCAGGACTCCATCCCCAAAAGACCATGTTGAGCGTATGGTGGGCTATTGAAGGGATCATCCATTACGAACTTTTAGACAACAGTCAAACCGTTACTGCTAGTCTCTATTGTGATAAACTTCATCGTTTGAAAATTGTTCGACCCGGAAACGATCTTCTTTAGTCAACAGAAAGGGAGTCATCTTCCATCATGATAATGCTCGTCCTCACACAGCACTACTGACCAAAGATCTCCTAGGAGAATTTGGCTGGGAAATCTTGCACCATCCTGCATATTCTCCTGACCTAGCTCCCTCGGATTATCACTTATTTCGAGGATTACAAAACAATTTAGATGACCTTAGGTTAACATCACGAGAGGAGATTGAACATGAGTTAGATTCATATTTCACACCAAAACCTAAAGAATTTTACAAGCGAGGCATTTATAAGCTCGTTGACAGATGGAATCAGGTTATAGAGAGCAAAGGTCATTATTGTTATGAATAAAGATTTTCAAAAGCACACAAGCACACAGTTTTTTATTTTCAAGATGAAATTTTAAATCGGCAAAAGCTTTTGCACTGACCTGATATATTAAACCTATGCTTCATTAAGAAAATATATAAAAATGTATGTGTATATATATATATATATGCACGCATGTATTTATACATACACAGTTATATACATGTATATATATTTTTGTGTTTGTGTATGTAGATAAATGTGTGTAATTATGTGTATATTTACACATATACATTTGTGTACACGCAATATATATATAGTCAAGCAATATAGCTTTGAAGACAACAATAGAAAGAGGGAGTAAAATTATAAATCTCTTTAGAATTGATAAGTTTACCAAGAAAAATACAAATAATTATTTGAATAATGTGTATGTAGAGGGTCCAGAATGTATACAAAAATAAATATGTACAAAAATAAAAATAAAAAACTAAAGGGAATTGTGCAACCTAACCTCAGTCAAGGGCAGCGTGAAAACCTTCAAAGGCTTGTGAGTGCAAAATAAACAGACCACATGAAATAAAATATCATTCACTACATGTGATGTTAACATCAAATGCATATAGTATATTTAACGTTCACATATATTCGTATGAAAGATAAATTATAAATATTAATAATAAAACTGCTGCCATTTATGGTCAGGTGCTCCTGCCGTTCTCCTCAGTGTTCTTGACAAGCTCCAAAGGAGAGTCTGTAATTTGATAGGTTCTGATCTGGCGACTCGACTGCAGCCACTTTCCCATCGTCGAAATGTGGTCTCCCTCTGTCTCTTCTATAAATATTTTCATGGCTTCTGCTCGGATGAGCTTAAGTCACTGATGCCTCCTCAACAGGTGTTTACCCGTGCAACCAGACTGGCAACTGGGTCCCACCCATTCACAGTCAGGTTAGCCAAATGCAGACGACAATTCTACTCCTGCAGCTTCCTCTCTCGCACTTCCCTCCTGTGGAACTCGCTCCCGTATTCTTGCTTTCCTGACGGCTACAACCTCCAGAAATTTAAATGCAAAGTTAATACTCATCTTCTAATCACTGGATTCTAGCTCTCTCCCCTCCTCTGTATAACCTTCACTTTCTCTCCACCTATGTATATGTCATTGCACCTGCTTTCTCAGCTTTCTATTGTTCCTTTCTAACTAGCTTGTACTCCTCACTCTTTTCTAATTAATCTTTTTACATTTATGTAACCCCCTGCACATCAGTGGCGTTTCTGCCTTGCTCGTGGTGAAATGATTAAAAAAAATGAGCATAAAAATAAATAAATCGCATTCTTTTGTGCAGCCTTGTCCCTGTTATAACTGTTACACATTATATAACGGTAGACTATTTTATATATTTATTGTGGAAAGCCATGATTGAGCGGGAGGTAGATAGTGGAGTGGTATCCCGTTGCCTTCTCCACGGTGATTTATTGAAACACCACCTCTAGTTAGATGGCCGTTGGCTCCTTAAGAGTTCTTCCGCCGTTTGTAGTTTTAATTTTATCCTACCGGGTTGCTAACATCCCGAACAAAATGCGGGTGGAAAAATAAATATTAAGTATGTACTTAGTATAAAGTAAATTGATTAGTCATGCAAAGGAAGATAATGGCACTTCCCTAGAGTAGTATCAAAGAACATGAATGTCTGCAAAATTTAAGATTAGCATTGGTTACCAGTAGACAAAAGCTTGAAATTTTCTTTGAATTTTAGTAGTTTTGTAAAGACAAATCTTTTGACTTGATTTGGCTAACCGAGCATATGAGCAATGATGAGGTGTTGGAAATAATGGCAACGAAAAGGAAATTAATATTGAGCATCAGAAAGAGACAACTGAGGACATGCAATGAGGAAAGAGGGCTTGGAGAACCTGATACTAACAGCTCAGATAGAGGGTAAAAGAGACATAGGAAGACAGCGGATAACATATTTGAAGGGACTGAGCAGGAGGATGACAGAACGGGGGTTGCGAGATGTTACAGGAGAAAGCGTGCTAAGAGCCACCAGGGATAGGGAGACATAGAAGGCCATGATCGCCTACGTCCTAAAAGGACAAGGCACATAAAAGAAGAAGATTATTTAAATTTTTTAGCTTTACAAAGAATACCAGAATGTAGCCCAAATAATTCTAACTACTACACAAACCACACATGTATGTATATAAATATATCTAAATTTATAAAATTGTCTGCAATATTTTATTATTTAAAAGTAATTTTATATGCAGTTTTATTGAATCAATTCTTAATCATTTTATGTAAATGAAATGAATACAAGATATAATGAATGCCCCCGAAAACACCATTTCCCTTCTTTTATCACCAGCTCAATCTTTGGTAAACAAATTCTATCAAGGAATCGTCATAAACATGATTTTTGCGATAGATCATAGATCATCAATAATGTCTCTAGGATTTAACGCTGTAACCTTTCATCAAAATATTCTTAAAATACGTTTTATGTGTGAAGAATTCTTCTTAGTGGAAGTCAAGATTGAGTTGATATGAAGTAATTGAATTTTTTCCTGAATTTGAAAATTTTCCTTGAAGCTACATCCCAACCTAATTGGTTTCGAGAACTCTAATTTCATCTTTGGTCGAATCTAAACTTTCATCATAACAACTACATTTCAAAATCAATGAAAGGAGCTTAGAGACTTGTTGGAGTAATAAAAAAACTTTTTCAGCTGACAGACATTTACTTTATTATAAGTTCTTGAGCTTTCTTGCTTCATACTAAACGTTCTACAAATAAAATTGAAACTGGATAAATATTTCACCATCGGTGTTTTGCCAACGGTGTTTTGCCAGGGTCTCTTTATTTTATGAAAGAGGAATAACTACACTTTATCAATTTGAATTCTTTTAGAACTAAGAATTAAAAAATAATCAAAATAGAAAATTATTATCATATTTTATCACCATCCTCTCTCAAGAACCTCTTTTGAATTATTTTATTTTATGAAAGAGGAATAACTACAATTTATCAATTTGAATTCTTTTAGAACTAAGAATTAAAAAATAATCAAAATAGAAAATTATTATCATATTTTATCACCATCCTCTCTCAAGAACCTCTTTTGAATTATTTTATTTTATGAAAGAGGGATAACTACAATTTATCATTTTGAATTCTTTTAGAACTAAGAATTAAAAAATAATCAAAATAGAAAATTATTATCATATTTTATCACCATCCTCTCTCAAGAACCTCTTTTGAATTATTTTATTTTATGAAAGAGGAATAACTACAATTTATCATTTTGAATTCTTTTAGAACTAAGAATTAAAAAATAATCAAAATAGAAAATTATTATCATATTTTATCACCATCCTCTCTCAAGAACCTCTTTTGAATTATTTTATTTTATGAAAGAGGAATAACTACAATTTATCATTTTGAATTCTTTTAGAACTAAGAATTAAAAAATAATCAAAATAGAAAATTATTATCATATTTTATCACCATCCTCTCTCAAGAACCTCTTTTGAATTATTTTATTACTTATTTCATCTCTCTTATTGTTAATTTTTATCACGACGCTATTTATTCTTACGGTTATTTTGAATTGCTAGTCTTATAGTAGTATTTCCGTCCCAAGCCTGTTCAGAAGATACGTTATTTTTCTATTTCGGATTGTTTGCGTGACAGTCGAAGATTTTTTATCGATGCTGATTCTTTGAAATTCTCGGTAAGATCATTGGCTACATTTTCTGAACTGTGTTCTAATCTTTTATGTTTATTTCCTGTCAAATTCCAAGATCTCTTATCTGAATTTTCTAAGTTGTTTAAACATATATTCTTATTATTGGTGGAAACGCTATCTTTTGACAACTAGTTATGACTTTTCTAAGGCGGATTTATAGTTACGAAAGTAACAATTGTGAAACACTTAAAAATATTCCCGAAAAAGAATCTCAAAGACTTAACAAATCACTAACGCATTATTAAAGTAATCAAGAATCAGTTAAGTATCATACTTAATAGACGCTTGGGCGATTATATCCTGAAAGGGACATGACGGACTGGGCAGAATATTTTCTCGCAGTAGGTTACCATTAATTTCTGCGACAGACTGGTTACCAACCAAGGCTATAGAACCCAGTCTGTCCTGCTATTTAACTCATATCTGGAGAGAGAAGCGCCGGATTCATAACTTTTACAAAAGTATTTGCGCGTATGTGAATGCAACAAACTCAACTGGATTTCGAACTCGTCCCTCTGACTTTTAGTTCCTAGCCGATATCCACTGCATCACAACGCTGTGGAAACTTATGGAGACATGAGGATATTTATTGTCACATAACCTACAAAACTTTTCTGGTGTGAAAATAATAATACTATTAAAATGACGTCACATAAAATAAATAACTTTTGTAAAATCCGTCTTTGGAAATATGACTGAAGGAATAACATTTATCAAAGAAAGTACAAGTAAGTTTATGATTCTTTGTTTGAATTTAGTAAAAAAAGGAAACATTTATCAAAGACCAAATCATTTAAAGACACTGGCATCTTTCGGTACTAAAAAAGGCATATGGAGTATCGAAGTTTAAGATTTTTCGTCATAAATACTGGACCGAAAGAAAAAAAGATCAGAATCAGAATCAAGTAAAATAATAAAAGAAGAGAAAATCCAAAGCATCATCATGGACGCAATAAATCATCATGGACGCAATAAATCATCATGGATGCAAAAAATTGTCATGGATGCAAAAATTTGTCATGGATGCAAAAGCTAAAAAAAAAAAAAAAAATAAGTAAAAATAAAAAAACAAAAAACAAAAAAAGCATCAAACCAAGAAGAAATGTATAAGAATATTTGACCGGATGAGAAGAAAAGTTTGAACTAAAACTTTCGATCAGATATCTAATCCGAAATAGGAGTAGATAGGTTTGCCTATCGTCCGCTTAACACTTCCCCCACACTTTATTTGAACAGAAGTAGAGATTTTATGCTTTCCATGTTTAGGAATTTTTTTTTTTGTTTCTTCTCAAGTATTTTCCATCTTTTCACCCCAAGTATCTCATTGAGTCTTAGTGGTATTATCACTTTGCTTGGGGTGAATTGATTAAAAAACAAAAAGAAGAAATATACATAAAATTCTTGTAAAAATGCCAAAACAGACTGAGTCACAATTTGGAAAGAGGAAATTATTCAAAAATTCAGAACAGTATTAAATAGAACTAACACTGACTTGTACTTAACAGACACCATCATGCTAACATTGAAATGTCCATATAATGAAGATTGATACGAATAATGATTTCTAGAAAATTAGCAAGAATGTAAAATTATTTGAATGGTTTATCTGAGACCCGAACATTTTGATTCTTCTTTTATGTGCCTTGTCCTTTCCTTTCGTCTCCTGTTCGTATGTTTTCCCCTGTTACTCCACACAACCCCCGTTTCGTCAACCACCTGCTCGGACCCATCAAAGATATTATCCGCTGCCTTCCTCTGTTTCTTTTTTCTTCTGTCTGGCCTGTCAGTATCAGGTTCTCCAAGCCCTCCTTCTTCACTGCATGTCCCATGAACTTCAGCTGTCTCTTCCTGATGCTCAGTATTAGTTTTCTTTTCGTTATCATTCTTTCCAACACCTCATCGTTGCTCACATGCTCGGTCCATGATATCCGCAGTATCCTTCTGTAGAACCACATTTAAGTTGCTTCAAGTTTTTCCTTTATCTTTGATAATATTGTCTGGCACTCACTGCCATATTGAAGATCTGACATTACATAGCAATCCAGTACTCTCTTCTTTCTTTCTAGCGAAATTGTCCTGTTTCTTAATACCTTACTCAACTTCTGGAATGCTTCCCTCGTCATGCCAATTCGCTTTCGGATCTCTGTGTCGCACTTTCCGTCTTCTGTTAGAACACTTCCCAGGTATTTAAATTTTTGTACCTGCTTGATTTTAATATCCCCGACTTGTATTTGGCATACCGGGCTGCCCTTCAAGTTTTTCTTTTATCTTCGATGATATTCTTTAGCATTTACTTCCGTATTGAAGAACTGACATCATATAGCAATCTAGCACTCTCTTCTTTGTTTCTAGTGAAATTTTCCTGTGTCTTAGTATTTTACTCAACTTCTAAAATGCGTCCTTTGCTCTGCCTTTATGAAGATCCTAATTCAGCTGAGGCTTCAGAGATCTACCAGCATTAGTTTCAACAAGTTTCCACTCTGCGTAATCTGAATGAAACTAACTTATGTGGCGCCAAAAATTCATGGCTACACTGCAGAATGTGAATAATATGGCGAGGCCCTAGAGTCTCGAAGGCAATATACATTAAATAAAAGAATTCAAAATATTCGGTATATTTTAGCAAAATGTAAACAACAGTCTGGAGATATATTTGATGAGTGTCTCTTAAAATCAAGCAAATGTTTTTAACTGTACTAATGCCACGACTGAGCTGAATCATTCTGTGATGCTTTCATTGATTCCATGACGTCAAACAGTCTACAGAATAGATTGTTTCCAAATAAAAATCGAGTACTGCCTTTGCTTGAGGTAGATCATGAAATGTCGCAAAAATTTCCACTGATTTCCATCAATTCTTATGAGTATATTTTTTTATTCTGTTCACGTGTAACAGAAGAGAATATCAAAAAGATAACAGTAAAATTAGAGCAAAGAATCTGAGCATTAGAAATGAGGTTAACTTTTACAACAGACTTCAAGTGGAATGACTATGTAGAATCCATAGTGAAATCCGCTGCTAAGAAAGTCGGTTCTCTGTGTAGGGCCAGAAAGCTTTTTTCCGCCTGAAACAATCCTGCACATATATGAATCTACCATCCGTCTGTGCATTGAATACTGCTGCCATATCTGGTCGGGTGTTCCTGCTATCCACCTAGGTGTGCTTGACAAAATCTAACGGAGAATCTGTAATGTGATAGATCCCGACTTGGCAGCTCTGATACAGTCACTTTCTCACCGGCGCAATGTTGCTTCCCTGTGTCTCTTCTACAAATACTTTCACGGCTTCTCCTCCGATAAACTTAGCTCACTGGTCACACTTACATATAAATTTACTCGAGCCACAAGATTAGCAACTAGGTCCCACCCTTTTACTGCGAAACCAATAAATTGTAAACGCAAATTCTACTCCTTCAGCTTCTTTTCTCGCACATCCCACCTGTGGAATTCCCTTCTTTTTACTTGCTTTCCCGACAGCTATAATCTCCAAGAATTTAAATGTAAAGCCAATAGTCATCTCCCATCTCATTAACCTGCATTCTCTCTCTCATACTCCTTTCTCTGTCCACTCCACACTCATCAGTATTTTCACCCTCCTCTTACTGACACCCCCTATAACCTGTCACTCTTTCTCATAACTTTCCTTCTATGTAACCTCTTGCAAAACAGTTGCAATAAAATGCCTTACTTGGGGCGATATAATTATAAAATACTACAGAACCAATCTAGGCTTCTTCTACGTAAGCCACGTCACAAATAATAGTACATGTAGACCTCGTGTTACGCCGTTTCGAGTTACGTCTTTTTTTTTATAGTACGTCGTTTGTCAAAAAATATATGGAAAAATAAAAATCAAGTTCAAGTCATTTTATTCGACTTTACATCTGTCCGCCACAAATCACTAGAAAAGCGTTAAAGGCACATGACATTATATTACTGTAAAATAAATAAGAATAAAAGTTTATAACATCCTGTTAAAATTCGTACATTTGCAAGCAATGCTAGTATAAACATCATAAATCTGAGAGAACGAAATATGAAAACGTATTTGACTGTGTTGTCTTATTTAACAGTCTTTAAGGGCTCAATATTGGCGTTTTCCACAGTAGTTCTACCGTCTGTATGTACCTATGTGCCCCCCGCTCAATCATGGTTACTTACGAAAAATGTATTAATGCCAACAGCGTGAAGGGGGTTGCTTCCCAAGGAAACAACACCTCGCTCGGTAAGGACCGGCATGGGCAACAGGTGCCACCTGACCGTCATCCGGCGACTGTTAGCACCAACGGCGTAAAGGGGACATTTTACTCCAAAATTTGTCCCTCGCCCGGGAAAGAGCGACATGAGCAACAGGTGTCCCTGGAACGTTACCCTGCGACTGTGCGCATCAAAGACAAAATGACTATCGGAACATGGAACATCAGGTCACTCAACTGGGAACAACTAGAGAATGTCAAGTAGGGGATGGACAGACTGAAGATCAACATCCTGGGCATATGCGAAACTAGATGGCCTAATAATGGAGATCTCAGTTGCGACACCCACAGGATAATTTATGCAGGTGGCAAAAAGAACGAAAAAGGGGTCGGTTTAATACTAAACAAAGAAGTGAAGAAATGCGTTCTTGGACACTGGCAGCTTTCAGAGAGAGTCCTCTTGGTTAAACTGCGGGGAAAACCCTTCAATATAGTTATTATAGTAGTTTATGCGCCGACAACCCAAAGTTCGGAGGACGAAATGGAAACATTCTATTCAATACTGGACAGTGTCAAGGCTCAGTGCAAAAGCCAAGAAATTAGGATCATAATTGGGATTTGAATGCCAAGGTAGGTAAAGAGAGGGAAGGAAACACGACCGGCCCCAAATGCGCAGAAATAGTGAGAATGAACAGGACCAATAAAGCAGAGATGCATAAAGAGATAAGAGAACTAACAGAACAAAAATCCTGCTCCTCAACAGGATGCATAAAATCCAAGGATGGAACAATCATATTGGAGAAAGAGGAAATACTCCAGCGATGGGAAGAATACATAAAGGATCTTTTTTGCGACAGGAGAGAACAACCGAGAATACCCAAGGAGGTGGATGGACCGGAAATACTAAAGTCCGAAGTGGAAGCTGCAATGGCCAAAATGAACAGAAACAAAGCAGCTGGTACAGACGGCATAGTGATAGAGCTGCTGATAGCCTTAGAAGAATATGGCAAAGAAAAAATTACCGACATAATAAACGAAATTTATAGCAGTGGAATAATACCAGATGACCTATGCAAGTCGTTATTTATAGCACTGCCGAAGAAACCAGGTGCAAACGAGTGTGAACTACACAGAACTATCAGCTTAATGAGCCACATTACAAAACTGATTGTCAGAATCCTGACGAATAGAGCGAGAAGCAGAATCAGGCCAGAGATAGGGCAGGAACTGTGCGGGTTCGTCAAAGACACTGGAACAAGGAACGCCATATTCATGATTAGGATGCTCTCCGAAAGGGCAATAAAAATGAAGAACGACTTGTACCTATGTTTCATTGACTATGCGATGGCATTCGACAAGATACGACACAAAGAATTGATAGAGATGCTCAGCAGCCTCGACATTTTTGGGAAAGATATAAGAGTAATCAAGAATCTCTACTGGCAACAAACGGCATGCATACGGACAGGTAACGATCTCAGTAGATTCACAAAGATAGAAAGAGGCGTAAGACAGGGATGTGTCTTTTCACCGGATTTGTTAAACTTGTACAGCAATAATATTTTGAGGACCCTAGATGACACGCCAGGATTTGTTATTGGAGGCCACAACCTGAACAACATAAGGTATGCAGATGATACAGTGCTGATTGCAGACACGGAAAGGAAACTACAAGACCTCCTACAGAAGGTAGCGGTAGAGAGTGACTAAAATAAACTGAAAGCATGGTCATCAGCAAAAGGTGCAACCCAAAATGCCAAATACAGGTGGGAGATACCAGAATAAAGCAGGTGCAAAAATTTAAATACCTGGGAAGTGATCTAACAGGAGATGGAAAGTGCGACACAGAGATCCGAAAACGAATTGGCATGGCAAAGGACGCGTTCCAGAAGCTGAGTAAAGTGCTGACACACAGAAGAATTTCACTAGAAACAAGATGAGAGTGCTGGATTGCTATGTGATGTCAGTTATTCAATACGGCAGTGAATGCTGGACAATATCATCGAAAATGAGGACAAAACTGGAAGCAGCGGAAATGTGGTTCTACAGAAGGATGCTGTGGATATCGTGGACCGAGCATGCAAGCAACGAGGAAGTGTTGGAAAGAATGGCAACGAAAAGGAAATTAATACTGAGCATCAGGAAGAGACAACTGAAGTTCTTGGGACACGCAATGAGGAAGGAAAGCCTGGAGAACCTGATACTGACTGGCCAGATAGAGGGCAATAGAGACAGAGGAAGGCAGCGGATAACATATTTGCAGGACCTGATCAGGTGAATGACGGGACGGGGGTTGCCAGGAGTAAGCATACTGGGAGCCACAAGGGACAGAGAGACGTGGAGAACCATGATCGTCTACGTCCTGAAAGAACAGGGCACATAGAAGGAGAAGAAGAATATTAACATAAATTAGTTTAGTTTTTGTTATCTCAAAATCCTTTTATTAGCTGTATTTATTTTTTAACCTTACAATATTATTTTACTTTACAATGTCTTAGAGCAAATCGCAATCGGAAATAAAGAGACCAGAATGTACTGTAAAAATTGTACACACCGACATTTACAAGTATGTACGTACATGTATTCGTAAATTTAGATTCCTTTTTTTATATCATACTAAATACTAATATGTTTTTTAAGTTTAGAATAGATTCTTACTGACCATATATTATTGACATGAATTTATAAACAAAATACACAACTGGGAATGGTTATTTGTGGTTTAGTCTAGTGACAAGTAAATTCGGAGACAAGTAAATTCGACTTTAGTCGTTTTTCGACTTAAATCGCCTCTCCTGGAACAAGTTACCGATGTAAGGTGAGGTCTAACTGCAGCGGGAGATACCAACAGACAACAAACAGACCCATTAAAATACCTCATAACAATTGAGGAGAAGGAAAGGAAATGAAAATAGTATGGGTACGTCAACAAATGCAACAATCTATCCACTGCCATTCTACAATTTATCACCTTACGCAAAAGATACAGACAGAAAAACATTGGATGGCAACATCAGTTATTGGACTGTAAGAAACAATACCCAGAAACACAGATCATGTCTCTTTCGAGACATGATTGTCTGAGCAGAATATTATCCAGCAGTGGACTGCCATTGCTTTCCGAGGTAGACTGGTTATCAAACAAGACTATAGACCCTAAACTTTCATGTTATTTAACCCATAACTGGTGGGAAGAGATGGATTAATACCTTTCCTAAGGGTATTTGTGCGTAAGTGAATGCAAGGAATTCAGCTGGAATTCGAACTTGGAACCCCGATTTGTCGTTCTGAGTCGATATTCACTGCACCACAACGCACAACTCGCACTTCACTTTTAAAATATTCTTTCCCAGAAATTTTAAGTTATTATTAATGCTTCTACTAGACATAAAATGGGGGATCAGTTTTATATTTTAATGAAGTAATAATCCTCTGCCCAGTCAGTCATGTCTCTTTCAAAACATGATCGCCCAAGCGTGTATCACGTATGGCACTTAACTGACTGAAGTACCTTTTAGATTCAGGGATTCTTGACTTTAGTTACTTTGTTTGGTCTACTCAATGTATGGTAGAGAACTATTCGCAAGCTATGAATAGATATTTGAAATTAGATGTCAATTCTATTCCAAAGTAAGGTTCCTGTGCAAGCTCTTGGCGTTAATATTCCATTTAATATTAAATTGAATATTTATATCAATAGAAGGATCAGATTTCCCCAAAAGATTTTGATTTAAGGTCAAAGCCATTTTGCTGTTCATTCAAAAATATTTAAAAGAAGTGAATAGCTTCATTCTTTCTGTGTTTTTTGTTTTGTTTTTTTTTTAATCGTATAACCCCGATACGCCACTGATGTTCAAGGGGCTACATAAGAGTAAAAAAATTAGGGAGCTACATAAGAGTAAAAAGATTAGATTGAAGTTAGTGAAGAGAAAGACGAACCAGTTAGAAAGGAGCAGTAGAAGGATGGGGATACAGGTGTGATGAAAGTTGTAAAGGTAGAGAGAAAGGAAAGAATATACAGGGTGGTGTAGAAAGAACTAGAGTCAATTGGTTAAGAGATGGGTATTGACATTGCATTTAAATTCCTTGAGGTTGTAGCTGTCAGGAAAGCAAAAATATGGGAGCGAGTTCCACAGCCGGGAAGTGCGAGAAAAGAAGCTGAAGGAGTAGAATTGTTGTCTGCATTTGATTGATCTTACTGTGAATGGGTGAGACCCAGTTTCCAGTCTGGTTGCACGAGTAAACACCTGGTGCAGAGGCACCAGTTGCTTAAGTTCGTTGGAGCAGAAGCCATGAAAGTATTTATAGAACAGACAAAAGGAAGTCACATCCTATCGGTGGAGGAGTGGCTGGAGTCGAGCCGCCAAGTCGGTGCCTATCACATTACTGATTCTCCTTTGGAGCCTGTCAAGAACACTGTAATGAACAGCAGGGGCGCCTGACCATATATGACAGCAGTACTCCATGCAAGGACGAATGGTTGATTTGTATATATGCAGGATGTATTTAGGCGGAAAAATCATCCCGGCCCGACACAGTGATACAACCTTCCTAGCAGTGGATTTAGCTATTTAACTCAATGTAGTGGTTCCACTTGAGATCGGAAGAGAGGGCCAGTCCGAGGAGACGTGGAGAAGGCACGAGCTGTACTAAAACCTATTCGTCCTTTTCTGTTACTCTTACCACAGATTAATGCATCATATCTCATATCTTTAATGTAGCCTAACTTATATGTTTTACACGAACAGCTGAAGCAAAATTTAGAATAATAAAATAATACAATGGCGAGTCAAGCTCTCTCCTCCTAGTTATAGAGATACACTAAAGAGAATGTTGTCCTCAACAAATTCATTCCAGGAAAGTGCACAGTGATACGTTCTGATAATTTTAATTTTTGGCACATCAGTAAATTTACGAATATTAAAGAGCAAAAGAAAGAATATTATAGGTGTAAAGTTCTTGAACTTTACATATATGCTGTGAATGTCTTCTTCTATAGGAGGTTCAACTAGAAGATTTGACAGCCCTATTTAATTAGAGTGGTTTGATCGTAAAAATTATGAAATCTTTGTGGGTTAATAATAAATTAAGATAATTTCTGTAGTCGCAATACTTATTAGAATCGGAAAAATATTGATTAGTTATCGATGTGAAACTGGAATTTAACGAAGTATATGGTAATTACGGGTCTCGTATATTCCCATTGCTTCAACAACATCAACCGGTCATTTGAAATTATTGATAATAATTCTTTTTTCCTGAAGGGCAAATCATTAGCTATTCAGAAACAAGATTCTATGGGTTTTGATCACATTTTCTCAAGTTAAGACACAATGTGCATTGTGGCGCATTGGATATCGGCTCGGAATGAGAAATCGGGGAGCCGAGTTCGAATTCCAGCTGAATTCCTTGCATTCATTTACGGGCAAATACTCTTGGGAAAGGTATTAATCCGTCTCTTCCTTCCAGTTATGGGTTAAATAGCAGGGCAGATTGGGTTCTATAGCCTTGCTCGGCAACCAGTCTACCGCAGAAAGCAATGGCAACTTACTGTGGGATAATCTTCTGCCCAGTCAGTCATGTCTCTTTCGAGACATGATCACCCAAGCGTGTATCACGTATGGCACTTAACTCACTGAAGACACAAGTCCAATTAGAGAAATTGAAGCGAAGAAGATTTTGCTGCACCAGTGTTTCTATGTTTATGAAGCTGGCCTCTAAAAAATTAGTTTGCTTCGACTATTAAATTTCCTATACGTGAAGAAAACATGGGTTTCATTTATGACTGAATCTGTGTGTTAGGCGACGTATTGAGCCACCATTGTGGAGATTGTTTGAATACAGAAATCCAAAATGAAAAAAAAAATCCTGTTAAGTATTCAAGAATGAGATCAAGTTTACTGGAAAGTCTACTTTTGTATTGAAATCTAAAATCGGACTGTTTACCTGAACTTACAATTTGGGAAGAATGACAATAAAACCCATTATATGTGGGTTTGTGTCAATAGTGTTTTGACCGATAAATAAATTCAAAAGATTGAGCTATGATTATTTAGATCTAAAAAAAACTTTAAAACACTTCCACTATTTACATTATTGTTGCCATTTATACGGCGTGTCAACCGTTGTACGCTCGGTTCAAAATTCCTAGCACCTGATGAAGGCCGGAGCGTACAACGGTCGAAACGTCGTACAAATGGCAACAACGACGAGAACAATAGTCCGAATAATGTAAATAGTGTAAATAATACCTCATTTCAGAAAAACAGACAAATATGGTAAAACACTTCTTTCGCTATTACTCTTTACTACTCAACAGAGCACTTTAATCGAAAGCAGGTTCTACAAGCACTGAAATGAGTAATATCCTTTTTCAGCAAATATAATCACGCTAAACTATAATCTATCGAAATTAAGTAAGTCCTAAACTAGTGTAAATATTTTCCAAATTTGAAAGCTATCTTAAACACATTTTAAAGGTCTGTAGTAATCAAAAACAAGGGTTATACATAACTGTGTTTCTACAAATCTTACATTATCTAAACTTATTTATAAATGGAACTTTGTCTTTGTGTGTGTGTCTGTGTGTGTGTATCCGTTACCTATAGACTCCGAAACGGCTGAACCGATTTTCTTGAAAATTTACACAGTTGTACCATAAGCGTCTGCGAGTGTTCTTAGCTAGGTTTTGTGTCGAGGTATCCTCAATATATATCGAAAATCGATAATCGAAAAAATAGGGTTATAGAAGGAGTGGTTCGATTTTAATCAAATTTGATACACTCATAGACATAAGAAACGATATTCAGAAGTTTCAAGGTTGCAGTTCTTACAATAGTGCAGAAAATCGATAATATATATATATAAAAGGCAAGATGTTTGTGTGTGTGTCTGTTTATTTACCTGTATGTCTGTATTTTTTCAGCCCTTTTATTTTAGTTTTTGCTTCGGGTTTGGCTCTAAGTAGGTATAATTGTAGTTCTTAGTCTCAGCCATGATACCGTTTACTCAGAGGACTTATTTAGCTTTCAAAATTCAGTTTACGACGAAAAAAACTTATTTGATATCGATACCAGGAAATCAAAATTTGACTTACATCCATTCATTTTTCTTTCAGTCTACGGTTCACTTTAACTGGAAACAACTATTGCTTTTGAGACTTTCGTGCCAACGTCCAAAGAGTCTGAGCTCCAGGACCATGGATTAGGTTTAAAGCTTTCATTACACCCGAGCATAGCCGGGCTATACTGCTAGTACACAGTAAAGCCAATATTGTTTTCTATTTTTGGTTTCTTCACTTATGAAAAAAATGTTTTATATATTCATCTCGTTTGCATTCCATCAGGAATTAAAGACGGATCAAAAACATCGAAAGAACTTTTAAAGATTATTATACACTCAGACTCGTGGATTTTGCATTGTTGTTATCGGAACGTTTCAGCAGTTGGATTTTCAGGCATTCTTTTGGTATTTTTTTAAAAAAGTATCCTTTCGGTCATTTTAAACCAAATCTTTATTCAGCGTACAAGTGTATATATTTGCATTTTATTGTCCATATTAAATGATACCTCGTATTTGTAAATGTTTTCGAGTGATTTAGTATATATTTCTCAATTTAACCAAAATATATGAATTTAGTTGCCCTTTTTCTTCTATGTGCATTGTCTCTTCAGAACGTACGCGATCATGGCTTTCCACGTTTCCCTATCCCTGGTGGCTCTGAACACGCCTTCTTCTGTTACACCATGTAATTCTCGTTCCGTCATCCACCTGATTAGGTCCTTCAAATATGTTATCCGTTGCATTCCCCTGTCTCTTTTCCCCCTCTGTCTAGCCTGTTAGTATCAGATTCTCCAAGCCCTCCTTCCTTATTGCGTGTCCCAGGAACTTCAGCTGTCTCTTCCTGATGCTCAGTATTAATTTCTTTTTTGTTTCCATCATTTCCAAGACCTCATCATTACTCACATGCTCGATCCACGTTATTCGCAGCATCCTTCTGTAGAACCACATTTCAGTTGCTTCAAGTTTTTCCTTCATCTTTGATGATATTGTCCAGCATTCACTGCCATATTGAAGAACGGACAGCACGTAGCAATCCAGTACTCTCTTCCTGGCTTCTAGCGAAATTATCCTGTTTCTTAATACCTTACTCAACTTCTGGAATGCTTCTACTAACTCCAAAGATTAAACTCATTATTTTCGCGAATCCTATATACAAGAATTTAATCAAGAAAAGAGAAAACTAGAACTAAAATTTACAAAATCCTAATTCCAATCCTGAGACGATTCCATCAGGATATCAAAACAACAAAAGAGTGACACTAGGGACGGTGGTTCAAACGAATGACAAACGAAGGATGGCTGACTGGAATATCAAAAGGGAGTTGAATTACACTGAACATCACAGACAACCAATAAAGTGAAAACTTTTACCTTAGTTGTAATGTTAACTAAAGTTTTATCTCTACTTTTAGTTTATTAAATGATTTGATAAAAATACTTGTTGGTCTTAGTACATTAAAATGTGTTAGTTTTAAAAACTTACAGTCTGATTTTTATTGAAAAATTAATATTTCTCAGTAAACGAATTGAGAGGTTTCTACAGTTTTACTTTAAGAAATAAATACACAGAAAACAGACACAAAGTATCAACCAAGTACCCTCTGGTCATCATCAGGTGTTCATAGATTGGCTGATGTGGATTATGTCGTTGATTATTGCGAAATATCCTGTGAAATTAATTATTGTTCTTTCATGTTGGAATTTGGTACTCTCACTACCAAGTCCAAGGGTCGAACTTATGAACATTAGATGACACTAACACATATATATAATATATCCACTACGCCACGGTCCTTTAGTGGTTATTTTTGGAGCCTTTTATATTCAGTATCAGATGGATTTTTGGCAACTGGATTATGTTAGCGGGTTCCTGCCACTTGTCATAATTTGTATTTATTTCTGAGATGAGTTATTTTTAATAATCTTGGAATTATTTCGAACTTTTGTTCTCATCTTGGTTGATATAGGTGTCATAATAGACACAACGTTTCGACCATGTATTATCTGCTCATCTAACATATTCAGCGCCCTTAAGTTAGCTAAAAATGTTGTTGATGTCTCGACACCATTATATTGTTTTTTAGTCGACCAGTGTAATAGATTGGAGTATTTCCTCTTTCTCCAAAATGATTGTTCCATCCTTAGATTTTAGACATCCTGTTGAAGAACAGGTTTTTTGTCCTGTCAGTTCTTTTATAGGTCGGCGATACCAGAATCAAGCAGGTACAAAAATTTAAATACCTGGGAAGCGTTATACCAGAAGACGGAAAGTGCGACACAGAGATCCGAAGGCGAATTGGCATGGCGAAGGAAGCATTCCAGAAGTTGAGTAAAGTATTGAGAAACAGGACAATTTCGTTAGAAACCAGGAAGAGAGTACTGGATTGCTACGTGCTGTCCGTTCTTCAATATGACAGTGAATGTTGGACAATACCATCAAAGATGAAGGAAAAAGTTGAAGCAACTGAAATATAGTTCTACAGAAGGATACTGCGAATATCATGGATCGAGCATGTGAGCAATGATGAGGTCTTGGAAATGATGGAAACAAAAAATAAATTAATACTGAGCATCAGGAAGAGACAGCTGAAGTTCCTGGGACACGCAATAAGGAAGGAGGGCTTGGAGAATCTGATACTAACAGGCTAGACAGAGGGGAAAAAGAGACAGGGGAAAGCAACGGATAACATATTTGAAGGACCTAATAAGGTGGATGACGGATCGAGAATTGCATGGTGTAACAGGAGAAGGCGTGCTAAGAGCCACCAAGGATAGGGAAAAGTGGGAGACCATGATCGCCTACGTCCTGAAGGGACAATGCACATAGAAGAAGAAGAAGTGTAACAGATTATAAAGTAATATATTTTTGACCCAATAATGAAGACTTTCAACATTTGATGACTTGAAATCTAACAGACTTCCAATATATTTTTACTCAAGACTCAAGAATTTTGTAGAATGTTACTGATCCAATATGCAAATATTTTCTTAAAAACTCAGAGAGAAAAGAATACGTGTAAAAATCCTAACTCACATAGAAACTAGGTCCCTTTGGTTGTGGTTGTCATATTGATTATACGTCCTCTTATAAGTGATAAAACCTGAAGCATCGTAAAATTCTGCTAGGGTTGCCTTGGGCGAATGGCAATGCGTTTCCACCACCGTAAACATACTTGGCCACAGGGTCAGGATCCAATGAAAATAATGGGGAGCATTACTGCAAATGCAGTTCAGTGCATATATATATATATATATATATATATATATATATATATATTATAATTCGATGGAATGATAGTATAAGTATGTGTGCGTGAGCTCTCGTGAGTGAGTATGTGTGTAATATGTATAGAAGGATCCGAAAAGAACTCGAGGTCATGTGACAAAATGGAAAATCACCCAGAAGACGCATTTCATCGAGGTGACATGTTGGGTTCACCTTCTTCAGTTCACAATGAATGATAAAACTATGTAAGAAAAATACATTTTTTTCTTGAATATATGTGGGGCAATAAATGAAATGATATTATTAGATTCGACATTCAGAGACCAGAAAATGTTACACACACACACACACACACACACACACACACACACACACACACACACATATATACATATTTATAATTTATAACATAAATATATTATAATATCATTACAAAAGTAGTAATTTTGATTCGACTCTATCCGTTTCTTATCAAGAGATGAATGCCATTTCAAGTTGGAGCGTTTTAAAAAGTTCTAGACTAGCCAAAACCCCTTAATCAGGGAGACAGAACGGACCAATTAAAACAAAGCAATCTCTAATCTAAAAAATGCAAGAACAGACACTAAAATTAATTTGTTAGTAGCCTTACAATTAATATTTGATTGAAATAGAGATCAGCATTAAATTTTAAAGAAATATTTTTCGCTTTAATTTGTATTGAGCACTTTTGTAAGAATAGTGTTTCTTTGGATACGGAATTTTATTCCATCCATACCTACTCTTATATATATATATATATATATATATATATATATATATATATGAGAGAATGACAATTCATGAAGACGAAAAGGATAATCAAAAAATTTTTATTTACAGATAATCTTGTAACAATAATGAATACATCAACGGAAATGCAGTCTAGACAGGGGTTTTAATCTACTGACACCCTACCAATTAAAACTGAAGAAAGAAATCAGGTATTCCCTAAAAATATAACCTATATTTTCAAATTTAAAGTGGATCGCTATTCTGATTAGTTAAACACACAAATGAATTCTGTCTTCACACATTCACGAATAACAAACGTGTTAAATGAAAATCATTTTCCTAAACATAATCTCGTTTTGCCTGTTAACGAGGTAAAATCTCGAAGCATGGAAATTTCCGTGTCGCAATGTAAACTATATTAATTTTAATTAATAAAAAAAAAACAAATTTATTATATTATGCTCTGCAATATTTTTGTATTGTATTGAGCACTTTTTAAAAACAGTATGCACCAGAGAACTCGAAATTCTAAAACTGTTGGTTCTCGTCTGGATATAGTGTATCGAGGCAGCAAATAATTTTCTAAACATATACTGTTAAATATAAGAGACAATGAATGTCTATTATGTTTACTCATGACCCGTTCTAAACGTCGTATTTTGGCTTTAATTTCAGTTTTTAAATAAAGACAAAAAATCTCCAACATTTGGATAATTTTTTATTAATTTGGTTCTAAGCTTTCGGCTCACATGAGCCATCTTCAGAGAGGTTATTAAAACGGTAACGCAATAACATCCACCATCACCGACGATTTTATTTTGTGTTCACATAAAACTCCGCTAGGCAACGGCAATAGTTACCAAAAATAACAAACGCAGTTCGCAAATTTGCAATTCGGTTCTATGACGTCACACCGCGTGATAGCGCAAAATGACAACAGAACCATGTATTCAAATGCAGTGTAATGTGTTATGGCCAGATTTAAACGTGATTTTATTAAGTGTTGGTTGTTTGGATTTAATGTACCTGGCCTCCAATATCTGAAGGTTTTTTTTACTGTGTATGAGTAAGGATTATTGTATTATTAACTAAAATCTGTCTGATATTATCTACATGTTTATGTTTTTCTGAGAAATGTTGTTTAATTGTACTCTGATCAGTGCATTTGGGCAGCAATCCCTCTTTTATAAAGGTTTCATTAAATCTGTCTAACAAGATTAAGTTCTTTTATTTTATTTTTACTCAATTATGTCACATTTAACTACACATGGAGACCGACCAAACTCTGTCTGGAATATTCTCGTTGTTAATACAAATATAATACCCTCAACCACATGTAGAAAATAAATCCCTAAAATAATGGAAGCATTATCAATAAAAAAAAAAGATGACATTCAATTATATCAACTATACGCACGGCTACAATGCTCTGACAATGTTCGGATAATAAAACGTTTTAGACTCTGGATGCATCCAGAAACCAATCCATATATTCAGTTAAATGTCAAAATAAAATCGTTGATAACGGCTAAAAGTATAACCAAAAGAGCATTGACACAAAACATTTGGACAATTTCCACATAATTTATGCCCAGAATAGAAGAAAATTATAACACAAGGATAATTATATAAGACATTTACCGCTGTACCTTGTCTGTCGTTTTCATGAAATCTATGTATATATAACTATAGATTCTCGAGGCAAGATTCATGAAAACACTTAAGCCATCAATTAATAGAATCAGCTATGAATACTGCAGTAATGTTCAAAAATGCTTGTAAAAAGAACAGAGTTTTCATACTTTAACTCGTGCATGACCATGCCATTACAACATATAAAAAAATTCTATTTTGTATAATTTTCACGTTCTAATGAACGCTATCAATTTATCAACCGTTATATTAGAAGCAGAAAAAAATTATAGTAATTTTTAGCAACACAGTTTTGCAGTTATTTTTTTGTTACCATAACTCACACTACTGAAGATGATCTCGGAAAGAGATTAAAAGTACTTGGGTACCTTGAGAAATGAATGATAATAACATCTGTCAACGTTGCAGCTAATTTCTGACATCTTTATAATACACGAAATATTATCGGTAGGTATGAATGGTATGTTTGCCATTTATTTAATCTGACATGTCTAAAAGAAAATTTGCTGCATAAATACACACACACACACACACACACACACACACACACACATATATATATATATATATATATATATATTAGCAAATTGTGCTACTATTACTTTTGCAATGGTTGGTGGTATTATATAAAATCTAGGTCTGAGGTTTAGTGTCGAGAATTGTGAGATTAGCGCACATTCGAGACACTTTCTTCTTAGTGAATTTTTTTCTCTACTGATCAGATTTTCATTTAGGCAGTCAAAATTGTGGTCATATATATGTATATTACGCGGAGATTTACGTAAAAATCATGGAGAACTAAGGAAGGATCGAACTCACGACTGGGTATTTTGCGATGTGCGCTTAGTGTAACACTTATTGGTTCAGAAAACAAATTCTGCGTAGTTCGTTACGTTCCATTTTGCATATATAATCTTGGTGAAGATATAAATCTATCTCGTCCCCACACCAGATCTGTGAATTAAATAGTAATGCAAACTGGTAATTATATTCTTGATTGGTAACTATTTCATCTAGGAAAAGATGACTTTGATTCCCAGCAGGAAGAGAGATCGATTCCTCTAGGTTAACTTGCCCAAAATACACCCACTACTAGCAAAAAGCGTCAAGCAATATATTACTAGAAATGCATCAATTTTGATTAAAAACACTTACACAATTAACACTCATAACCATGTGGATATGTGTGCGAATGTCTGAAGACATGTACGTAAACACATTCAAAAGTAAACACACATTCAGACGTGTCCGAGCGGGCACGCGAGTGCGCACGTACGCACCAGACTTTGCACACGCACACGCACAGGCCCACACACACACACACACACACACACACACACACACACACACACACACACACACACACACACATTAATATAAAAACTTTCAAACTTCACTCTTAAAGCTAACGGTCAACAGACAACAAAATAATAAATCACAAAAACTCCAGCATCCTTAAAGATCAGCAGAAAATAAAAAAGATGAGGACAAGAGTCAGAATAATGTCAATACTGTAAATACTACCTCATCTCAGAAATATACAAAAATAGAATGATCTATTATTAAACGTCGTAAAAACGGCAACAAAGAAGAGGACAATAGTTCGAAGAATGTAAATACTGTAAATACTACCTCATCTCAGAAATATAGACAAATAGAAAGATCAATTATTAAACGTCGTACAAATGGCAACAAAGAAGAGGACAATAGTCCGAATAATGTAAATACTGTAAATACTACCTCATCTCAGAAATATAGACAAATAGAATGATCTATTATTAAACGTCGTACAAACGGCAACAAAGAAGAGGACAATAGTCCGAATAATATAAATACTGAAAAGACTACGTCATCTCAGAAATATAGAAAAATAGAATCATCTATTATTAAACGTCGTACAAATGGCAACAAAGATGAGGAAAATAGTCCGAATAAAGTAAATACTGAAAAGACTACCTCATCTCAGAAATATAGAAAAATAGAATGATCTATTATTAAAAGTCGTACAAATGGCAACATAGATGAGGACAATAGTCCGAATAATGTAAATACTGAAAAGACCACCTCATCTCAGAAATATAGAAAAATAGAATGATTTAATATTAAACATCGTACAAATGGCAACAAAAATGAGCACAATAGTCCGAATAATGTAAATACTGTAAATACAACCTCGTCTCAAAAATATAGACAAATAGAATGATCTATTATTAAATGTCGTACAAATGTCAACAAAGATGAGGACAATAGTCCGAATAATGTAAATACTGTAAATACTACATCATCTCAGAAATATAGAAAAATAGAATGATTTATTATTAAACGTCGTACAAATGGCAACAAAGACGAGGACAATAGTCCGAATGAAGTAAATACTGTAAATACTACCTCGTCTCAGAAATATAGACATATAGAATGATCTATTATTAAACGTCGTACAAATGGCAACAAAGATGAGGACAATAGCCCGAATAAAGTAAATACTGAAAAGACTAACTCATCTCAGAAATATAGAAAAATAGAATGATCTATTATTAAACGTCGTACAAATGGCAACAAAGATGAGGACAATAGTCCGAATAAAGTAAATACTGAAAAGACTACCTCACCTCAGAAATATAGAAAAATAGAATGATCTATTATTAAACGTCGTACAAATGGCAACAAAGATGAGGACAATAGTCCGAATAATGTAAATACCTTAAATACTACCTCGTCTCACAAATATAGAAAAATAGAATGATTTATTATTAAACGTCGTACAAATGGCAACAAAGACGAGGACAATAGTCCGAATAAAGTAAATACTGAAAAGACTACCTCATCTCAGAAATATAGAAAAATAGAATGATCTATTATTAAACGTCGTACAAATGGTAACAAAGATGAGGACAATAGTCCGAATAAAGTAAATACTGAAAAGACTACCTCATCTCAGAAATATAGAAAAATAGAATGATCTATTATTAAACGTCGTACAAATGCCAACAAAAATGAGGACAATAGTCCGAATAAAGTAAATACTGAAAAGACTACCTCATCTCAGAAAAATAGAAAAATAGAATGATCTATTATTAAAAGTCGTACAAATGGCAACAAAGATGAGGACAATAGTCAGAATAATGTAAATACTGTAAATACTAACTCGCCTCAGAAATATAGACAAATAGAATGATTTATTATTAAACGTCGTACAAATAGCAACAAAGCAGAGGACAATAGTCCGAATAAAGTAAATACTGAAAAGACTACCTCATCTCAGAAATAAAGAAAAATAGAATGATCTATTTTTTAACGTCGTACAAATGGCAACAAAGATGAGGATAATAGTCCGAATAAAGTAAATACTGAAAAGACTACATCATCTCAGAAATATAGAAAAATAGAATGATTTATTATGAAACGTCGTACAAATGGCAACAAAGATGAGGACAATAGTCCGAATAATGTAAATACTGTAAATACTACCTAGTCTCAGAAATATAGACAAAGAGAATGATCTATTATTAAATGTCGTACAAATGGTAAAAAAAATAAGGACAATAGTACGAATAAAGTACATACTGAATAGACTACCTCATCTCAGAAATATAGAAAAATAGAATGACCCATTATTAAACGTCGTACAAAAGGCAACAAAGATGAGGACAATAGTCCAAAAAATGTAAATACTGTAAATACTACCTCGTCTCAGAAATATAGAAAAATAGAATGACCTATTATTAAACGTCGTACAAATGGCTAAAAAGATGCGGACAATTGTCCGAATAAAGTAAATACTGAAAAGACTACCTCATCTCAGAAATATAGAAAAATAGAATGATCTATTATGAAACGTCGTACAAATGGCAACAAAGTTGACGACAATAGTCCGAATGATGTAAATACTGTAAATACTACCTCGTCTCAGAAATATAGACAAAGAGAATGATCTATTATTAAACGTCGTACATATGGCAACAAAGATGAGGCCAATAGTCCGAATAAAGTAAATACTGACGAGACTACCTCATCTCAGAAATATAGAAAAATAGAATGATCTATTATTAAACGTCGTACAAATGGCAACAAAGATGAGGACAATAGTCCGAATAATGTAAATACTGTAAATACTACCTCGTCTCAGAAATATAGACAAATAGAATGATCTATTATTAAACGTCGTACAAATGGCAACAAAGATGCGGACAATAGTCCGAATAAAGCAAATACCGAAAAAACTACCTCATCTCAGAAATATAGACAAATAGAATGATCTACTATTAAACGTCGTACAAATGGCAACAAAGATGAGGACAATAGTCCGAATAAAGTAAATACTGAAGAGACTACATCATCTCAGAAATATAGAAAAATAGAATGACCTATTATTAAGCGTCGTACAAATGGCAACAAAGATGAGGACAATACTGCGAATAAAGTAAATACTGAAAAGACTACCTCATCTAAGAAATATAGACAAAGAGAATGATCTATTATTAAACGTCGTACAAATGGCAACAAAGTTGACGACAGTAGTCCGAATGATGTAAATACTGTAAATACTACCTCGTCTCAGAAATATAGACAAAGAGAATGATCTATTATTAAACGTCGTACATATGGCAACAAAGATGAGGCCAATAGTCCGAATAAAGTAAATACTGACGAGACTACCTCATCTCAGAATATAGAAAAATAGAATGATCTATTATTAAACGTCGTACAAATGGCAACAAAGATGAGGACAATAGTCCGAATAATGTAAATACTGTAAATACTACCTCGTCTCAGAAATATAGACAAATAGAATGATCTATTATTAAACGTCGTACAAATGGCAACAAAGATGCGGACAATAGTCCGAATAAAGTAAATACTGAAAAGACTACCTCATCTCAGAAATATAGACAAATAGAATGATCTACTATTAAACGTCGTACAAATGGCAACAAAGATGAGGACAATAGTCCGAATAAAGTAAATACTGAAGAGACTACATCATCTCAGAAATATAGAAAAATAGAATGACCTATTATTAAGCGTCGTACAAATGGCAACAAATATGAGGACAATAGTGCGAATAAAGTAAATACTGAAAAGACTACCTCATCTAAGAAATATAGACAAAGAGAATGATCTATTATTAAACGTCGTACAAATGGCAACAAAGATGAGGACAATAGTCCGAATAAAGTAAATACTGAAAAGACTACCTCATCTCAGAAATATAGAAAAATAGAATGATCTATTATTAAACGTCGTACAAATGGCACCAACGATGAGGACAATGGTCCGAATAATGTAAATACTGTAAATACTACCTCGTCTCAGAAATATAGACAAATAGAATGATCTATTATTAAACGTCGTACAAATGGCAACAAAGATGAGGTCAATAGTCCGAATAAAGTAAATACTGAAAAGACTACCTCATCTCAGAATATAGAAAAATAGAATGATCTATTATTAAGCGTCGTACAAGTGGCAACAAAGATGAGGACAATAGTGCGAATAAAGTAAATACTGAAGAGATTACCTCATCTAAGAAATATAGAAAAATAGAATGATCTATAATGAAACGTCGTACAAATGGCAACATAGATGAGGACAATAGTGCGAATAAAGTAAATACTGAAAAGACTACCTCATCACAGAAATACAGAAAAATAGAATGATCTATTATTAAACGTCGTACAAATGGCAACAAATATGCGGACAATAGTCCGAATAAATAAATACTGAAAAGTCTACCTCATCTCAGAAATATAGAAAAATAGAATGATCTATTATTAAACGTCGTACAAATGGCAACAAAGATGAGGACAATAGTCCAAAAAATGTAAATACTGTAAATACTACCTCGTCTCAGAAATATAGAGAAATAGAATAAACTATTATTAAACGTCGTACAAATGGCTAAAAAGATGAGGACAATCGTCCGAATAAAGTAAATACTGAAAAGACTACCTCATCTCAGAAATATAGAAAAATAGAATGATCTATTATGAAACGTCGTACAAACGGCAACAAAGATGAGGACAATAGTCCTAATAATGTAAATACTGTAAATACTACCTCGTCTCAGAAATATAGACAAAGAGAAAGATCTATTATTAAACGTCGTACATATGCCAACAAAGATGAGGACAATAGTCCGAATAAAGTAAATACTGAAGAGACTAACTCATCTAAGAAATATAGAAAGATAGAATGATCTATTATTAAACGTCGTACAAATGGCAACAAAGATGAGGTCAATAGACCGAATAAATAAATACTGAAAAGACTACATCATCTCAGAATATCGAAAAAATAGAATCATCTATTATTAAACGTCGTACAAATGGCAGCAAAGATGAGGACAATAGTACAAATAAAGTAAATACTGAAGAGACTACATCATCTCAGAAACATGGAAAAATAGAATGACCTATTATTAAACGTCGTACAAATGGCAAAAAAGATGAGGACAATAGTCCGAATAAAGTAAATACTGAAGAGACTACCTCATCTAAGAAATATAGACAAATAGAATGATCTATTATTAAACGTCGTACAAATGGCAACAAAGATGAGGACAATAGTCCGAATAAAGTAAATACTGAAAAGACTACCTCATCTCAGAAATATAGAAAAATAGAATGATCTATTATTAAACGTCGTGCAAATGACAACAAAAATGAGGACAATAGTCCGAATAATGTAAATACTGTAAATACTACCTCGTCTCAGAAATATAGACAAATAGAATGATCTATTATTAAACGTCGTATAAATGGCAACATAGATAAGGACAATAGTGCGAATAAAGTAAATACTGAAAAGACTACCTCATCTCAGAAATACAGAAAAATAGAATGATCTATTATTAAACGTCGTACAA
The DNA here is from genome assembly GCA_037127315.1 of Ascarosepion bandense. Taxonomy (NCBI): domain Eukaryota; kingdom Metazoa; phylum Mollusca; class Cephalopoda; order Sepiida; family Sepiidae; genus Ascarosepion; species Ascarosepion bandense. Next base: position 1,080,062 of record JBBBDQ010002275.1, on the reverse strand, counting down.
ATGGCAACAAAGATGCGGAAAATAGTCCGAATAAAGTAAATACTGAAAAGACTACCTCATCTCAGAAATATAGAAAAATAGAATGATCTATTATTAAACGTCGTACAAATGGCAACAAAATGAGGAGAATAGTCCGAATAAAGTAAATATTGAAAAGACTACCTCATCACAGAAATATAGAAAAATAGAATGATCTATTATTACACGTCGTAGAAATGGCAACAAATATGAGGACAATAGTCCGAATAAAGTAAATACTGAAAAGACTAGCTCGTCTCAGAAACATAGACATATAGAATGATCTATTATTAAACGTCGTACATATGGCAACAAAGATGAGGACAATAGTCCGAATAATGTAAATACTGTAAATACTACCTCGTCTCAGAAATATAGACAAATAAAATGAACTCTCATTAAACGTCTTACAAATGGCAACAAAGACGTGGACAATACTCCGAATAAAGTAAATACTGAAAAGACTACATCATCTCAGAAATATTGAAAAATAGAATGATCTATTATTAAACGTCGTACAAATGGCAACAAAGATGAGGACAATCGTCCAAATAATGTAAATACTGTAAATACTACCTCATCTCAGAAATATAGACAAATAGAATGATCTATTATTACACGTCGTACATATGGCAACAAAGTTGAGGAAAATAGTCCGAATAAAGTAAATATTGAAAAGACTACCTCGTCTCAGAAATATAGAAAAATAGAATGATCTATTATTAAACGTCGTACAAATGGCAACAAACATGAGGACAATAGTCCGAATGAAGTAAATACAGAAAAAACTACCTCATCTCAGAAATATAGAAAAATAGAATGATCTATTATTAAACGTCCAACAAATGGCAACAAAGATGAGGGCAATAGTCCGAATATTGTAAATACTACCTCGACTCAGAAATATAGAAAAATAGAATGATCTATTATTAAACGTCGTACAAATGGCAACAAAGATGAGGACAATAGTCCGAATAATGTAAATACTGTAAATACTACCTCATATCAGAAACATAGACAAAGAGAATGATCTATTATTAAACGTCGTACAAATGGCAACAAAAATAAGGACAATTGTCCGAATAAAGTAAATACTGAAAAGACTACGTCATCTCAGAAATATAGAAAAATAGAATGATCTATTATTAAACGTCGTACAAATAGCAAAAATATAAGGACAATAGTCCGAATAAAGTAAATACTGAAAGACTACCTCATCTCAGAAATATAGAAAAATAGAATGATGTATTATTAAACGTCGTACAAATGGCAACAAAGATGAGGACAATAGTACGAATAAAGTAAATACAGTAAAGACTACCTCATCTCAGAAATATAGAAAAATAGAATGATCTATTATTAAACGTCGTACAAATGGCAACAAAAATGAGGACAATAGTCCGAATAAAGTAAATACTGAAAAGACTACCTCATCTCAGAAATATAGAAAAATAGAAAGATCTATTATTAAAAGTCGTACAAATGGCAACAAAGATGAGGACAATAGTCAGAATAATGTAAATACTGTAAATACTACCTCGTCTCAGAAATATAGACAAATAGAATGATCTATTATTAAACGTCGTACAAATGGCAACAAAGCAGAGGACAATAGTCCGAATAAAGTAAATACTGAAAAGACTACCTCATCTCAGAAATAAAGAAAAATAGAATGATCTATTTTTTAACGTCGTACAAATGGCAACAAAGATGAGGACAATAGTCCGAATAATGTAAATACTGAAAAGACTACATCATCTCAGAAATATAGAAAAATAGAATGATCTTTTATGAAACGTCGTACAAATGGCAACAAAGATGAGGACCATAGTCCGAATAATGTAAATACTGTAAATACTACCTTGTCTCAGAAATATAGACAAAGAGAATGATCTATTATTAAACGCCGTACATATGGCAACAAAGATGAGGACAATAGTACGAATAAAGTAAATACTGAAAAGACTATCTCATCTCAGAAATATGATAAAATATAGAATGATCTATTATTAAACGTCGTAGATATGGCAACAAAGATGAGGACAATAGTGCGAATAAAGTAAATACTGAAAAGACTACCTAATCTCAGAAATATAGAAAAATAGAATGATCTATTATTAAACGTCCAACAAATGGCAACAAAGATGAGGATAATAGTCCGAATAATGTAAATACTGTAAATACTACCTCGTCTCAGAAATATAGACAAATAGAATGATCTATTATTAAACGTCGTAAATATGGCAACAAAGATGCGGACAATAGTCCGAATAATGTAAATACTGTAAATACTACCTCATCTCAGAAATATACACAAAGAGAATGATCTATTATTAAACGTCGTACAAATGGCAAGAAAAATAAGGACAATTGTCCGAATAAAGTAAATACTGAAAAGACTACCTCATCTCAGAAATATAGCAAAATAGAATAACTATTATTAAACGTCGTAAAAAATAGCAAAAAAATAAGGACAATAGTCAGAAAAATGTAAATACTGAAAAGACTACCTCATCTCAGAAATATAGAAAAATAGAATGATCCATTATTAAACGTCGTACAAATGGCAACAAAGATGAGGACAATAGTCCGAATAATGTAAATACTGTAAATACTACCTCCTCTCAGAAATATAGATAAATAGAATTATCTATTTTAAACGTCGTACATATGGCAACAAATATGAGGACAATAGTGCGAATAAAGTAAATACTGAAAAGACTAGCTCATCTCAGAAATATAGAAAAATAGAATGATCTATTATTAAACGTCGTACAAATGCCAACAAAAATGAGGACAATAGTCCGAATAAAGTAAATACTGAAAAGACTACCTCAACTCAGAAATATAGAAAAATAGAATGATCTATTATTAAAAGTCGTACAAATGGCAACAAAGATGAGGACAATAGTCCAAATAATGTAAATACTTTAAATACTACCTCGTCTCAGAAATATAGACAAATAGAATGATCTATTATTAAACGTCGTATAAATGGCAACAAAGCAGAGGACAATAGTCCGAATAAAGTAAATACTGAAAAGACTACCTCATCTCAGAAATAAAGAAAAATAGAATGACCTATTATTAAACGTCCTACAAATGGCAACAAAGATGAGGACAATAGTCCGAATGAAGTAAATGCTGAGGAGACTACCTCATCTCAGAAATATAGACAAATAGAATGATCTATTATTAAACGTCGTAAAAATGGCAACAAAGATGAAGACAATAGTCCAAAAAATGTAAATACTGTAAATACTATCTCGTCTCAGAAATATAGATAAATAGAATGACCTATTATTAAACGTCGAACGAATGGCTAAAAATATGAGGACAATTGTCCGAATAAAGTAAATACTGAAAAGACTACCTCATCTCAGAAATATAGAAAAATAGAATCATCTATCATTAAACGTCGTACAAATGGCAACAAAAATAAGGATAATTGTCCGAATAAAGTAAATACTGAAAAGACTAGCTCATCTCAGAAATATAGAAAAATAGAATGATCTATTATTAAACGTCGTACAAATGGCAACAAAGATGATGTCAATAGTTCGAATAAATTAAATACTGAAAAGACTACCTCATCTCACAATATAGAAAAATAGAATCATCTATTATTAAACGTCGTACAAATGGCAACAAAGATGAGGACAATAGTCCGAATAATGTAAATACTGTAAATTCTACCTCGTCTCAGATATATAGACAAATAGATTGATCTATTATTAAACGTCGTACCAATGGCAACAAAGATGAGGACAATAGTCCGAATAAAGTAAATACTGAAAAGACTACCTCATCTCAGAAATATAGAAAAATAGAATGATCTATAATTAAACGTCGTACAAATGGCAACAAAGATGAGGACAATAGTCCGAATAATGTAAATACTGTAAATACTACCTCATCTCAGAAATATAGAAAAATAGAATGATCTATTATGAAACGTCGTACAAATGGCAACAAAGATGAGGACAATAGTCCGAATAATGTAATTACTGTAAATACTACCTCGTCTCAGAAATACAGACAAATAGAATGATCTATTATGAAACGTCGTATAAATGGCAACAAAGATGAGGACAATAGTTCGAATAATGTAAATACTGTAAATACTACCTCGTCTCAGATATATAGACAAATAGAATGATCTATTATTAAACGTCGTACAAATGGCAAAAAAATAAGGACAATTGTTCGAATAAAGTAAATAGTGAAAAGCCTACCTCATCTCTGAAATATAGAAAAATAGAATGATCTATTATTAAACGTCGTACAAATAGCAACAAAAATAAGGACCATAGTACGAATAATGTAAATACTGTAAATACTACCTCATCTCAGATACTACCTTATCTTAGATATATAGACAAAGAGATTGATCTATTATTAAACGTCGTACAAAAGGCAACAAAAATAAGGATAATTGTCCGATTAAAGTAAATACTGAAAAGACTACCTCATCTCAGAAATATAGAAAAATAGAATGATCTATTATTAAACGTCGTACAAATGGCAACAAAGATGAGGTCAATAGTCCGAATAAATTAAATACTGAAAAGACTACCTCATCTCAGAATATAGAAAAATAGCATCATCTATTATTAAACGTCGTACAATTGGCAACAAAGTTGAGGACAATAGTCCGAATAATGTAAATACTGTAAATACTACCTCCTATCATAAATATAGACAAATAGAATGATTGATTATTAAACGTCGTACAAATGGCAACAAAGATGATGACAATAGTCCGAATAAAGTAAATACTGAAAAGACTACCTCATCTCAGAAATATAGGAAAATAGCATGATCTATTATTAAACGTCGTACAAATGGCAACAAAGATGAGGACAATAGTCCGAATAATGTAAATACTGTAAATACTACCTCGTCTCAGATATATAGACAAATAGAATGATCTATTATTAAACGTCGTACAAATGGCAACAAAAATAAGGACAATTGTTCGAATAAAGTAAATACTGAAAAGACTACCTCATCTCTGAAATATAGAAAAATAGAATGATCTATTATTAAACGTCGTACAAATAGCAACAAAAATAAGGACAATTGTCCGAATAAAGTAAATACTGAAAGACTACCTCATCTCAGAAATATAGAAAAATAAAATGATCTATTATTAAACGTCGTACAAATGGCAACAAAGATGAGGACCATAGTACGAATAATGTAAATACTGTAAATACTACCTCATCTCAGATATATAGACAAAGAGATTGATCTATTATTAAACGTCGTACAAAAGGCAACAAAGATGATGTCAATAGTTCGAATAAATTAAATACTGAAAAGACTACCTCATCTCACAATATAGAAAAATAGAATCATCTATTATTAAACGTCGTACAAATGGCAACAAAGATGAGGACCATAGTACGAATAATGTAAATACTGTAAATACTACCTCATCTCAGATATATAGACAAAGAGATTGATCTATTATTAAACGTCGTACAAAAGGCAACAAAAATAAGGATAATTGTCCGATTAAAGTAAATACTGAAAAGACTACCTCATCTCAGAAATATAGAAAAATAGAATGATCTATTATTAAACGTCGTACAAATGGCAACAAAGATGAGGTCAATAGTCCGAATAAATTAAATACTGAAAAGACTACCTCATCTCAGAATATAGAAAAATAGCATCATCTATTATTAAACGTCGTACAAATGGCAACAAAGATGAGGACAATAGTCCGAATAATGTAAATACTGTAAATACTACCTCGTCTCAGAAATATAGACAAATAGAATGATTGATTATAAAACGTCGTACAAATGGCAAAAAAGATGAAGACAATAGTCCGAATAAAGTAAATACTGAAAAGACTACCTCGTCTCAGAAATATAGGAAAATAGCATGATCTATTATTAAACGTCGTACAAATGGCAACAAAGATGAGGTCAATAGTCCGAATAAATTAAATACTGAAAAGACTACCTCATCTCAGAATATAGAAAAATAGAATGATCTATTATTAAACGTCGTACTAATGGCAACAAAGATGAGGACAATAGTCCGAATAATGTAAATACTGTAAATACTACCTCGTCTCAGAAATATAGACAAATAGAATGATTGATTATTAAACGTCGTACAAATGGCAACAAAGATGAGGATAATAGTCCGAATAATGTAAATACTCTAAATACTACATCATCTCTGAAATATAGAGAAATAGAATGATCTATAATTAAACGTCGTACAAATGGCAACAAAGATGTGGACAATAGCCCGAATAATGTAAATACTGAAAAGACTACCTCATCTCAGAAATATAGAAAAATAGAATGATCTATTATTAAACGTCGTACAAATGACAACAAAATGAGGACAATAGTCCGAATAATGTAAATACTGTAAATACTACCTCATCTCAGAAATATAGACAAATAGAAAGAACTATTATTAAACGTCGTACAAATGGCAACAAACATGAGGACAATAGTCCGAATAAAGTAAATACCGCAAAGACTACCTCATCTCAGAATATAGAAAAATAGAATGATCTATTATTAAACGTCGTACTAATGGCAACAAAGATGAGGACAATAGTCCGAATAATGTAAATACTGTAAATACTACCTCGTCTCAGAAATATAGACAAATAGAATGATTGATTATTAAACGTCGTACAAATGGCAACAAAGATGAGGATAATAGTCCGAATAATGTAAATACTCTAAATACTACATCATCTCTGAAATATAGAGAAATAGAATGATCTATAATTAAACGTCGTACAAATGGCAACAAAGATGTGGACAATAGCCCGAATAATGTAAATACTGAAAAGACTACCTCATCTCAGAAATATAGAAAAATAGAATGATCTATTATTAAACGTCGTACAAATGACAACAAAATGAGGACAATAGTCCGAATAATGTAAATACTGTAAATACTACCTCATCTCAGAAATATAGACAAATAGAAAGAACTATTATTAAACGTCGTACAAATGGCAACAAACATGAGGACAATAGTCCGAATAAAGTAAATACCGCAAAGACTACCTAATCTCAGAAATATAGAAAAATTGAATGATCTATTATTAAACGTCGTACAAATGGCAACAAAGATGAGGACAATAGTCCGAATAAAGGAATACCGAAAAGACTTCCTCATCTCAGAAATATAGAAAAATAGAATGATCTATTATTAAACGTCGTACAAATGGCAACAAAGATGAGGACCATAGTCCGAATAATGTAAATACTGTAAATACTACCTCGTCTCAGAAATACAGACAAATATAAAGAACTATTATTAAACGTCGTACAAATGGCAACAAAGATGACGACAATAGTCCGAATAAAGTAAATACCGAAAAGACTACCTCATCTCAGAAACATAGAAAAATTGAATGATCTATTATTAAACGTCGTACAAATGGCAACAAAGATGAGGACAATAGTCCGAATAATGTAAATACTGTAAATACTACCTCGTCTCAGATATATAGACAAATAGAATGATCTATTATTAAACGTCGTACAACTGTCAACATAGATGAGGAAAATAGTCCGAATAAAGTAAATACTGAAAAGACTACCTCATCTCAGAAATATAGAAAAATAGAATCATCTATTATTAAACGTCGTACAAATGGCAACAAAGATGAGGACAATAGTCCGAATAATGTAAATACTGTAAATACTACCTCATCTCAGAAATATAGACAAATAGAAAGAACTTTTATTAAACGTCGTACAAATGGCAACAAAGATGAGGACAATAGTCCGAATAATGTAAATACTGTAAATTACTACCTCATCTCAGACCTATAGACAAATAGAAAGAACTATTATTAAACCTCGTACAAATGGCAACAAAGATGAGGACAATAGTCCGAATAAATTCAATTCTGAAAAGACTACATCTTCTAAGAAATATAGACAAATAGAATGATCTATTATTAAACGTCGTACATATGGCAACAAAGATGAGGACAATAGTCCGAATAATGTAAATACTGTAAATACTACCTCGTCTCAGAAATATAGACAAAGAGAATGATCTATTATTTAACGTCGTACAAATGGCAACAAAGATGAGGACAATAGGCCGAATAAAGTAAATACTGAAAAGACTACCTCATCTCAGAAATATAGAAAAAGAGAATCATCTATTATTAACGTCGTACATATGGCAACAAAGATGATGACAATCGTCCGAATAATGCAAATACTGTAAATACTACCTCGTCTCAGAAATATAGACAAATAGAATGATCTATTATTTAACATCGTACAAATGGCAACAAAGATGAGGACAATAGTCCGAATAAAGTAAATACTGAAAAGACTACCTCATCTCAGAAATATAGAAAAAGAGAATGATCTATTATTAAACGTCGTACAAATGGCAACAAATTGAGTACAATAGTCCGAATAATGTAAATACTGTAAATACTACCTCGTCTCAGAAATATAGACAAATAGAATGATTTATTATTAAATGTCGTACAAATGGCTACAAAGATGAAGACAATAGTCCGAATAAAGTAAATACTGAAAAGACTACCTCATCTCAGAAATACAGAAAAATAGAATGATCTATTATTAAACGTCGTACAAATGGCAACAAAGATCAGGACAATTGTCCGAATAATGTAAATACTGAAAAGACTACCTCATCTCAGACATATAGACAAATAGAAAGAACTATTATTAAACGTCGTACAAATGGCAACAAAGATGATGACAATAGTCGGAATAAATTAAATTCTGGAAAGACTACATCATCTAAGAAATATTGAAAAATAGAATGATCTCTTATTAAACGTCGTACAAATGGCAACAAAGATGAGGACAATAGTACGAATAATGTAAATACTGTAAATACTACCTCGTCTCAGAAATATAGACAAATAGAATGATCTATTATTAAACGACGTAAATATGGCAACAAAAATGAGGACAATAGTCCGAATAATGTAAATACTGTAAATACTACCTCGTCTCAGAAATATAGACAAAGAGAATGATCTATTATTTAACGTCGTACAAAGGGCAGAAAAGCTGAGGACAATAGTGCGAATAAAGTAAATACTGAAAAGACTACCTCATCTCAGAAATATAGAAAAATATAATGATCTATTATTAAACGTCGTACAAAGGGCAACAAAGATGAGGACAATAGCCCGAATAAATTAAATACTGAAAAGACTACCTCCTCTCAGAAATATAGACAAATAGAATGATCTATTATTAAACGTCGTACATATGGCAACAAAGATGAGGACAATAGTCCGAATAATGTAAATACTGTAATACTACCTCGTCTCAGAAATATAGACAAAGAGAATGATCTATTATTAAACGTCGTACAAAGGGCAACAAAGATGAGGACAATAGTGCGAATAAAGTAAATACTGAAAAGACTACCTCATCTCAGAAATATTGGAAAATAGAATGATCTATTATTAAACGTCGTACAAATGGCAACAAAGATGAGGACAATAGTCCGAATAATGTAAATACTGTAATACTACCTCGTCTCAGATATATAGACAAATAGAATGATCTATTATTAAACGTCGTACAAATGGCAACAAAGACGAGGACAATAGTCCGAATAAAGTAAATACTGAAAAGACTACCTCATCTCAGAAATATAGAAAAATATAATCATCTATTATTAAACGTCGTAGAAAGGGCAACAAAGATGAGGACAATAGCCCCAATAAATTAAATACTGAAAAGACTACCTCATCTCAGAAATATGGACAAATAGAAAGAAATATTATTAAACGTCGTACAAATGGCGACAAAGATGAGGAAAATAGTCCGAATAAAGTAAATACTGAAAAGACTACATCATCTCAGAAATATTAAAAAATAAAAAAAGAATGATCTCTTATTAAACGTCGAATAAATGGCAACAAAGATGATGACAATTGTCCGAATAATGTAAATACTGTAAATACTACCTCATCTCAGAAATATAGAAAAATAGAATGATCTATTATTAAACGTCGTACAAATGGCAACAAAGATGAGGACAATATCCCGAATAATGTAAATACTGAAAGACTACCTCATCTCAGAAATATAGAAAATAGAATGATCTATTATTAAACGTCGTACAAATGGCAACAAAGATGAGGACAATAGTCCGAATAATGTAAATACTGTAAATACTACCTCCTCTCAGAAATATAGACAAATAGAATGATCTATTATTAAACGTCGTACAAATGGCAACAAAGATGAGGACAATAGTCCGAATAAAGTAAATACTGTAAATACTAACTCATCTCAGAAATATAGACAAATAGAATGACCTATTATTAAACGTCGTACAAATGGCAACAAATATGAGGACAATAGTCTGAATAAAGTAAATACTGAAGAGACTACCTCATCTCAGAAATATAGACGAACAGAATGATCTATTATTAAACGTCGTACAAATGGAAACAAAGATGAGGAGAATAGTCCGAATAAAGTAAATAGTGAAAAGACTACCTCATCTCAGAAATATAGAAAAATATAATGATCTATTATTAAACGTCGTACAAATGGCAACAAAGATGAGGACAATAGTTCGACTAAAATAAATACTTAAAAGAATACCTCATCTCAGAAATAAAGAAAAATAGAATGATCTATTATTAAACGTCGAACAAATGGCAACAAAAATGAGGACAATATTCCGAATAATGTAAATACTGTAAGTACTACCTCATCTCAGAAATATAGACAATAGAATGAACTATTATTAAACGTCGTACAAATGGCAACAAAGATGAGGACAATAGTGCGAATAAAGTAAATACTGAAAATTCTACCTCATGTCAGAGATATAGAAAAATAGAATGATCTATTATTCAAAGTCGTACAAATGGTAACGAAGATGAGGACAATAGTCCGAATAAAATAAATACTGAAAAGTCTACCTCATGTCAGAGATATAGAGAAATAGAATGACCTAATATTAAAAGTCGTACAAATGGCAACAAAAATGAGGACCATGGTCCGAATAATGTAAATACTGAAAATACTACCTCGTCTCAGAAATATAGAAAAAGAGAATGATCTATTATTAAACGTCGTACAAATGGCAACAAAGATGAGGACAATAGTCCGAACAATGTAAATACTGTAAATACTACCTCATCTGAGAAATATAGAAAAATAGATTGATCTATTTTTAAACGTCGTACAAATGGCAACAAAGTTGAGGACTATAGTCCGAATAATGTAAATACTGTAAATACTATCTTGTCTCAGAAATATAGACAAATAGATTGATCTATTATTAAACGTCGTACAAATGGCAACAAATGTGAGGACAACAGTCCGAATAAAGCAAATACTGAAGAGACTACCTCATCTCAGAAATATTGAAAAATAGATTGATCTCTTATTAAACGTCGCACAAATGGCAACAAAGATGAGGACAATAGCCCGAATAAAGTAAATACTGAAAAGACTACCTCATATCAGAAATATAGAAAAATAGAATGATCTATTATTAAACGTCGTACAAATGAAAACTAAGGTGAGGACAATAGTCTGAATAATGTAAATACTGGAAATACTACCTCATCTCAGAAATATAGACAAATAGAATGATCTCTTATTAATCGTCGTTCAAATGGCTACAAAGATGAGGACAATAGTCCGAATAAAGTAAATACTGAAAAGACTACCTTATCTCAGAAATAAAGAAAAATAGAATGATCTATTATTAAACGTCGTACAAATGGCAACAAATATGAGGACAATAGTCTGAATAAAGTAAATACTGAAGAGACTACCTCATCTCAGAAATATAGACGAACAGAATGATCTATTATTAAACGTCGTACAAATGGAAACAAAGATGAGGAGAATAGTCCGAATAAAGTAAATAGTGAAAAGACTACCTCATCTCAGAAATATAGAAAAATATAATGATCTATTATTAAACGTCGTACAAATGGCAACAAAGATGAGGACAATAGTTCGACTAAAATAAATACTTAAAAGAATACCTCATCTCAGAAATAAAGAAAAATAGAATGATCTATTATTAAACGTCGAACAAATGGCAACAAAAATGAGGACAATATTCCGAATAATGTAAATACTGTAAGTACTACCTCATCTCAGAAATATAGACAATAGAATGAACTATTATTAAACGTCGTACAAATGGCAACAAAGATGAGGACAATAGTGCGAATAAAGTAAATACTGAAAATTCTACCTCATGTCAGAGATATAGAAAAATAGAATGATCTATTATTCAAAGTCGTACAAATGGTAACGAAGATGAGGACAATAGTCCGAATAAAATAAATACTGAAAAGTCTACCTCATGTCAGAGATATAGAGAAATAGAATGACCTATTATTAAAAGTCGTACAAATGGCAACAAAAATGAGGACCATGGTCCGAATAATGTAAATACTGAAAATACTACCTCGTCTCAGAAATATAGAAAAAGAGAATGATCTATTATTAAACGTCGTACAAATGGCAACAAAGATGAGGACAATAGTCCGAACAATGTAAATACTGTAAATACTACCTCATCTGAGAAATATAGAAAAATAGATTGATCTATTTTTAAACGTCGTACAAATGGCAACAAAGTTGAGGACTATAGTCCGAATAATGTAAATACTGTAAATACTATCTTGTCTCAGAAATATAGACAAATAGATTGATCTATTATTAAACGTCGTACAAATGGCAACAAATGTGAGGACAACAGTCCGAATAAAGCAAATACTGAAGAGACTACCTCATCTCAGAAATATTGAAAAATAGATTGATCTCTTATTAAACGTCGCACAAATGGCAACAAAGATGAGGACAATAGCCCGAATAAAGTAAATACTGAAAAGACTACCTCATATCAGAAATATAGAAAAATAGAATGATCTATTATTAAACGTCGTACAAATGAAAACTAAGGTGAGGACAATAGTCTGAATAATGTAAATACTGGAAATACTACCTCATCTCAGAAATATAGACAAATAGAATGATCTCTTATTAATCGTCGTTCAAATGGCTACAAAGATGAGGACAATAGTCCGAATAAAGTAAATACTGAAAAGACTACCTTATCTCAGAAATAAAGAAAAATAGAATGATCTATTATTAAACGTCGTACAAATGGCAACTAAGATGTGGACAATTGTCCGAATAAAGTAAATACTGAAAAGACTACCTCGTCTCAGAAATATAGAAAAATAGAATGATCTATTATTAAACATCGTACAAATGGCAACAAACATGAGGACAATAGTCCGAATAATGTAAATACTGTAAATACTACCTCATCTCAGAAATATAGAAAAATAGAATGATCTATTATCAAACGTCGTACAAATGGCAACAAAGATGATGACTATAGTCCGAATGAAGTAAATACTGAAAAGACCACCTCGTCTCAGAAATATAGAAAAATAGAATGATCTATTATTAAACGTCGTACAAATGGCAACAAAGATGAGGACAATAGTACGAATGAAGTAAATACTGAAAAGACTACCTCTTCTCAGAAATATAGAAAAATAGAATGATCTATTATTAAATGTCGTACAAATGGCAACAGAGATGAGGACAATAGTCCGAATAATGTAAATACTGTAAATACTACCTCGTCTCAGATATATAGACAAATAGAATGATCTATTATTCAACGTCGTACAAATGGCAACAAAGATGAAGACAATAGTCCGAATAAAGTAAATACTGAAAAGACTACCTCCTCTCAGAAATATAGATAAATAGAATGATCTATTACTAAACGTTGTACAAATGGTAACTAAGATGAGGACAATAGTCCGAATATTGTAAATATAGTAAATACTACCTCCTCTCAGAAATATAGACAAATAGAATGATCTATTATTAAACGTCGTACAAATGGTAACAATAATGAGGACAATATTTCGACTAAAGTAAATACTGAAAATAATACCTCATCTCAGAAATAAAGAAAAATAGAATGATCTATTATTAAACGTCGTACAAATGGCAACAAAGATGAGGACAATAGTCCGAATAATGTAAATACTGTAAATACTACCTCGTCTCAGAAATATAGACAAATAGATTGATCTATTATTAAACGTCGTACCAATGGCAACAAAGATGAGGACAATAGTCCGAATAAAGTAAATACTGAAGAGACTACCTCATCTCAGAAATATAGAAAAATAGAATGATCTATTATTATACGTCGTACAAATGGCAACAAAGATGAGGACAATAGTCCGAATAAAGTCAATACTGAAAAGACTGCCTCATCTCAGAAATGTAGAGAAAGAAGAATCTAACTTTGTTTTTCTTTTTTGTTAATTACTATTTTAATGTATTTTTATTGCTTAAATTTCAATTTTTAATTATTATGGTTGTAAACTTCTACACAGTTTAAGAGTAGTGTTTGGGGTTATTTAGTAATATATTTGTTGGTATCATTACACATTCAATAGAAAGCCGAAGAGTTCCACAAAGTAGATGTTTGCTAAATGAGGTTATTGCAAGGGAGTACATGAGGGAGCAAGTGGTGCTCATATGATGATAGTGATAGTGATAGGAAAGTTTGATCCCATACATACAGAAGTTACTATTGCAACGGTTTTGGGAATAGAATTAGCAGAAAATCGGAAGATAACGGAAGAAAGTAGAAAAGGAAATAAGGAGAAGAATGAAGACAAGAAGACAATATGAAATTTATCAAGAGAAAAAATAAATCACACGTTCACAGACTTATACACAAAAGTAAAAAAGAACAGCAATTCCACAATTTATATAAGCAACAAAAATATTGAATAATATCAGCAGAAAAAAAAAACCCTGATGTGTGAGCGTAAATTTCAAAGTCTGCATGACGGAAGTAACGCTAATCAGTTAAGTGACAATTCTTTCCATATTAATTCTATTAATCTCCATCACTGATAGCACTTTATTGCAATGCTTGCTTGCCTAAAATACCTTTCTACCAGTAAACCAATAAAAGTAACCAGTTTTGGCATCAGACTTTCTTTTAAATTAACACTATATATATATATATATATATATATATGTATATATATATTTATATATAGTGATAAGCATAAGTATTGGATACATGTTATTTTCTGTTATACCTCTAGTTTATGTTCGCCATTTTGCCTGATATTTGGTAAGTAATATCTCGTAAAGTTGTTTTAGGTGTATGTGGAAGGCAAATTAAAAACTCATATATATATGTATATATATATATATATATATATATATATATATGAGTATATACATTTGTATATATATATATATATATACAAAACTGTCAGGAAAAGATTTATGCCAACCGAAAACCTGGAACCATCTTCTCTAAACCATAGACAGCCGATTCTTGCAAGTCGGTTTGTTTATTCAAGAACGCATATATATTCTTCATTCGGGTCGTTGTCTTTATGCAAAGGATGAAAAAAAGAAGAAATATCATCATTTATCTATCAATCACGAGTGATTGCCTGTTTAGAGAATGCTTGTCGTTTTCAATATTATATTTCCAGTTTATTTTTTATATATTTTGCCCGATGATATTTTCTATCGGGATTCAAATAGTTTTCTTGTCTTTGTAAATATATTCCTGGATTTGTACAGTTGAAGATGGAGATTTTATCGCGTAAGTCAATGTTTTCACAATAGAAATGCTATTAACAAACAGATGTTGGTCAAATTTTCAGTATATATTTCATGCTAATTGTGATTTACTAATCATAGATTACATGTATCACAAGGCCGAATGTAAGGATCGAACTTACTACATAGCCGTAATTGATCTAAAGAGACACGCTTTTTAGTCATTACACTGCCTAGAAGTGTTTAAATGCTTTATACTTATAGGAGCTAAATATCGTGTTGATTTTAAGTTGGGGTATTTTATAATACTGATAACAAATTATTTTAAGAGTGATGGGTATAAACAAAGGATGACATTTTATGAATAAATAAATCTAAGATATATACTACACAATCATGTATATGACTCATTCAATTAATATACGTGAATAAACTATTATTTACATGTTAATATGGTATCCTTGAGATTGTATAATGTTTTGTTCTTCTTGAACATTGATTTTGTTAACTTTTCTAATTTTCCGTCTGTAAAATGACTTACAAAATTTGATATTACTTCCTTGAGACCTTCTTTGTCTGCATATTATTTATTATTCTTATAAGCACATCTTTTAATGAAATACCGTAAGTTTCTATTGTATTCTGTTACGTTGAAGCCTTCGTAAACGTTTTTTGGCAAGGTGGGCAATTGTCAGCTCTGCTGAATTTGAAGAAGCATTGATACACTTTTGCTTGAAATTTCATCGTTGTGATGGATACGAATCAAAAAATAGCTTATGAAAGACCACACAATTCTCTGCATTTATCTTCGCACTATCATTAGTTTTGAAGTGAAGTATAAATTTAATGCCTATGATACTAACCCAAAATATTTCTCCGATTCCCCGTTGCTGTTTTCTAATTTGTGCTGATAGCTTATTTCCACGTAAGACACAATATCTTGTCCAGACATCAAATTCATCCAATTTACCGCTATATTCATCACTAACAATTACTGCTGAGAAATAAGATTTCATATACAACTTAAAAAGTTTTTTTTGCGATATTTACCTACTCGAAGGTAGTATTTTTATTTCTTGGGGGTCCTTAGATATTTCTTCAAATATTTTACTACTGTTCACTTCCCTTGACTTGTTCATCATCCTTTCAATTTTTCTCGAATATTTTTTATGTCATTATTAAACCCATGTTTTTTCTAATCTTGACATTGTTTTGAATTTCGTTTTTCATTACTTTCTCATACACAATTGGTTGCACATTTGGCAACTTTCAACGTCGTGTTGTCATTAATCAACAATTTGCAATATCTTTGCGTTAGAGTTTATATCTTTCTTGAACCCTATGACCATCGTTATAATTCTGACTTTGTAAGAAAATATCAATAATGATAATTATAATATTATATACTTTTATTTACATTATGATGAATAACTTTCAAGTTGTATAATAAAATCTTACACCACGAAATAAGTAATTGTAGATATTTCTAACTAGCAGTATAACCCGGCGTTGCTCGAGTGTAATGAAAACTTTAAAACTAATCCATGGTCCTGGACCTCAGACTCAGCCTAAAGAATATTTGTGTGAAGTTTGGTGAGAATCAGATAAAAATTGTGGATTTGTATAAAGGACATACAGACAGATAAACAGACACACGCACAAACATCTTGCCTTATATATATATATATATATATATCTTATCGATTTTCTGCACTATTGTAAGAACTGCAACCTTGAAACTTCTGAATATCGTTTCTTATGTCTTTGTCTATGAGTGTATGAAATTTGATCAAAATCGAACCATTCCTTCTATAACCCGATTTTTTCGATTATCGATTTTCGATATTTATCGAGGGGACCTCGACACAAAACCTAGCTAAGAACACTCGCAGACGCTTATAGTACAACTGTGTAAATCCTCAAGAAAATCGCTTCAGCCGTTTCGGACTCTATAGGTAACGAACACACACACAGACACACACACACACAGACACACACACACACACACAGACAAAGTTCCATTTATAAATAAGTTTAGATAAAAGTGAATAAACTGAAATTTACAATGTATATTTATCTTAAATAAGCCTTGTAAAAATTTTCGCAAAATTAATTAATATTACTTTTGTAGTGAAAGTATTAACATGCATAAGATGTGATAATATACTTTTTGAATTCCAGACTAAAAAAATAAAATAAATGTCTGTTCAGCGTCACTGGTTCACTATTGCATATTGAAATATTTTATTCTCTTTGTCCTCCCGGAAAATGGTGCGACTTAACAGGACTAACATTAATTTATTTTTCATATATATTCATCTTACCATCGTCTTACCTTCATTCAGAAGGAGGCTACATCTTCCAGAAAGAAGATTCCTCGTCCGGAAGGAGGTGTCATTGTTCATAAAGAAGCTACATAGTTCGAACGGAGTATACATTATCTAGAAGAAGGCTACATTGCCTGAAAAAAAAAGGCTTCATCAGACGGAGGTTATATTAGCTTGGCCGAAGCTATATAGTTAGGAAGGAGGCTAAGAAGAAAACTACATTGTCCAGAAGGAGTTTATATTGTTTGGAAGAAGGCTAAATTGCCCAGAAAGAGGTTACATAGTTCGGAAGGAGACGACATCACCAGGAAGGAAGTGACATAATCCAGAAAGAGGATAAATCATCAGAAGAAACCCGGAAACAGGCTGACTAGGATTCATCTTTTCTGAGTTACGTCTTAGTATTTGGGCAGAGTGCGGCTCAGTTGTGTCTTTGTCCGCTGAGAACAATTTGAGAAAAATAATATTCTGAGTGGTGCTCGGTCCCGGGGAATGACTGTTCGAGGTTGCATCCCCCTCATTGCAATAAAGAATGGGGATCTGTGATCGACATTTGGCCTGAGCGTGCACGCTTGAGCTCCCCACATTAAACTTCACCTTGTATTGCATCGCATCTTAGTGGGGAGTGGCAGTAAATATCTACATCGTCCGGAAGGATGCTACATTGTCTAGAAAAATTCCGAATTGAGGCTTTATTAATTCAGAAGAAAGCTATATATGATACAACATCGTTCGTAACGAGGCTCAATTGTCCGGAGGGGTGTTAAATCATTCAGAAGGCGGCTAAATAGTCTAAAGGAGGCTACATTATCCAGAAGAAGATTCCTACCAAAAAATAAAACATAGGACATTTTTATCATGCCAGACGTACATATAGTGCTCTGCTCCTCTGCTTGCAATGGAGTTCGGCATTTTAAAATCCTAAATTTATCTTGACCTCTGGAGATTGTGTGAAATATGTAATCTCGATGCATTCAAACTTTATTTTCATATAACAACTCGCAGTATAGCCCAGCGTTACTCGGGTGTAATGAAAGCGTTTATATATATATTATCGATTTTCTGCACTATTGTAAGAACTGCAACCTTGAAACTTCTGAATATTGTTTCTCATGTCTTTGTTTATGAGTGTATCAAATTTGATTAAAATCGGACCATTCCTTCTATAACCCAATTTTTTCAATTATCGATTTTGGATATTTATCAGGAGTACCTCGACACAAATCCTAGCTTAGAACACTTGCAGACGCTTATAGTAAAACTGTGTAAAATTTCAAGAAAATCGGTTCAGCCGTTTCGGAGTCTATAGGTAACTAACACACACACAGACACACACACAGACACACACACAAACATAAACACACAGACAAAGTTGCATTTATAAATAAGTTTAGATTAATGATCTTTACTTATGTGATGAAATCTTTTTACATTCAAATGTAATCTTTGAAGGCATGGTTGCGTAATAGATAGAGGCTCGGATTGGGGAATCGGAATGCCGAGTTCGAATTCTACTCGGATTCATTGCATTTACTTATGTGCTTATAACCTTGTAAAGGTATGAATCGATATCTTCACCCCATAGCTATGGGTAAATAACAAGACACGCTGAGTTCTATAGCCATGGCTGGCAACCTATCTAGGAGAAGAAAACTCTGAATTCAAACTAGGCTAGAGAGGGTTGGGCTCCGTCAGGCTGTCTTCGTACCCAAAGTATCACCACTTCTACTGAGTGGTGTTCCAACGACTATAATGAGCACATATCTGGATCTGGAGCTGAAAAACTAAAGTCGGGTAATTTGGATTGAAATAGTAAGCCGGAAAATTCATTCCTTTCTAGAACAATAAAGAAAGAAAAGGGAAATGCAAGAAATTGACGGGTTGGAAAAAAAAAGACCGTTTGGGAAGAAAGAGAATTAAAATAAATACTAGTCAGGATGTTGAAGAAAGAAGGAGGAGGAGAAGGAGGAGGAGTTTGTGTAACAGGTGCCAAGGCAGAATCAGGTATACCAAGTTGAATTCGTCCTCGATTCTTTTTATTTCATTTTGAAGAATTGCTCTATGCTCATGTAAAAAAAAAACAAAGAAAAAAAACAAAAAAACATGAGTTATTATTCCTCCATTTATGGATCATATTAAAAAAGCAGACTAGACTCTTGTGGCTGAAAATGGTAAATTATCTACGAGAAGATAAACTTTGGATTCAAAAGAAGCCTGAAGAAGGGTGGGATCTTTCAGGCTATCGTGACAGTTATCAATGACACCAACGCTGCTATGGTGGAAGTACACATGGTGTTCTTTCGACCCTATAGGGTTACGGGACTTGTAGCGGGAAATTGAGAAAAACAAAATTTAATTATCCATGAAAAACTGCCTATTCCGAATGCAATTGTAAAACCAGACATTTCTTTGTTTACTGCATGTTACTAAGCGTTATGACAGTATACCGAACGTCAATCCCAATACGTGACATCATTTAACGTTAAATGCCGATTCCTACAATTCACAACAGAGAACCCGTTAAAAATGCCGATTCCTACAATTCACAACAGAGAACCCGTTAAACATTAGCTACTGCAGACAACAACTAGATACTGATTACAAATTCCTTAAACAAACTTCATATCGCTGCCATATATTAAAAGCTACAGCCTGCAATGCATATTAAAAAAATTCTTCCTCAAAAACAAAACAAAAACAACAAACTTGTAATGAAGGACCTGCCTCTTGAACTAAATTAACCCGAGAAAGAAATTCTATATTGTAATATATTCACTTAATGTTCAGCAGCAACAACAACAAAATATTTTTTTACTGTGTGGAGATAGAGCTTAGATAAACTTTGAACTGTTACTTTACTTAGACCAACTTCTGAAAACCTACGAGACATTTGGTTTTGGTCTTGCTTTGATAGAAAATGGCACTTAAAAGCTGCAATCCTTAACCTTCCGATATTTGCATCTATTCCTATCTGCTTGACTTCTTGAGAATTAAGCTTTTAATACCACTTCAACATCGATTTGGAAATACTGTTTATAGAATACTCCTCTCTAACATTTATAAATTGGATCTCTTGTTGCCTGTTTATTGGCAAACATGACAAACTGAAAGGGCTTGGCGTTTGTTTATAAACTACGAAGATTAAACTCGCTGAGCATTAGGGTCCCAAAACGAATACCTCTCAATTCCGAATTTAAAGTAGTTCTGTTCTTTCGACAAATTGAAATTACTCGTTCAGATTTATTTAATGTTTAATTTCTTTTCAATTTGCTCGTAGGCTAGAGTCTGTATTTTAAAAAAATACAAATTGCTTCAGGTTTTCTTTTTTGACACTTTATCTGCGTTAAATGTTCGCTTGCCGTTTCTATAATAAGAAATGACAAAAATGTTTTAAGGTTTGTGCATTTAAGAGAAAATGGCGTATATAAAACCAAATCGATATTTATATAAAAAAAGAATCTTATATTTAAAAGCGTGTTTGGTGTGGATAATTTTTTTCAACGTCTTCGTTACAACCACACATTTACCGAAAAGAGGTTATCTGATTGATTGTTTACAACATAGTGTTTCACGATCAAAAAAAATTCTTTAAGAATTTTAAAGCATGTTCTGAAGGTTTAATTCTCACTTCTCTAGAAAAAAGCTGACAAGATGGATGAATCTCAAAACGTCATTTCGTATTGATAGCTGTCTTTTTAATGT
Source organism: Ascarosepion bandense (assembly GCA_037127315.1). Classification (NCBI taxonomy): domain Eukaryota; kingdom Metazoa; phylum Mollusca; class Cephalopoda; order Sepiida; family Sepiidae; genus Ascarosepion; species Ascarosepion bandense. The sequence continues at coordinate 1,058,404 of JBBBDQ010002275.1, read as the reverse complement.
AAGTGGTTTACACAAATGAATTACTTTTGCCTGTGTATTTTATCAATTTGTATCTGTATCGTTTGCGATCAATACAAAAATTTCCAGCAATTTAGGAGCGAAAGCATTTATTTATTTATTATATCTGTGCAATATTTCTTCGGTGAAATTGGTTGGTTGTTTGGAGTTTTATGGCATATCAACCACTATGGGTCACTTAATGCCAAATCCAGCCTGCGCATATATATCAAATATGTACACTTTGTAAACACAATTTAAAGATAATGTCCTTGAACCACGGCGCGTTTATTCTTAATCCGGTAAATGATTTCAAATGTTTCTATCTAGCATGAGTTAGTTATTTATATCAAGTAGATTGATTTATTTGTATGGTCAATTGATGGAGTTTTTCCACTACCAGTTTTATTTACAGTGGGTAAAGGGCCAGTGTAGTTTTATCCAACAGTGATTTGATTGTTTAGATTTTTATGGTATATCAACCTTGATCGGTTGAGTATTCTAGGTTATGACGAGATATTATATTTTTGGATATAACCCTGTCTCTCTCAAGAGAGAACATCACCCATTTCCACCTTCTCAAACAAATTTCTCATATTATCTATTTTAAAATATCGCTCTTTGGTTCTAGCTAGCGCGCCACATTCCATTAGATCGTGTAAGGTGTTTGACATGTCAAACACTGTGGTGGTTGTTCCTGCGTGAGTATAAAAGAATGAGTGAGTTTTGAGTGGCCAATATGCAAGCGTGATATTATTATTACAAAAAACAAAAAACAAAAAACAAAAACACTCACCACAACTGTACTCTTTTCGGTGAAAAACAGCTTTTAATTGAATATTCAGTATCAAGTTAAAAATGAAAAATATTTTGCACAAGAAATTAATATCATTATTCATGCATTCAAATATTTTTCCGATAATTAATTTTTGCTACTATTTAGTATAATTGTGTCTGTCAGTCAGTTAAGTGCCACACGTGATACACGTTTGGGCGATCATATCTCGAAAAAGACATGACTGACTGGGCAGAAGATTTTCCCACAGTAGTTTGCCATTATTTTCTTCGGTAAACTTGTTGCCGAACATTGATATAGAACCCAATCTGTCCTGCTATTTAATCTATAGTTGGAGGGAGAAGAGAGGAATTAATACCTTTCCCAAGGGTAATTATGCGTAAGTGAATGCAACAAATTCAATTGGAATAATTGTGTATCCCACCATAAAAGTAAAATTTCATTTCTTGAAGAATTTTCTGTTTCTATTTGAGAAAGATTTGTTACGCCAGATTTTCAAAGTAAAGACTGGCATTATTATACTTTGAAATCACCGATCGATATATTGATGCGTTTTGAGATTATAAATGTTTGAGCAATACATGTCTCATTAATTAGCCTAGAGAGAAAGGTGGAGTCATGCCTTTTCTCAAAGGTATTTGTGAGTAATTGAATATAAAAAAGAAAGCAACAGGAAATGCTACTCGGTTTTCCGATTTACAATTACGACACATTATCCATCACACCACTCGTTCATCCAAATTTGCAACACCTGGTATTCTCAAGAGGTCACCCATCGAGGTACTAAGCAGGCTTGACGTTGCTTAACTTCGATGATCATACAGGATCATATTTTTCAATGTGATATACCGGTAAGCCTCACGACTTCCTTGTCCAGAAAAAATGTCTTTTTTCTTCCAATGTTATTAAAAAAATGACTCATTCACCTTTCATTTTTTCCATGCAGTTTATGTTGTTTGCATTGACCAATACTTTGAAATTACTTTCGATTGATTTGATTTAAAGAAATGTACGCGTACTGTAGCGGTTATCAGCGTAGAAATTGGGGTTGACATGTGCGAGTTAGAATTTTATTTAAGGAATCAATAATTTTCTCAAAGTATGAATCTATTTCTTTTTCTAAGGTTCCCTAGCATTGTCTGTTAACCAGTATAAAAGAATGACATCATTGACTTCAAACTGGCTGGTTGTGGTGTTAGCAAATGCACTCTGTTAAAAACTACTAGTTGTTGAAATCACTGCAACACAAACTAGCATAGTTAACGTAGTGATTCTAAGATACTATTGTAGCCATTCTGTTGCCCTATACTTTTCAGAAAGTCTACTGTTTAGTATATGCTTATTAGCTTTCAAGTCCTGAGAGTTCTCGAAACAGTATTCAGTCTGAGCTCAAAATCTTTTTTTGACACTTTGAAAAACATTCGGGAGCTGTCCTTACGCCGACTGCATAATTGTCATAAAACTCTCTATTGCCACTTAACGTTTTTTTTAAGTGTTTTCTCCGGATAAGAGACGATGCGTTAACAGCGTTGAATTTAACTTTTATATACAACCAGGATTTTTATTAGATCTCTTACAATTTGTAAAAAAGTATTATAAAAAGATATGAACATATAAGCATAAATAAGTAACTGAATAGACTTCAATGCCACTTCTCAGATTTCGCTAATATTGCACAAAAATGGTTCTGGCTTTTTTATGTTGATGTGTTCAGAAGATTTTGTGTTACACTGGTCTTTGCCTTATGCATAGATGTGTTACCACTGACCCTATAAAGTTATTGCAATAAATAGATACGGTTAAAGAGACGGATCTATATGGATTAAATAAAACCCTGTGTGTTCTGAAGATAACACAAAAGAATCAAAGACACCATCAGAAACTCCTTCACCCCATAAGTAGACACCGATGTTCCACACTTTGGACAATCATACTTTAGTGTGGACGTATCAATAGTCATGCCTTCCATTCTAACCAATTTATCAACAGTTGACACGTTTTTATCCACTATTTTACTTCATGTTCTGATCCGGCGCTCCATTAATGGGACATCAGGCTTTTCGTCTGATTTCTCACGTCGGTGTTGACACTTGCGTACTGGAAAATTGGCCTGTTCACTCCCGGCTTTGCTGTCAGAATTGCTGGATTCTACTGGAGCAACCAATACATTTTTCGTAACGACCTCTCTGTAGTAGGGATTTTCCATTCTTCGATGGTCGCTGCCCGTAAATGTTCGGCATGCGTCTTCGTGACTAATTCTACAAAAGCCAGGGCCAGTCTTTTCAGCTATCACATAATATGGCCACCAGCGGATGTTCAACCTTCCTTTCCTATGGTGGTTCTTATAGTACACTAAATCAACAAGCGCAAACTCTACTTCCTTAGTCTTACTAAGAGACTTATCTATCACGGCTTCCCTCGTTTTTTATTTTATTTCTAATAAAGCGGCGATAGTATGAGGTCATTCCAATGAAGGACCTCATTTGCCTAAGAGTAATTGGAGTCGTAACTGATTTTGTAGTCGTAACTTGACTTGATCGAAATCTGGTTGTATTCCATCTTAATCCGGTATTGAGTCTTTTTTTTTTTTTAAAGAACTCACGTTTAGTTGGTTTTAGCTTAAGATTAGGCTTACTCAAACTAACCAAGAATGTGTCTATATGCTTTAAGTGGTCTTCTATCGTATTTGAAATTATCAAATGTCATTCAATAAATGGAAGAGGTCGTGCATATTTCTTTGCTTTACATCGATTTCATTCTTCCCGTCAACCCCCACATATGCGTTCTCTACGTGGCGTACCATTCTGCTGAATGTGTTCGTCACCGAACAAGCCATATTTCTTAACTCCACGTTCAGACTTAGCACGAAAATGGAGAAAAGTATGCTGTTCTATTTTAAGTTTTTTTCTCCTGTTTTTGTTTTGTTTTGTTTTAATATTTTAAACTTGCATTTTTCTATAATATGCACAAAAGCAGAATAAACACAAAGTAAAACCAAAAGTCACTTACCTTTCCTTGATGTTGTCTGTTATACCACGATCGTCTAGTGATTTCGTAGATGATAAACAGGTTCCTTATCAATCTATATATAAAAAAAACACAATGAGACACTGCGCACCAAAACGTGTATGTTATATATTACTGCAGGAAAACAACGAGGAGCATGCATATATAAAAATATAATCGTATATTTTTCTTCTTCGATGGTGACACTTATGTGAAGCATAGAGCAGCCGGAGAGATTTTGCGCACACGAAGGGGCCGTCGGGAGTCTGAAGCCAGAGATTTTTTGCTTTAGCCAAAATTCTAAACTTTATATAGTCTTAAAACGCTCACGTTATACATATAACCATAACTCTTTACTCATGCATTTTTGTTTATTTTTGGGGGGGCTTGTGACTTTGTTGGTGTTATTTACGGCCGGATGTATCTGTTAGTTACATTCGCCATTCAAGGTAATATACATTTGGACTATTGTTCTCGCATTTGTTGTTTTTATCACAACGTTTGGCTGTTGTACACTTAGGCCTATCTCTAGTGTAATCGATCAAGATATTCAGAATTTTACCCTTTATTCAATTTGCGTTCTACTGATCTCGTTCCACTGCTCATGTCTAGGAATATCACCTGGTTCATACTTTATTTAATACTATTCAATTATTTCTTGCACATTTTTACTGAGCGCAAGTTCGCACTGCCTGACTCAGTGATTGAACTCAAAACACCAAATTCACAAACCAACATCTTTATATACTAAGTTATTGTTTCATCGAGCAGTGAATTCAGTACAAATAGAAAAAAAATGAAAGGGGACAAGGATCTGTTTTCTAGACTTTGCAATAAGGTAATTCTGAGAGAATTAGGTCTCCTGCCAGGATTCATTAGTAGCGGCTACGGTCTTGATAACATAAGATATGTAGATGACACAGTGGTGATCGTAAGCACAAAAAAAGAAGCCACAAGAATTCATACATAAAGTAACGAAGAAAAGTGAGAAAAAATAATTAAATCTTAATTGCAAGAATACAGAATATATGGCTGTTATCAAAAGGAACCCAACATGTAAATTACAAATTGGAGATAACAAAAACAAAGTAGTAGAACAATTTCAATCTTAACAGAGGACAGAGGACGGGAAGTACGACACTAAAATCTGAGGGCGAATTGGGATAGTGAAATCTGCCTTCAAAAAGCTAAGCAAACTATTAAGAAACTATAAAATGTCGTTAGAAACAAAGAAAAGAGTCATATACTGTTAGGTGATATTGTTTCTTGGTTCGGCCTTGTGTCAGGCATAACCGAACTCCCTACAGCTTATAAGTTTTATCCACAATTATCATCATCAGAATTATCAGAAGGTTTTCGTCGTTATCAGAAGGTTGGTTGTCGGCAGGTTGGAATTTGTGGAACTGTGTGGAATAGTGTAAGAATAAAATATACATTTTGCATTTTAAAATAGAAATTTATTAAAAGGAAAGAATAACACAAGTTGTAGAAGTTAATGTGCAATTAGAAACATTATTAAGAAGTTAAGGGTAGAGTTTGTGTTCAATGATAAAGTTATGGGTATCAAGATTTGTAGAAAATGTTCTTAGTAGTAATTGTTGAAAAGGTATATGCGTATATATTTGTGTATGTGTTTGTTGGATAGGAATGTCTTTAGATGGAGAAGAAGAAGTAAAGGAAATCAGTAAGCGGGAGGACGAATGTCCGAGTTGATCTGAAGCTTCTCTCGTTACATTTTAGCAGTGTCTCTCGCTGCTCCCATCTGAGTCTGCGATGGTCACTGACCGGGGCCTTGTATAGTATTCAGATTTTCGCACTTGCTCGCGAAGTCCACAGGTCTTGCAAGTCGCTCACATTAGTAAAAAATCATTTTAACACCTATTTGCGAAATCTGGTTTCGATTTTTTCTTTAAGCACATAGTCAATCCTTTTTCTATTTGGGAAAAAAACAGGATTTCACACGTCATTGTGAATTTTGTAAAAGTGAAAAAGGTTGGTTTTAATTCTTAATTTCTTATCCACTACAATATAATTACTCTTTTTGGCACAGAATGCTGGACAATTTTTTCATAGCTGGAGCTACTTGAAGCGATAAAAATGTTCTTCTACTGAGGGATACCGAGAATGGCATGGACCATACCTGTGAGCAACGATGAAGTTTTAGAGAAAACGGAAACAAAATGACATACTTAACACCAGCAAAAGAAAATTGGAATTTGAAGTGCACGTTATGAGGAAAGAGAGCTTGGAAAAGGTAAAACTCATGTGACATAATGATGGCGAGAGGGACATATGTAAACAATGCATCAGTCAGTTAAGTGCCATACGTGAAACACGCTTGGGCGATCATGTCTCGAAAGAGACATGACTGACTGGGCAGAAGATTATCCTGCAGTAGGTTGCCATTGCTTTCTGCGGTAGACTGGTTGCCAGCCAAGGCTATAGAACCCAATCTGTCCTGTTATTTAATCTATAACTGGAAGAGACGGATTAATACCTTTCCCAGTGGTATTTGCGCGTAAGTGAATGCAATGAATTTATCTGGAATTCGAATTCGGCTCCCCGATTTCTCGTTCCGAACCGATAGCCACTGCACCACAACGCACATCCGCTAACAATACTAAACTACCTAACGAGCTTATGTAAAAGAATGGAAGAACAGAGTTTAGAAGAGATAGCAAAAATACAAAATTGCCTAAAGGCTAGAAGAGACAGAAAATTGTGTAGAGCCATCATCATTAACGTTCTGAAGAGACATCGCATATAAAAGATTTAGTTTTGTTGATAATTTCAAAATAGCTGATTTTGGTTTAAATTTGCATTTAATAAATGTGATCCTATTTGAAGAAAAAACACACATTAAATTATTATTTCTTTTTGCTAATATTGTATTTTTATGAGGAGCACGCGGAGTGACACTTGTTAAAATACTATCTCTGCATCCTTGCAAAATATTTATCATTTAAAAGGGAACAAACTGTTTTCACTTCCATTAATAGAAAACACTTGGAGTCTGTGACTTTTTGTAAACACGAAAAGAAATTTTATATCTTTTATTTTTTTCATTAGATTTAATCTTGTTTTATATGCATTTTAACAGAGGTTTAATTTTACAGTAGGAAAACAGATCAAAAATCTATTTTGCTTTTTTCATTATTGAATATAATTTCAGCTTTAAAATCAAGTGAAGCACAATGAAATTATAGTGCAATACGGATTATAGATAAATATTTTTCTTACATTTACGATCGTTGTCATTAACGTAAGTACCTGGTCACCTTGTCGTGGTGCAATGGTTGACAAACGTGTCACGTTAGAATCATTATAATTCATTAGAGAGTTGGATCCTAATCGAGAACTCAAAACTTTCTATCTTGTGCTACATTTAAGCTACGATTACAACATCAGTGAGTGAGTGAGTCAGTCAGTTAAGTGCTATACATGATACATGTTTGGGCGATCATGTCCCTTTCGAGACATGACTAACTGAGCAGAAGATTTTCCCCCGGTAGGTTGACATTACTTTCTGCGGTAGACTGGTTGCCGACCAAGGCTACAGAATCCAATCTGCCCTGTTATTTAACCCATAACTGGAGAGAAGAGACCGATTAATATCTTTACCAAGGGTATCTGTGCGTAGGTGAATGCAAGGAATTCAACTGGAATTCGAACTCGGCTCCTCGATTTCTCTTTCCGAGCCGATTTGCACTGTACCACAATGCACATACAATATTCCGGCTCACATAATAATTTTTTTTCAGAATTATTAATAAATCTAAATAAATCTTGCAATTTATATGTGGTTGTACGCTGTGGATTTGAAGCGACACCAAGTGTACTCATTCTCAGTCATAATTATTATCACTGAGTTGTAAGTACAGCAAATTTTAAAGGGGATGAGACCAAAGTATCAGCGGTTTATAACAAGTAGACTGAGGTTGTGAATATTTATGATGTTTCTCGAACTCTTCGGATTATACATCCAACACAAGACATAAAGTCTTCTGTAAATGTCTAATCTTGAGACTGACTTCATCCACTTCAGAAATTATTACGTCTAATTTACCATTTTACCATTAAGGTAGCATTTCATTTTTTCATACTGATGTTTAGAAAATTGAGAGGGAAAGTCTTTTATTAGTGCCAGCAACTTTATGATCCAATCATGCGGACTGCAATGAAAAGCGTGTTTATAGTCTCTCCAAACATTGTTTTAGTTCTTACTAATTAGACGTTCTTATGTTTGCTTAGTAAAACATTTTTGAATCCTATTTTTGCATCATAGTTATCTTATTATTATTATGTCATTTTTCATCATATTTCGATTTCTGCTTTGGTCTCACTACCAACCAAGTCTGCGGGGAGACCTAAGGCAGGTCGTGGCGTGTTGTTATGGCCCCATTTCATGTTTTTTCTATCTTCCCTATCATCTCTAGCGTTACATAGATAAAGTTTTCCTTAGCGTGTGGGCTGTACTTAATAAGACAATTTTTTGTATATCGCTTAAGCTGGGGTTTCCAGGGATTCATTCAATGTGTTGTTTTGTTCCATTTTTTATCATTCCAAGTGCACCTACTATCACTGACACAGCTCTTGTTTTCAATTTCCACATTTTTTCTATTTCAATTTCCAGGTCTTTATATTTTGACAGTTTTTTAAATTCCTTGATTGCTATCTTACAATCCGCTGGACAAGCCATATCAATAAATAGACAAGTGTTCTCCTTCTGGTTTTTAACAATAATGTCTGGCCTGTTTGCTTCAATTTTTCTGTCTGTGTAGATGGTGTAATCCCATAGAATGGTTACATCTTCTATTTCTGTAACCGGTGTTGGGTGATGTTCATACCAGTGTTTGTTTACAGATTATTATTATTATTATTATTATTATTAAATATAGAATTGCTACATTCTTTCTCTTTATATCGATGTGTAAATTATGTTTGATCACTAATCTTAAGAGTGAGCATTCGGTATTATTTGACCGCGCAGCCAGTGCTATATGAGTTACGCCTTTCTTCACTCGCTAGCCATCGAACTGAGATCAATGCGTATTTTATATTTTATTTCACAATTGTGTTTTTGTCTTCAGGCACAACGCAACAGAAAATGAGAGATGCTTAGTCCAGGCGATTCCGACCCAGCAGCAGTACCTCTAGGTTTGCATCAAAGAGAAAGAGTCAGTGAAATATTGACGCCAGCGCGACCTTCGGGAATGATGTCATTTTTGGCCTTGGTCCATGTGCACGCACTTTATGCTATATCATGTTACCTTGGTGCGTGGTGGGGGGGCAGTAAATACCAAATGTAGTATCTATTTTACTCATCTCTAATAGTAATCGTAATGATAGTCGTTTTTTCATGAGGAAATTTTAGGCATTCATTGACCGAGCAGCTTTCGGTCTAAATTTATAAAATCTTTCTATTACCAGAATTTTCAAGAAAATGCCTTTTCACAAACTATAATTTCTCTTATCAATTATGATGGAGGTCTTGTTTCCTGACTTGTTGTTTGAAGTAGTGTTAAATGTCAGCATTATTTTCTCTTCAATTTACAATTGCAGTCTAGTCACGTGATGTGGCTTCTGTTTCTGTGAACAGTTCTTTGTTAGTTATTCTCCAGCGTCAGTCCACGGTGTTCTAAAAAGAGAAAAATAATTCTGTTCTACACTACGAGTCTTAATTATTAGGCCACACTAATATTTTAAAAAATAATGTATTTCATTCTATTTTTTAGTTTCTATTGCCAAATGTATAATTGTAAATAAAAATAGACTGGTTCTTTTTTTAATACTGCATTATAACATGTGCATCAAATGAATTTATAAATATTTGATAATTACCTATATTGCAGTTTCATCAATGAAAGAATGAAGAAAATTTAGGATGATTTGGACGAGTTCATCTTCCTTGCCTTGTAAAATTTTGGAAAGTAATAATAACAAAAGAATCATTCTATTTTAATTTAGAATTATCCACTACAAATAGTATAAAATACATCATTTCTTTAAAAAAACTGGGATCACCTAATAATTATGGCAGGTAGTGTATCTTAACAGAGTTTGGGCTGAAAGGTATATCTCAAGACACACAAAATCTCCAACCAGTCAGTTCAAGATGCGACTATAAGTAACTAGCACTATAGCCCGGCGTTGCTCGGGTGTAATGAAAGCTTTAAAACTAATCCATGATCCTGGACTCTTTGGACGTTGGCACGAAAGTCTCAAAAGCAATAGTTGTTTCCAGTTAAAGCGAAACCATAGACTGAAAGAAAAATGAATGGATGTAAGTCAAATTTTGATTTCCTGGTATCGATATCAAATAGAGTTTTTTTGTTGTAAACTGAATTTTGAAGGCTAAATAAGTTCTCTGAGTAAATGGCTGAGACTAAGAACTACAATTATACCTACTTAGAGCCAAACCCGAAGCAAAAACTAAAATAAAAGGGCTGAAACAAACACAGACATACAGGCAGATAAACAGACACACACACAAACATCTTGCCTTATATATATATATATATATATTATCGATTTTCTGCACTATTGTGAGAAGTGCAACCTTGAAACTTCTGAATATCGTGTCTTATGTCTTTGTCTTGGAGTGTATCAAATTTGATTAAAATCGGACCACTCCTTCTATAACCCGATTTTTTCGATTATCAATTTTCGACATTTACCGGGATACCTCGGCACAAAACCTAGCTAAGAATACTCGCAGACGCTTATAGTACAACTGTGTAAATTTTCAAGAAAATCGATTCAGCCGTTTCGGAGTCTATAGGTAATGGACACACACACACACACACACACACACACACACACACACACACACACACACACACACACACACACACAGAGACAAAGTTCCATTTATAAATAATTCACACGACATATTTTTCACATTCACGCACTTTTCGGAAAAGTTCGATTAAGGCAGCTACTTAAACCTGCAGGGTTAAAAAAATTAAGAACTAAAAACATTTTGGGAAAAACCCAAAGTAAAATTACACACCCGCAAGCGTAGATTCAAATGACTATTCACAAGTCAGTGCGAAAAGCAAATCCTGAATTCTGATTAGATTAAAAACAGAAAATTCATAATGACGTTATTTCACATCTAAAAACAAAAATGCTCGTTGGAGCCGGTCACATGACCAGATTTAATTACTTAAAGACATTCTGTGACCGGTCAACATAGTCAGAAGGGAGCCACGAGATGAAACAACTAAAATGTAACTTCAACTTTAAATCGACCCGGAGATAAGGTCAGGTCGCACCTTGTTCTCTTTCTCTTTATCTCTTTCAACAATTACTGCTATGAACATTTTCTACATTTCTTGATAACCATAACTTTATCATCGAACACGAATTCTACCCATAACTTCTTAAAAATGTTTCTAATTGCACATTAACTTCTACAACTTGTGTTATTCATTTCCTTTTAATAAATTTCTATTTAACATGAAAAATGTATATTTTATTCTTACACTATTTTACACATTCCATCCTGCCGACAAACAACCTTCTGATAATTCTGATAATGATAAATTCTGCATAAAATTTGTAAGCTGTAGGGAGTTTGGTTAAGTCTGACACCAGACCGAATCAAAGAAAAACTAACCATCTCCCTACGCTACAAACCTTATCTTAAACTCAAACTGTTGCTTAAGGTAAACGATCAGATTATAAGGAGAAAGAGAAATTACTGTGCGTCACCATCGCAAAGCGGCTAAGAAACACAGTATTACGTTGAATTCTCAAACGATGCTACAAACAGAAATATCTTCTAATGCAAAAATATTCCTGGACGATTCATACCACGTAACACACATTCCAGTACAGCAGGTACACAGCTGTTATAATGAAAGAAGGCCTTCTCGATAGACTACTACATATTACTATAATGGACGCAAGCAAGCAGTTTACCTGAAAAAGATGACTTGCGAATTCAAAGACCATCTCAAATCTTTAACTCAGGTGAGAAATACTTCTCTATTATTTCAACTCGTAGGAAGAGATAGTCTTTCGTTTTCAAACCGAGCATCTCAGTTTAATTGTCTAAGCCAGCATTTAGTGTTGATTATAAGGCTTTTTTCGTCGACAAGAGTAAGCTTTCAGAAAGGCTCTCAGGTTTTGTAAACCTTCGCTATATGAAGAGAGCTCGTTTTCTTTATTTTTTGGTTCCATGTATTTATAAACTGAAATTCGAAATCGAGGAGACGAGTTCGAATTCCAGTTGAATTCATTGCATTCACTTACGCGTAAATACCATTGGGAAAGGTAGTATTCCGTCTCTTCCCTCTAGTTATTGGTTAAATAACAGGACTGATTGGGTTCTATAGCCTTGGCTGGCATCCAGTCTGCCGCAAAAAGTAATGGCAACCTCCTGCGGATAATCTTCTGCCCGGTAAGTCAGGTCTGTTTCGAGTTATGACCGCCCAAGCGTGTATCACGTATGGCACTTAACTGACTCACTGATTGATTGACTGACTGTATTTCTATACTTTTATAGGTTAGGTTGCCATGTTGCATTTCTTTTGGAAGCCTAGACTGAATACATTTAGAATATTCTATTCTTAGCATTTTAGATTACTTTTAAAATAGCCTCGTTTAATCTGAATTACTAGTTTAACTGACACTTGGTTTTAAAACGGAGTGAATTTCGCTACTTTTAATTCTATATAGCAATACTGGGATGGAGAAAATACCAAATAATAAGAAAGGTATCGGCTTATTTCAGCTGAAATGTTATCGGAAAGAAAAAATAATATTTCAGATTCAGTGCTTAAATTAAATCCGTTCTAATGCGAGAGAATTACTTTCTAGATATTGCGTAGAAAGAAGATAAATATCTGGTATTTATAGACAACCGATAATTTATAATGAATAAATTGGCCTCTTGAAGGAAAATGGCTAAAATTGTATTTCGTTCATCTTTTTTATATTTGGTTATTTCTTATTTAGTATTACACTTTCGATTTCATTTCCGTTCTCTCTCTCTGTCATATATATATATATATATATATATATATATATATATATATATATATATATATCGCTCATTCACTAATGGATTAGAGAACTCTGGCTATTGGGTGGGTATAATGACAATATACACGCTAAAAGGTCTGCCTTCTACCGAACGCCCATAGCCCAGAGGCAGAATCGCCGACTGACGCCAATTCGGTCGGGTTTCAATCCTTGGTTAAAAGCAATCGGAGTCTAACCGTACTGATGAGCTGTCATAAAGCGAAACAGATCTATCTGCGGATGACTATATATATATATATATATATAGTTATCCACAGACAGATCTGTTTCGCTGTATCAAAGCTCATCAGTTCGGTTAAACATCCGATTGCTTCTAACCAGGACTGAAACCTAACCGAATTGACATCAGTCGGCGATTCTACCTCTGAGGTATGAGCAGTCGGTAGCGAAAGGCGGACTTTAGCGTGTTATATTCAGTGTAAACACACGCCAGTAGCCGAGAGTGTTCAAATTCATTACTTAACGATGCGTAAATGCATGAGTAGTTACTGTTTTTTTAAAGTCTACCATTCCTTCATATATATATATATATATATATATATATATATATATAAATTAAAGTAAATTTTCAAAATTCAAGAATGTTGAATGAACATTTCAACATGAAATCCCTAAGAGAGAATTCACGTCTCCTCAGCAACACAGTTCCATATCAAAATGAAGAAAATCAGGATTAAAAAGGGACAAAAATAAATAACGGTTAAAATTTGAGAAATATACGTCACAAAAAATTATTTTAAAGGTCAGTCTATTTTTGGTTTTTACTTTGTAAGTGAAGAGATGGGAGATTGGTATGACTAGCTTAATAGATGAAAAGAGTTAAGGAAATGGGAGGTCGTTAAATTGGGAATTGGGTTAAACAAAACAAAATCGAAAGAGAAGTGGTGGAATATAAAAAGAGTGTATAGAGAAAAAATCTTAAGAAAGGGGAAAAAGGAAGGAAAGAAAAGGAGGGAATATCAGATATCAAATAGAAAACGCTCGATGCGTGTCAAATACGTTTAACTTTAAATGTTTAAAAGGGATATATATATATATATATATATATATATATATATATATATATATATATGTATATATATATATATATATATATATATATGTCAGACTTATTCGTAAACATATATAATTTCGCGGACTTTCTTGTATGTGAGACATTTGTATATTTCTTACAGTGAGTTAAGACAAAATTGCAAAATCTCGTTCCTTGTAAAATTATCGCACCACAATCTTTTTATGCTTATTTTCTCATCTTGATCTTGTGCCATACACAGCTTCATTTACGAACAGAATTTTACGTCATAGAATATTGCTTACTGATGTTAACTAACGATGGAGTTCAAGTGCGTAGAAAATCCAGAATGCTGGATGATATTTTAGCATTGACGCAACACATTCTTTCCCTGTTTGACTTTGTTTCATTCTGGAATAAGCTTTAAAAGCATGTCAGCGTATATCGCAAAACGATGGCCACAAACTGGTCAGCAGTTGGATTGTCAGATTACTTTCCGAAGTGCTCAACATTTGTGAGCTTGTACTTGACTAAGGGAGGCATCATTAAAAATGTATTAAATTATTTCCCATGAGGTTATCGCAGTCAGGTGTGCAGGCACACAGGCACGTTCAAATGTGATAAATAAATGGCAATCTTTTGTTATTTGCTCTGGAAACGGAAATCGATTTCCATGAAATATACATATTCGAATCGTACAAATCATTTATCCAGCATTATTGAACACATTCTCCGTTTTGTTAGCTGTTCCAAAAGCCAAATAGAATTGGAAAGGTAATTGCGAAAAATGATGGCCGGCCATATTGAATATCAACGCAGTGAATTAAAATTGGACGAGTTGTAACGGAAATTTCATCTTGAACATTTTTTTTCTTATAATGCAGATCTATTTGTGAATTTGGAGGTATTGCTTTTTTCTTTCTTTCTTTTATAATATTCTTGGGATTTTCAATGAACATACTTGAGAGTTGAATCATATCTTGATCAAAATTTCTTGGGAGATTTTGGTATATTTATGAAAGAAGAAAATAAATCCTCTTAAATTACATGACAATGAACACGATAAAATAAGAAAAGAAAGCAAAATAGAACGACAGAGTATTAAAAAACCCCAAGATAGAGAGAAAGTGATTAACAAGTGAAGTTTTTAAATTAGATATTCTCAATTCAGATCCACTTGGCTCACTGTAGAAGAATTTTAACAGTGCAGGAAGTGAAGTGAAATTTCATTTATATATATGTCGTAACTATATGAGTGAAAATATTATATGATGATTTTTAAACGGTACGAACGTGAGTTTGAGAAACACTATAATAAAGGCTTTAGAAAAATGACTAAACATCTTATATAGTAAACACGGACATGAACTCACACATACGCGTAAGTCTAGATATAATTATATATATATATAAGCGGTGTAGTCGATGGTAGTCAAATCAATTTCGATATGAGCTGGTAGTGCCACTATATATATATATAAAAATTCGTCATCAGCATGCAAGCTTGTTTCGCGGTATCACAGCTTATTAGTGTGATTAGATATCCACTTGCTTCTAGCCGGGATCGAAACTCGACCTATTTGGTGTCAGTCGGAGTCGTTGACCCCTAAGCCACAGGCGTATGGAAAGTGAAAAGTGAAATTTTAGCGTGTTGTATTAAGCGTGGTATACACACGCCAGTCATCGAAATAGGGAGTAATGCATAAATTACGGAAGTGGTAACTGTTTTTTAAATATTTCCCTCTCTAGAGAGCTCAATCATAATGAGATCAATATATATATATATATATATATATATATATATATATATATATATATATAAATGAATATTAAAGTCAACACTCAGAGGCGACAGATTGTTTTTTGCTAGGCGCAATCATCAGACCACATGTTCTGTGTTTTTACTTGGTTATTTATATATACGGGTCAGTGGTGCATTGTGGGTAATCTTTCTAACGATTATTTTGATGGGAGTGGTTTGTTTATTTATTTAGTTGCATACATTTATTTTTCTTTCTTTTATTTTTATGAATAAATTTATTTAATCTTTTCAGTTTTCGATGTTTAATAATTCGATTTATTTGGAATTGTTATTTATTTATTTTATTTATTTTTCCTATTTTTATTTTCATTTTATTTTATTTTATTTTATTTATTCTAATGATTGTAATGACGGCAGTGGTTTGTTAATTCCTTTATTATTAGCTTGGATTAAATTATTTGTTTATTGTTATTATTTATTTATTCTTTCCAGTTTTCGATTTTTTAGTAACGTAGTAAAAATTTGTTTTTATGTCAACATTTTGGTATGAGTTCAGTTCGTTTATTTAGTAGTTTGTGTTAGTCTGGGAATGTAATAATAGCTATTTTTTCCTCCAAACAAAATCTGCAGTTTTTGTATAGGTTGTTGTAGGCTGATATTCTTTTCATTATTTCCCATTATATTTTTGGTGTGATATGGGCTTTGTTTTTAATTTCCCATATATACTTAGAAAGCATTGTGCTCTTCGCGTATTTACTATTTTTGAAGGATGTTTTTTGTGCGTAGTTTCTTTGTTTCTAGTATCCTTCTGTTACTCATATGTATATTTTTCCCATCAATCTATCTATCTATGTGTGTGTATTAGAGTCATTTTCAATTCTACTCGATTCTGTGTCGTTCCTTTCGGGCTGATACCCTTTGAAAATTTATGAATCTATCTTCCTCCAGCTGTTGATTAAATAACAAGGCAGATTGCTCTCTTTTTCTTTGATTTCACAATCAGTCTATTAGAAGGAAAACTCTGAATTCAAAACCAGCCCAATGAGGGTTAGGCTCCGTTATTCACCGTCATTTGTAATGACAGATATGAGGTTATCAATAAAACTGAACTTACTAATTAAACCCATCATTTCAGTTGGTCTCAACTAAAATAAGCTACCAAATATCGTTTTCAAAGTCCTTGAAATCAAACATTAACCTCAAGAGTGGATGGTTGTTAGCAAATGAATGAGCCCAGTGAGTGCGATTTGCAAATCAGAGATAGCAGAATAAAAAAGTATGGATACTGAAAAATCTGTGAAGTATTTTAACAGAGGACGGAAAGTGTGACACTGTAATGCGAAGGCGTATTGGAATAGCCAAAGTTGCATTTCTCATCAGCCTTTTCTTGTGATGAAGATGGCTAGATATTAAGCCAGATTAAAAAAATAACCTGTCAAAGACCGCATGAATCTCCTTGTAAGAAACCGTTTATAATAATGGCATAGAATGGACTACTCAGCAGCCAGTTCCACGGCAATGATAGATCATCGATGGACGGAGGGCTTTCTAGACTGTCAAGGTTTCACTTGATGGAATGTATCCGTAACCAATACGAGCCTTCAAGTTTGAGGACACTGGCTGGAAAGAGACGGACGTTGACAGGTCTCCATGTTTATGACTCTCTACTCATAAATGCATACATTTCGGGCTTTCGACCCAGATATGTGGGAGGAATTGGTCAGATGCTCATTTGCATAGTAACACGACGACCATAATAGGTCATGAAACTGATGATGATGATGATAATGATTTTTGCTTTTCATCATTACATTTGACCTGCAAAATTATGAGTAACACAAAGATAAAGAAACAACGAATTAAAAATGGGTTTAACCTTTTGACTTTACACCTTAAAGATATAATAGATGAAACTGTTTTCACGTTGCCAAGATGGATTGATTTATTGATTTGTCTTTCACCTTTTGCATGTTATTTAAAGCTAGAAAATAGTTTCAAATGGCAAACTATTTGTTGATATAATATAATAATAATATAATAATAATATAATAATGAATCACTGATACAAGTACGAATAATTAAACCATAACTTAGGAGAGAAGAGCTGGAATCATACCTTTTCACAAGGGCCTCGCACTCATCCTAGCTTATAACACCTGATCAAGCGGTCACCTATCTATAGTTACTGGGCAGGATCGACGTTCTTTGACTTCTGTCAACGAGAATCGGCCTTTTCAACGCGATATGACTGCAGTCTTTCACATCTTCTAGTGCAGCCATCTTTTAAACATTTCCAAACATTTCGATATTATCATGAACTTAGCTCACTGGTGCCCATAGAGGGCACCGGTTAACTAAGTTACTCGAGCCACAAGATTAGCAACTAGGTCCCACCCTTTTACTGTGAAACCAATATATTGTAAACGCAAATTCTATTACATCAGCTTCTTTTCTCGCAATTCCAGCCTGTGAAATTCCCTTCCATTTACTTACTTTCCCGACAGCTACAATCTCCAATAATTTAAATGTAAAGTCAATAGTCATTTCCTATCTCACTAACTTGCATCCTATCTCTAATGGTCTTTTCTCCATCCACTCCACTCTCATCAGTATTCTCATCGTTTTCTTACCCACTTCCTGACACCCCCGGTAACCTGTCACTTTTTCTCATAACTTTTCTTCTATGTAACCCCCGCAAAACAGTGGCAGTAAAATGCCTTGCTTGAGGTTATATGGTTATAAAAATAAATTAGTGTTATATTTTAAGATAAAGTGTGAAAGGGATAGAAAAGGAGTAACATAACTGTAGTAAATGCACTGACAACATTATTATTATTATTATTATTATTATTATTATTATTATTAATCATTTCACCCCGAGCAAGGCGGAAACGCCACTGATATGCGGGGGGCTACATAACAGTAAAAAGATTAATTAGAAGAGAGTGAGGAGTACAGACCAGTTAGAAAAGAGCAATAGAAAGATGAGAATGCAGGTGTGATGACAGTTACATAGGTGGAGGGAAAGGGAAGGATATACGGGGTGGGGAGAGAGCTAGAATCCAGTGCTTAATAGATGAGTATTGACATTGCATTTAAACTCCTGGGGGTTGTAGCCATCAGGAAAGCAAGAATATGGAAGAGAGTTCCACAGGTGGGAAGTGCGAGAGAAGAAGCTGCAAGAGTAGAATTGTCGTCTGCATTTGGCTAACCTGTCAACCTAGTCTAAACGACTTCATTCTCTCGTTACATTCAGGCAGTATTTTCCCCCGATAACAGTTTCCTTCTAGAGCAGGCTCCCGTGTGAATGTTTCCCAGTAAAATACACTCCTAACCTTTTTATGTCAAGGGTTCATCATTATATATCACTCATATCTCCCAGATGTTATAAGATCCCAAGTAGGCATATACGTTGACGACACTACAGTTTACTCTCGCATTGATCAAAAATCTGCAGAGGCTGACAAAGCAAACCTCGCTCCCAAGCTTGAGAAGGATCTCCAATCCGTGGCAAACTGGGGTAAGAAATGGCTCGTGAATTTTAATGCTTCCAAACCGAAGCTGCTACCTATTAACCATCCCAGACAATCCTTCTAACCACCCCATTAACATGGATCAGGCTAGTCTCACTGAAAGCAAAATACTACACCTCCTCGGGTTAACTCTCACAACAGACCTCAAGTAGAATGAGTGTATAGAATCCCTAGATAAATCTGCTGCTAAGAAAGTCGGTTCTCTGTATAGGGCCAGGAATTTTTTCTCGTCTGAAACAATCCTGCACATATATAAATCTACCATCCACCCGTGCATTGAATACTGCTGCCATATCTGGTCGGGTGCTCTTGCTATTCGTCTAGGTGTCCTTAAAAATCCAATGGAGAATCTGTAATGTGATCGATCCCGACTTGGCATCTCAGATACAGTCATTTTCTCACAGGCGCAATGTGGCATCCCTGTGTATCTTTTAAAAATACTTTTACGGCTTCTGCTCCGATGAACTTAGCTCACTAGTGACCCTATATATGAATTTATTGGAGCCACTAGATTAGCAACTAGGTCCCACCCTTTTACTGTGAAACCAATAAAATGTAAACGCAAATTTTACTCGAGCAAATTTTCTCGCACTTTCCGCCTGTAGAATTGCCTTCCATTTACTTGCTTCCCCGACAACTACAATATCCAAGAATTTAAATGTGAAGTCAATAGTCATCTATCTCACTAACTTGCATCCTCTCTCTGATGCTTCTTTCTCCGTCCACTTCACTTTCATCAGTATTCTCATCCTTCTTTTACCCACTTCTTGACACCCCTATAACCTGTCACTCTTTCTCATAACTTTCCTCTTATGTAATCCCCTGCAAAACAGTAGCAGTAAACTGCCTTGCTTGGGGCGATATGATTATAATATATATATATATATATATATATATATATAAGAAAAATTAAGACAGACGCGTTATTTCATGGTAACTTGGAATTATAGGCCAATTTCAGGCGAGCCATCTTCAGGTTCCGTCTTTATTCAACGAAGGATTCTACATAGATGAAATAACGCGTCTGTCTTAATTTTTCTTATATTTGCTCTATATATATTTATATGCATATATGTTTAGAGCTCTCGTAGAGTTATCCTACCATTATATGTAAAGAATACTCCTTTGGATTCTTCTATATCTACAGGGCATGTTAATATATATATATATATGTATATATATATATTTTCTTTTTTCACTTCAGACTTTCTACTCTAATATTCATATCACATACGTTATTCAGTAAAAACTACCTTGAATTGCTCTTGAGCCTTGCATAAAAAATTGTAAAAAATATCATAATCTGATCTTATGCCAAGAAAGGGATAATTAATAAAAACAACATGGACGTTTCAGTTGGTCAATAAAGACATAAAAACATGCTTTTTTTCACTTAATTCATTGAAAAGAAAAAGGGTTTTGTTTTCTTTATCAACGATATGAGAAGAATTGTTTGCTTATCAGCTACATAAAAACATTTTTATCCGTTATATAAAGAGATTTCTCTTTAGCGCATGCGCAGAACGAAACGAAAGAACACTTCAATTATGCAACTATTGAAAGTAAATCAGAGATTTTACATATGCAGCTTATTGCTGGATGTTCTGGAAACGAAATGGCATAAGTTATACAAAGAACCTTTGGTTCAAAACAAGAATTGCCCATAAACTGCTTCGAAGAGAAATGCTTTTTAGATCTGTTTTTGCACCAGAATATGACGTCAATCCTCCCTTACTTCACGTGACGTTGGTTCCTAAGTAATTCCTAATCTCTGATTAATGACGTAAATATATTTTCCTTGTTTTCTTCTTCACTTTCCGATAGAAAAAGCTCCACAACGTCTAGAAGATAAGATTACTTTGATGGCTTTCCTATGTCTGTAGAATTCGGTCGAAGAAAAACAAAATGCAGAATTATAAAGCAACAATTATTATTATAAACACGACACTAACCATTATTTGTGCTTAGAAACAATGGTTTGATATCTTTTCGTTTTGAAGCTAGTCTTCTAATTTTAATAATAAAAATAATCACATATTTTATTCTAATATAGACGTAAATACTTTTACATGTTATTTTTGATCTTGGTATGCGACTGTTTGTATTACAAAACGCAATTCGCTCTGAAGAAAAGAAAATTTGACAGCTTTGAAAATGGCTTATCTAAGCTTAGATTGGATTATTAAAAAGATGATGTATCAATATTGTAATTTTCTTTCTTCATTTAATGATAATGCTATTAAGCTTATCAGAGAACATGAAAAAAATCTACATAAATTAAATAGACAAACATTATTTAATTAAACATGCATTATATATATATATATATATATATATATATATATATATATATATTGTAACTAAGTTGTTGAACTCGTAGGTTTATTGTTTATTTACCTTTTTGTTCATGCATTTACTTTTATAAAGAGTGCTCAATACAAATGTAGAGCGTTACAGTATACATATATCTATCTCTATATATATATATGATTACAATAATAAGCCTAAACTATATCTGATGATGGATTTTAAAACAATAAGGCATAAATTACAGAGTGAACGTCGTATAAAAAATTTACAATCAAATAGGAGGAGCCCAAAATGCTAATTACAGGCGGGGGACAGTAAAATGAAACAGGTACAAAAATTTAAATACCTGTGATGTGTTCTAGCAGAAGACGAAAAGTGCGACACTGAGATCTGAAGGCGAATTGGAATTGCGAAGGATACATTTCAGAAGCTGAGTAGAAAATTTCGCTAGAAACAAAGAAGAGACTACTGGATTGCTATGTTATGTTTGTTCTTCAATATGGCAGTGAATTCTTGACAGTTTCATTAATAATGAAAAAAGTACCTGAAGCAACTGAGATGTGGTTCTACAGAAGAATGCTGCGGATATCATGGGCCGAGCATGTGAGCAATGAGGAGGTTTTGGAAACGATGAAAAAGAAATTAATACAGAGCACCAAGAAAAGACAGCTAAAGTTCCTGGGACATATAATGAGGAAGGAGAGCTTGGAGAATCTGACACAGGTCGGATAGAGGGAGAGAGAGAGAGATAGGGGAAAGTAACGTGTAACATACTTGATATGCCTGAACAAGTGGATGGCAGAGCGGGGTTTGGGTGGGGTAACAGGGGAAAGGGTGCATAAGAGCCACCAGGGATAGAGAGATGTGGAAGGCCATGATCGCCCACGTCTCTAAAGGACATGGTACATAGAAGATAGGCTATGTTAAAACGGAGAATCACATCAAAATCTATTCAGGTACGAATCTTTAATGTTACATTCAAGCCAGCTTTTTACTGATGTGTGTTGAGACATTCAGGGAGAGTCGAGTTTTATTTCTCCTTAGATATAAGAAAAGAAAAAAAAAATTAAGTACAAAGATGAAGAATAGTTGCTTGAACTTTGGTGACATTTTAACAAAATGACCAAAAATAGCTACTGAGCCCGGTTTGCCTTTTAAAGAGTCAATTAAGCTGCTTCACGCTTAAATACATGGGAAATCCTTTATTGAAGAATGACAAAGAGAAAGAAGATGAAGAGAGAGAGAGAGAGAGAGAGAGAGAGAGAGAGAGAGAGAGTGTGTGCGAGAGAGGAAGGAGAGAGAGAGATAGGAAGTAGAAAGAAGAGAAAGGGAGAGAAAGAGGAGAAGGAGAAAGAGAGAGTAGAGTTATTTGTAGAACGTTCTTTCATTGGAAAAGACATCTAACGAGTGTTCCTTTTCTTGCAAAATGTATAGACACTGAAAATCCCATGTCAAATTATCATATGAATGTTTGGCACTTGAGTGAAATCGCTATAATAATTTAACAGCAAATTATTATTTTTAAAGATATAACTAAATATTAAATGTTCAGTATCTAAACTTATTTATAAATGGAACTTTGTCTGTGTGTGTGTCTGTGGGTGTCTCTGTGTGTGTGTGTTTCCGTTACCTATAGATGAACCGATTTTCTTGAAAATTTATACAGTTGTACTATAAGCGTCTGCGAGTGTTCTTAGCTAGGTTTTGTGTCGAGGTATCCCGGATAAATATCGAAAATCGATAATCGAAAAAATCTGGTTATAGAAGGAGTGATCCGATTTTAATCAAATTTGTTACACTCATAGACAAAGACATAAGAAACGATATTCAGAAGTTTCAAAGTTGCAGTTCTTACAGTAGTGCATAAAATCGATAATATATATATATATATATATATATATATATATATATAAAAGGCAAGATGGTTTTGTGTGCGTCTGTTTGTCTGTATGTCTTTTATACAAATCCACAATTTTTATCCGATTTTCACCAAACAACAAATATTCTTTAGGCTGAGTCTGAGCTCCAGGACTATAGATTAGTATTAAAGCTTTCATTACACCGGAGCAACGCCGGGCTATACTGCTAGTGTTTTTATAACTGAACAATGGAATATTGTTAGCACCGCGAGGTTTACTTGCTGTGGAAGACCCATTTTTATCTGAATTATGAATTTAATCTGTTATTAGAATTATACATTGGTTCTTTTCGTAAACTTCGCAGTCTTCCTTGTCATTGTCACTTTTCTGTCATTGTTCCCTTCCTTAAAACGTTAAAGGTTTCATCATTAATATATCTCCCCGATGTCATCAGTTGCCAACTAGGTATTGATGCAGATGATATTACCTTTTCTCTCGTCTTATTAGCAAGTCTAACGAACCTGACAAAGTAAACCCGGCAACTGATGACATCCAATCAGTAGTCAACTGGGGCAAGGAATGCAATGTAAATTTTAACACCTCCAAAACGAATTTGTTTTTATTTAATCACTGGAGAATAGCTTTTCTGCCTGCCATCATCATGGCTGATACTAACTGCTAATAAAACAATTTTTTGTCTCTTCTTGGGCTTATGTTTTCCAGTAAAATAAAGTGAAGAAGAAATATTGAATCGATTGCTATTTCAAACCACTCGTAAAGATATAAATAAACTTTTGTTTGCTTTTTACAGAATAATTGCTATTTGCTTGGCATGCAATCCACTAAAATGTTCGTGATATTTTACTTATGAAATTTCTGATTAAAATTGAGTACTTGGAAATCGAGTACTCAATCTGCCTGTATGTCTGTCTCTCTGTCTGTATCTTTCTTTCAGTGTGGCATTTATTCTTAAGGGTGTTGGTGATCATTCAAAACTCAACTGTTGTTTTCATCTTTCTTTTTATATAAGTTCTTTGCCAGATTTATTTTTACTTAATTTCTAATGAAGATAATTTGAAAACACTGTTTTTCACAAAAAGATCAGATTTATTTCTAAATTAACGGACTGCAACCTAAAATATTTGTTGCAAAATTACAAGTTATCTTCGTTGACATTTGCAACAAAATGTCTTGTGAATGTAAACTAAACATTTCTGACGTAAGGAACATCTTCAATGCGAATACTGAAACGTCATTTAAATAATTTGCCTTTTTCAATCGATATGTTTAAAATATTTATTCTTTTTATAATGACGATATTTTCAGCATATATTTAAATACTGTTATTCACAAAAATATTTAACGTCTGTATGTAGCAGTATGTATATTCATGAATTTGTGAATATTTAGATTATTCTATAAATGATCACAAAACCACCAATATATATATATATATATATATATTCATCATTTCACTCCAAGCAAGGCATTTCTCTGCCACTATTGCGCGGAGGGTTACATAGGGGAAGGTGGTGAGAAAGTGTGGTTAAATATAGGAAATGTTAGAAGGAGGGTGATAGACGGCTAAGGATGTAGATCGGAAGAGTGTTTGAGAGAATGGATGTGTGTTAGTGTGTTAGGAGGTGTCTATTGACCTTACATTTCAACTCCTGGAGATTGTAGCTGTCGGGGAAGCAAGTATGTGGAAGGGAGTTCCACAGACGGGAAGTGAGAGAAAAGAAGCTGTTGGAGTAGAAATTGCGGTTACATTTTATCATTTTCACAGGAAAAGGCTGGGACCTAGTTGTTAATCTAGTATCTCGTATATATAATGAATGAAAATAGAGAGCTCAATATATATATATATATATATATATATATATATATATATATATATATCGTGCCCTCTGTTTTCATCCAATTAATATTTTATTAATTCACTTAAAACGTCATTTAAATAATTTGCTTCTTTCATTCAAGATGTTTAAAATATTTATTCTTTTTATAATGACAATAATTTCAGCGTATTTGTAATTGCTGTTATTCAGAAAACATATTTAGCGTCTATGTGTAGTTGTATATGTATCCGTTTTTATTCATGAATTTGTGAATATTTAGATTATTTTATAAATAATCACAAATCCACCAATATTTAAAATTTTTGGATGAACCTCTTCGTTTTTACGGGTTTGTCATTTTCCCTGTATGTATGTATGTATGTATGTATGTATGTATGTGTGTATGTATGTATGTATGTATGTATGTATCTATCTATCTATCTATCTATCTATCTATCTATCTATCTATCTATCTATCTATCTATCCTTTTGAGATGAGGCAGTATTTACATTATTTACAGTGTTCGGACTGCTGTCCTAATATTTATTGCCATATTTACGACGTTTCATTCGTTGTACGCTCCGGTTATTTTCAGGTGCTAGGAATTTTATTTCGATCACTCGGGCAATTAATTCTTTCTCCCTGTGCTATACCCCACTACCCTAGGCCATTTAGTTGTCTCCATTTAACTCTGCTTCCTTTAGCTCAGCTCCTTAAGTTCACCACTGTTGCAGCCAAGTACTGACGCAACACTCTTTGGCTAAAGCAATTGGAACTATCCAACGCGTATATCCACATGGCCCAGAGGATACCAAAATGTATTCATTTATTAAAATTTATCAAACTTAATTTTCACTACTATTCTCTGATTCAGTTGTCTTCAAGGTGTTAAATTTTTCAAGCTTTCTTTCTTCATTGTGTGGCTCGAAACTTTCGCGATCTCTGTCTGTTAGCATTGATATATTTTAATGATTTTACTTTAAGGCAATAAAATCACTAAGATGCAAGAGATTATTGATTGTTAAAGGACGAAAACAAAAAACAGAAAATATTATTAAGAAGAGAGAACAATAAAAGAAGACGATTTATGAAGACAAAAGATAAAACTTTGCATTGCATTTAAAGGTATTGAAGAGCAAAGTTGACTGGAAAGCAAGAGACCGGAAGATAATTCTATAATCGAGATGAGCAAGAGAAGAAACTGCCTGAATAGAACTTACTGTTACATTTAGTCATTTCAAAGGTAAAATGATGAGACCTAACTACCAATCAAGTGCTGTGATTAAGTTCCTAAAGTTGTGCTACCAAAGAGGGAAGCTAACCAGAACAATTACCATGAATTATTTATAGAAAAGGACCGAGAAAGCTATGTTAGGGTGTGTGGGGAGGAAGTGATAGAAGCGGAGTTGTCAGGTAAACTGATTAATTATAATTAATTGACAGCTTCTTTCCCTACTGAAAACCTCCTTATCCCATATATTCTCATTAAAACCTCATTATTTATTTGATGTTCTATACATAGCATTTTCAAATTTTCTAGGGAAACTATCATTGTGTATTCAAAATGTCCTTCAATTCTTATGAAATTGCTTAGCATTATGTTCTAGTTTACAAAAGTAGATATTGAATTGCAGTTTTATATACGTTTGTTTGTTTCGGATATTATTTTCCGACATTTTAATATCAGTTTCTAAACAAGCATCTTTTGCGATTTCTTTGTGAGTCACATTTTCAGTCCTCTGTAAATGCTTTCTTGCATATCAATACCCACTGAAGGCGCAACTGACTTAGCTAACATTAAAGCTTGTTATAGTTAGTAAAAACAAAGAAACAAAACAAAACAAACAAAAAGAGACGGAGAAAAATCTTTTGCCCTTCATTTTCCGAGTCAAATTTACTATCGTCTGTTAATCCTTTCTTGTCTGTCAAACTTACAAGAAGGCGCAACTTAGTCATCAGTGAAGCTGCTTTTAGTTAGTAAAATAAAAATGAACTAAAATCTATATTTCTCCATTCCTGTTTTGTGTGACATTTGCTGTCGTTTTTTTAATACTTTCTTGTATAACAATCTGACATGGAGGCTCAACTTAGTCAAAAGTGTATCTAGGTTTATTTTAAAAAATATAAACGAACGAAAATCATCTTTCGACATTGCACTTCTTTGTAACATTTGCCGTCGTCTGTTTATGCTTTCTTACATATCAATCTTATCTTAATGCCAAACTGCGTAACCAACAGCCAAGTTTGTTTTATTTAGTCACATAAACACATACGAAGAAGAGATTTATCTACTGGATCACATTTAACCAAAAATGAAGCTCGTTTTATTTAGTAAGGCAAATAAAACGAAAACGCGTCATTGCTCATTTGTGTCACATTCGCCATCTTCTGTTAATGCTTTCTTGCATATCCATCTAACATGAAGGCTCAACTTAGTCAACAGTGTATCTGTTATATAACGCTTTCTCAGGTATATATTTTGTTCAGTAACAACATTGCTGTAGATTCGAGGCTCTCTCACTACGACGGCGATAATGATAATTCTGAAATTCAGTAAGACTGCAATACTGCTAACACAATACTGGTTCCAACGCTGCTGATCAAAGGTGCTGAGTCAAAGGTGCTGGTATAAATGACAAATATTGCATTTTCGATGTTGAATGATGACGAACATTAAGCTTTATATACTCGGCGGTTTTCACTGCAAACACTACGGCGATTATTCTCTAATTTCTTGGGAGACTATTAAACTTCAAAATCCGAAACAAAATTGGGGCTACGATTAAACTTTTCAAATCATAAATCACTTTGTCGGGGACCACTCAACCCAACTTCTTCACAAAAATCAGCTTAGCATAATCATTTCATAATCTTCTTCACCCTCTTCGTCCTTTCGTCGTCACCGTCAGCAACAACAAATACATCTGGAACAAACGCCTCCGTCTAAAACAATAGGACCAGACCCAAATGTAAATAAAATATAAACTATATTTTACTTTCCTTTTTCATACAAAGACATCTTTGGGGACATGTCATGGATTAGGTGACTGGTTGGGCAGAGTTGTTAGCAACCACCCCATCTGGGAGACCCCGATTTTGTGTCCAGACTCTCCAAAATCAAAATTAAAATTACTACTAAAGATTTTCTAACAGTTAGCTTGACGTCACCTCCGAGCCATTGATAACTATCTTCCGGTACAAATTTAAATGTGGGTCACGAACCTCTGACCCCTGTAGACAAAATAGAAATCTAAATCCGAAAATACTTTCCTTTTTGCGCACTTGACTGACCTTTTTCAACAAATATTTTCTTTTTGCGCACTTGACTGACCCTTTTCACTCAAATCTCAAAATATGTCACCAAGTACAAATACACTTCATTGTCAAAAATTTATTGATTCTCAAAAATATCTTCTAACCAATATTTAATATATCAAGTTTTATTCAGTAAAATATAAACAAACGAACAATCATTTCGACATACCTATTCTGTGGCACATTTTCTGTAGTCCGTTAATTCTTTCTTGTACATCAATATTACATGAAGCAGCAAATGTCAATCTCGTTTTATTAAGTAAAATAAACAGAAACGAAAAAGCATCTTCCGCCATTGCCCTTTCTTATCCCAGCTGCCGTCGTCTGTTAATGATTGATTGTGTTTCAACCTTCTATGTATTTCAGTCAGTTAAGTGCCATATGTGAAACACGCTTGGGCGATCATTTTTCCAAAGAGACATGACTGACTGGGCAGAAGATTATCCTGCAGTAGGTTACCATTGCTTTCTTCGGTAGACTGGTTGCAAGCCAAGGCTATAGAACCCAATATGTCCTGTTATTTAACTCATAACTGGAAGGAAGAGACGGATTAATACCTTTCCCAAGGGTATTTTTGCGTAAGTGAATGCAAAGAATTCAAGTGGAATTCGAACTCCCCGATTTCTCGTTCCGAGCCAATATCCACTGCACCACAACGCACATCTATGTATTTCAAACTTACATATTACAAACTTATAGTTCAACTGATTTATTCAACACTAAAGCTCGTTTCATTAGGGTAAAATACAAATAAACGAAATTGTGTCTTTCACCATTGCTCTTCACCCCAAACAAGGTTGTGTTGTCACTGGTGCACGGGGAGTTATATAAGAAGAGAATGATGAGAAAGAGGAACAAATTACAGGGGTTCTCAGAGAATGGGTAAGAGAAGGATGAGAACACTGGTGTGAAGAAAGCTGCATGAGAATAGAGTGGAAAGGGAGAAGAACATGATACAAGGTTTGTCAGAGAAAGAATGCGAGTCAAGGAGATAAAAGATGGCAATTGACATTGCATTTAAATTCTTGGAGATTGTAACTGTCAGAGAAGCAAGTATAGGGAAGGGAATTTCACAGGCGGGAAATGCGAGAAAAGAAGCCGAGAGTGTAGAAGTTGTGGTTATATTTGATTGGTTTCACTGAAAAAGGTGGGGCCTAGTTGCTAGTCTAGTAGCTCAAGTAAATTCTTGCAGAGAGGGCATCAAGAAGCTAAGCTCACCAGAGCAGAATCCGTGAAAGTATTTGCAGAAGAGACAGAGGGAAGCCACACTGCGTTGGTCAGAAAGCGATTGAAGTTGAGATACCAGGTTGGGATCGATTACATTGCAGATTCTCAGTTGGATTTTGTCAAGAAACCCGAGATGAAAAACAGCGGCGCCCGACTAGATGTGACAGCAGTATTCAATGCAGGGTGGATGATAGATTTATATATGTGCAAGATAAATTCAGACGAGAAAAACTTCATGAGCCTACGCAGTGAACCGATCTTCCTAGCAGCAGATTTATCTATGGATTTGATGTAGTAATTTCACTTAAGGCCGGCTGATATATTTTGGACGAGTAGGCGCAGGGTTTTACTTTCAAGGAGACTAACCTAATTCAGGCTGATGGTGGGTAGAAGCGATTGTCTGTGGTGGTGAAAGGATAGCAGCTTCGTTTTGGAAGCATCAAAATTTACGAGCCATTTCTTACCCCAGATTGGAGATCCTGTGAGGTTTGCTTTGTCAGCTTCGGCAGTTTTCTTATTGAGGCGGGAGTAAATGGTAGTGTCATCAGCAAAGATGCCTACTTGTGATCTGATAAAGGTCAGAAAATGCGTAGGACCTAGGATAGAGGCCTGAGGGATACCCGCGTTCGTATGATAGTATCTGGCAGTATGCTCGTTCAATACTACTATCATTACGCGATTTGAAAGAAACGACAGCATCTTGTTATACCATAGCCTTGTAACTTGCGTAGAATGCCGCCAGCACGCCAGACTCTGTCAAATACTTTGGAGATATTTAGGGCAACTGCTCGTGCTTCGCCGTTCTTATCGAGAGCCGGATATATTTACTCTGTGATGGTCGTTAGAATATCAGAGTTATACGTGGTGAAGCGGAAACCATACTGTTTTTCTGAGAAGAGGCTGTGGGATCTGAAATGTGGAACTACTTCAGCATTGGTAATAGCCTCAAATACTCTGCCAAAAACCGGTAGGCGGCTGATAGAGCAATAATTAGAGGGGTCTGAAATTTCTCCAGAATTCATAAATACAGGAACGACAGGGGAAGACTTCCAACAGGTAGGAAAGCAAGAAGCATTTGCTGTAGTCTCTTAATGCGTTCTTGTGTATTAATCTTATATAAAGGAGGAAGTGACTTGAGCAACAGTGAATATCGTTTTTCTTAGATAAATAAAAACAAACGAAAAAGCATTTTTCACCATTTCTGTTCCATTTGCCGACGTCTTTTGATGCTTTCTTGCATATCAATCTGACATGAAGGCACAAATGACTTAGCCAATAGTGAAGCTGGTTTTATGTAGTTTGATAAAAACAATCGAGTAGCTCCTTTTACCATTGCTCTTCTGTGTAATATTTAACATCATATTTTAATGCCTACTTGTATAACAATTTTGAATAAAGGTGAAAATGATTTAGCTAAAAGTGAAGTTCTTTTTATTTAGTAAAATAAAAACAAACGAAAAAGCATCTTTCGTCATTTCTCTTCTCTGTCACATTTGCAGTCATTTGTTAATGAAGCTCGTTTTCATTAATAAAATGAAAACAATGAAAAGCTTCTTTTATTACAACTCTTCTGCGAAACATTTGCCATCGGCAGTTAATGCTTTCTTGCATGAAGGTACAGATGTCTTAACCAAAATAAAGCTTGTTTTTTTTGTAATCATTTCACCCCAAGCAAGGCATTCCAATGCCACTATTGCGCAGGGGGTTACATAGGGGAAAATATTGGAAAGAGTGGTTAGATATAGGAAATGTCAGAAAGAGGAAGATAGACGGGTAAGGATAGCGAGGATGGGAGTTGGGTAGATGGGAAGAGTGTTTGAGAGAATGGATGCGGGTTAGTGTGTTAGGAGGTGTCTATTGACTTTACATTTAAACTCCTGGAGATTGTAACTGTCGGGGAAGCAAGTGTATGGAAGGGAGTCCCACAGGCTGGAAGTACGAGGAAATAAGCTGTTGGAGTAGAAGTTGCGGTTACATATTATCTGTTTCGCAGTAAAAGGGTGGGGCCTAGTAGCTAATCTAGTATCTCGAGCAAATTCATACTTAGGGGGGACCAGTGATCTAAGTTCATCGGAGCAGAAGACGTGAAAGTATTTATAGTAGAGGCACAGGGAAGCCACGTCACACCGGTGAGCGAGTGACTGCAGGCGGTCTGCCAAGTCGGTATCGATCACATTGCCTTTTCCTTGCCACATTTGCTGTCGGCTGTTAATACTTTCTTGTATATCAATCTTATATGAAGGTGTAAATGTCTTGGCCGGATTTTGCTGCAACCTCCTGTACTTGCGTAGATATATAATATAGAGAATTTATTTCGGCAGTTGTAAAATCCTGCCGAAATAAATTCTGGGTTGATAACCGTGATCGAAGCCAAGACCACGCCCACACCACGGTCGACTCTCTGAAAGCTGCCATCGTGGAGGCGTTTGCCGCTATGGACAAGGACCTAGTCGCCAAAGAGTGTGACTCATTTTGCGCTCGCCTTCAGATGGTCGCCGCCGCCAGCGGCGGTTACATCGAAAAATAACATAATATGTAACTCTAACAGTTGCTAAATAAAGTGTCGGGTCTCTGCATATACTTTTGTTTTTATGTCTATTTCGTTTTCTTTTTGTCAAGTATCGGATTTTGCTGCAACCTCCTGTACTTGCGTAGATAAATAATATATAGAATTTATTTCGGCAGTTGTAAAATCCTGCCGAAATAAATTCTGGGTTGATAACCATTTAATTATGTGTTGAGTTTTCTTCTCTATATTTTATATTGCTCTAGATAATATCTAGTGACCTCACTATTTTTATTTATTCAATATTAATTACATACAATTTTTGGGATTATCCTTTCCCTTGTTGTAGATTTATCCTCATTATATATATATATATATATATATATATATATATATACACATATAAATATATATATATATATAGTCATCCACAGACAGATCTGTTTCGCTGTATCACAGCTCATCAGTACGGTTAGACTCCGATTGTTTTTAACCCAGGATTGAAATCCGACTGAAGTGGCGTCAGTTGGCGATTCTACCTCTGGGCTATGTATATATTATCATTATACACGCCTAATAGCCAGAGTGCTCTAATTCATTAGTGAATGAGCGATGCGTACATGCCAGCGTTGCTACTGTTTTTCCAAGTTTACCATTCTTTCAGAGTGGTCAATCAGGGTGTGAGAGCGTAATAACTTTAATCCAAAAGGAAAACAGGTAGGTAAATCCCAAAAACCCGATCCTAATTAATATTAATCACATTAATATTAAAACAGATCAAAGGTGGGATCAATGCAATTTATATTCAAATTACAGAGCCAATTATAAATTATAACAAATTCCGATGTTCAAATTCGTTGTATGGCCATTTCTACGAGAAATTTCTAAGACAAATTTCGCGTATCATCAGTAACAAATTTTCATTACAAACAGCTAAATTACAATATAAACAAAAAATATTTTACCGGCGGAAGTTAAAAAAAATATTCATCACGGAAAAATTAAAAAGAATGGGATTAATAAGAAAACAGACAGAAATCGATGAGATATAGATTTTTGGGAAAACCCCTACTCCGAAACTGAATCGAGAGTTGAAAGTTGAAATTTAGCCTTGTCTGGCTCAAAGAAAGTAAGGAGAAGAATAAAAAAAAAAAAGAAGGAAGTAAAGGGAGAAAGTAAAAAAGGGGGGAAGGGGTGTTTGACAAGGAAGTAAGCTAAGAAAATAAAAAAATGAAAAGAAAAGAAAAAAGAAATAAATCATCTCCATAGAAACAGTTAACAATCGTGTTGAAAAATAAATTATAGTGATTTTTTGGTTTAAGTAAATGGGATGAAAGTTTTAGAAAAAAAAATTTGGGAAACCTTGACATACGTTTTAAATTTAAATATAAAACTAGATTTAAATTTTTAAAAAATAACAGAAAATTAATAAAACTTAATAAAATATAAAATAAAATGAAACATAAAATATAATATAAAAAAAATTATCTTAACAAGTGTACACACACACACACACGCATATATATACATATATACATATATATATATATATATATATATATATATACATATATATGTATATATATATATGTATATACATATATATGTATATATATACATATATATACATATATACATATATATACATATATATATATATATATATATATATATGTATATATATATATATATATATATATATACAACACACTACACCCCCCAACCACACGCGTGCAAAAGCCAACACACATACACTTATATATACGAACATACACATGCGTCAAAATAAATTACTTAAAAAGCTAAAGAATAATCGTAACTATGAGTTAAGTTAGGTTTTAATTATATTTGAAGATTTTAAGAAACTAATTCAAGGTGGTACGATAAGAACTAAAGATGTTATTATATTTTATCAAATATATTAAATTTAATGTAAGGGACCACAAAACCAAAAAATATATCTAAAAACATATTTAAAAAATATTTAAAAATATCTAAAAAATATAAAGGTTCAGGGCAAAAATATATAAAGATGCAGGAAAAATATAAAGGTGCAAGAAAAAAAAAAGAGGGGTAAAACTAGTCCAAATATTTTTACTCGTTAAATGGTAGATACTAAAAGGGGAAAAGGAAGAAGAAGGAATCTATTAGGCTGGAATCATTCATTGGTAGTGGGGTTCAAATTTACTAGTAAAATTTATTTAATTAATTAATTAATTAACTAATTTATTAAAATTAATTTATTTTCCTAGACTGAATTTAAAATTAAATTCTAGATATAAACGTTCACAAATTTTGTCTTATGGCGGCATTTACTAATGAATTCTTTTCTTAAATTCAAGAGTAGGTGCTGGTTAGGGTATTTTAATATTTATATTTTTTCCTGTAAACACAGATTGCATCTATCATAAAGATTCCTCGGGATACGAGCTGAGTCTATCAGTTTCCTTTTAACCATAGGGGTAGCCCTTCTTCCTTCATTTTCCAAAATTTTCGTGAAAGGGCTGTTTGGTATTTCTGATTTGGGTTGGAAAAAGAATACCTGTGATTGTAATAACGTTGCTTAAAGACCCCTGCGGATATACCAATATAGCTCCAGTATTTTTTTCTGTTGTTGGATGGTGAAATATCAGCTTCATCGATTACCTGGGTGGATTTACAATTTTCCTTTTTTATTCTTCCCCCGACTTTCTTTGAGCCAGACAAGGCTAAATTTCAACTTTTAACTCTCAATTCAGTTTCGGAGTAGGGGTTTTCACAAAATCTACAAATAAAAATAGACATAGATTTCTGTCTGCTTTCTTATTAATCTTACCCCTTTTAATTTTTTCCGTAATGAATATTTTTTTTGAATTTCCGCCGGTAAAATATTTTGTTTATTTTGTAATTTGGGTGTTTGTAATAAAAATTTGTTGTTGGTGACACGTAAAATTTGTCTTAGAAATTTTTCGTAGAAATGGCCATACAACGAATTTAAATATCGGAATTTGTTTTAATTTATATATGTATATATATATAATCTGAATCGATATATCTGGTAAGTTCATTTTATTTTGGAAACGATAAACATTCTAGTAAAAGATAAGAGAATGAAATCATCTCATTTTAACATTTTTGTCTTATTTTGTAATAAATAAAAGTAACAAAAAAGAATTGTAACCACCCAATCATGACCTTTCATGATCTTCGTTTAAAGCTAAGGATGAGGTTCACAATAAAACAGCTGATCTGAGACACTAAACCTAATGAAAATTGCAAATATACAAGTGAAATTTAGTCGTAAATCTTTTTCTTTTAAAGTTACTCAACTCACTTCAGATGTTAAAGCTTTTAATACAGACGTTTTATTCATCACAATAAGTTTTCTCTTTCCAATGGGAAAGAAGCATAACTTCTGCTGGATTGCAAATGTAATTTCATTTTGACGGGTGTCTTTTGCGAGTGTATCACTTTTATTTGCTTGGTTATATCGTCTGCTGCAGACATTCTAGAAAGAAAAAAAAAAACAGAAAGAAGTAAATCAGAAGTGGAATATATTCCAATATATCAAGATTCGTTTCTATATATTCCATGATATCCCAAAATAATATTTAGACACACATCTACATATATCCGAATTCCGACCTCTTAAGAAATAGCAATTCTGAAAATATTATTTCTTATCAAATGAAAAAATTATTGCAATTTCTGCAATGGGATTAATGCTGAACAATTGGCCAAGACAACATGAATTCCAATAAATAAGAGTTTTTATCAGTTGCATCCGAAAAATCAAATCATATAAAAATCTGTCATTATGCAAATACCTAGTAGGTTTTTCTCGGAGATCATCGTCATTGAGTCGAGGGTTCGATCACTATTGTTGGATATCTCTTATATATCGTCTCGTGCACAAGCTTTGTTGTATTTCGGTACTACTTGTTAGTACCTCATTATGCAGTGAATTAGTTTTCATTTAAGAATTAATATAATGAGAAATTATTATTATTATGTCATTTTACATCATATTTCGATTTTTGCTATGGTCGCACTACCTACCAAGTCTGCGGGAAGACCTAAGGCAGGTCGTGTTACGTTGTTATGGCTCCATTTCATGTTTTCTCTATCTCTCCTAACATCTCTAGCGTTACATAGACAAAGTTTTCCTTAGTGTGTGGGCTGTACTTAACAAGACAATTTTTTGAATATCAATGTGTTGTTTTGTTCCATTTTTTATCATTCCAAGTGCACCTACTATCACTGGCACGATTCCTGTTTTCAATTTCCACATTTTTCTATTTCAATTTCCAGGTCTTCATATTTTGACAGTTTTTCTAATTCCTTGGTTGCTATGTTATAATTCGCTAGACAAGCTATATCAATTAATAGACAAGTTTTTTCTTTCTGGTTTTAACAATAATGTCCGGCCTATTTGCTTCAATTTTTCTGTCTGTGTAGATGGTGTAATCTCATAGAATGGTAACATCTTCTATTTCTGTAACCGGAGCTGGGTGATATTCATACCAGCGTTTGTTTACATATTTTCCATAGTGTTTTCACATTGTCCAATGTAAATATTGCTTCACTCTATCATGACGATTTTTATATTCATTTGGGGCAAGTACAGAACATCCTGAGGCTAGGTGGTCTATTGTTTCTTGGTATTTATCACAGAACCTGCATTTTGGATCCGCATTATTATATATAATATTTGCCTGAAAGTTCCTAGCAAAAAGACTTTGGTTTTGCGCTGCAAGAATAAAGCCTTCAGTCTCAGACTTTAATCCAGATGCACGTAACCATCGATGAGTATTAACTTTATCAACATTGGATTTATTGGCGTGTTCTGGATATTGACCATGCAGAGGTTTGTCTTGCCAGCGTTGTTTCATCTGTTCAACAGCTTTATCTTTGGCTTTCATTTTCATATTTTTTGCCGCAATAGTTGTTTCTTGGCTTCTCTTTCGCTTTTCTACAGAATCTACTAAATGTAAATCTCGTTTGTATTTACTGCCTTCTTTTATTATTGAATATATATATATGCAGGACTCCTTAGAAATGAATTGAGTTCTCTCGGTGACTGGCGTCTGTATACACTGCTTATATACAAGACGTTAAAATTTCCCTTCTCTGATACCATGCGCCGATAGCTTAGGGTGTAGAGACGCCGACTAACACCTAAATCGGTTCGAGTTTCGATCCCGGCCAGAAGCAAGTGGATATATCTAGCCACACTGATGAGCTGTGATACAGCGAAACGGGCTTGTATGTGGATGACTAATATATATAGTAATATTTTATTATGTATATATATATTTTATTATATATATATATATATATATAGAGTACCTCATCAGGCAGTGAAACATATTTTTTAGGAATTAATATATATATAGAAATAATATTAATAATAATAGTAGTAGTAATAATTTCTCTTTATATTAATTCCTAAATGAAAAATAATTCACTGCATAATGAGGTACTAACAAGTAGTACCAAAACACGACATCTCTTGTATTGTGGTAGACTATGTTTTTATTATAAACACTCATAATAGAATATTGCTATAACTATTGCTCCACTAAGTATCGAGCAGTCTGCAAAAACGTAAATTACTAAGAACATCAACCCATCCTTTTGTGCTATTCATAAGATTATATATATATATATATATATATATATATATATATATATTTGTTATAAATTATAGTTTAGAACATGTACAGATTACAATCTGCTACAAAGTGTATATTTTGTTTCGACGTTGTCCTTTTAATGTCGAAACAAAATGTACAGTTTGTAGTAGTTTGTAATTTGTATATGGTCTAAACTATAATTTATAAAAAATATTCCTAGCTCTATTTCTATATTAAGCGCTGCTTTAAATTACTGTTTGGAATGTTATTAAATTATTTTCATTACTCATTCACCTGGATATATATATATATATATATATATATATATATATATATTTTTTTTTTTTTTTTCCTTATATTTCTTTTATAGGGTTTAGTAATCTGTGTGTTCGCTTGATTTTTAAGTTGTCCTCATGGTCATTTAACCTCATCACCAGAAGAGGGGCAAACGTGGCTCCGATTTTTGTGTAGTGATACTATGCTTTTATAAACCATTGTAACAAGCATTACAATATAAAGCTCTACGTTGTATGGAGCACTCTTTATAAAAATAAATGCATGAACAGTGGATTTAAAACCCACGTGTTCCATAAATTTCTTAGAATTAGACTATATATATATATATATATATATATATATATATATATATATATATACTGCCAAATGATTTCAATGCATTCGGAAATGACCCAATAAACATATTAAATTACCCAGAAATATAAACTAGAAAAAAATTTAAAAAGAATAAATAAAAACTATTTATAAAAGCTAACAAACCCAAAACAATATACAAAATAGAAACCAACAACTAAAATAAACTAAATGAAAAAAAGTTACTAAATTTTACTAAACCACCAATAACGAAATAAAATTGACATAAACTTCTTCTTCTATGTGCCCTGTCCCTTCAGGACGTAGGCAATCATGGTTCTCCACGTCTCCCTATCCCTTGTGGCTCTTAGTATGTTTGCTCCTGTTACTCCTGGCAACCCCCGTTCCGTCATCCACCTGATCAGGCCTGCAAATATCTGGCCAGTCAGTATCAGGTTCTCTAAGCTCTCCTTCCTCATTGCGTGTCCCAGGAACTTCAGTTGTCTCTTCCTGATGCTCAGTATTAATTTCCTTTTTGTTGCTATTCTTTCCAACACCTCATCATTGCTTGCATGTTCAGTCCATGATATCCGCAGTATCCTTCTGTAGAATCACATTTCTGCTGCTTCAAGTTTTGTCCTCATTTTCGATGATATTGTCCAGCATTCACTGCCGTATTGAAGAACTGACATCACATAGCAATTCAGCACTCTTTTCTTTGTTTCTAGTGAAATTTTCCTGTGTGTTAGTACTTTACTCAGCTTTTGGAACGCGTCCTTTGCCATGACAATTCGCCTTCGGATCTCTGTGTGGCACTCTAGAAAGTGTTCTAACAGAAGATGGAAAGTGCGACATGAACTAAGAATCTCAAAACATAACGACTAAATAAAAGCTAGTCAGTAGAATAAAACAATTACCAAAAATAGAACTACTTATTAAACTAAAAGACCATAAGGACAAATTAAAAATCAAGCCAACACGCAGATTACTAAACCCCATAAAAGAAACATTAGGAAAAGAAGTAAAGAACTATCATAAAAAAAGATGCTGAAAACTAAGAAATCATCAGTCACCAAGTGAAACACGCTTGGGCGATCATGTCTCGAAAGAGACATGACTGACTGGGCAGAAGATTATCCCGCAGTAGGTTGCCATTGCTTTCTGCGGTAGACTGGTTGCCAGCCAAGACTATAAAACCCAATCTGTCCTGTTATTTAACCCATACCTGGAAGGAAGAGACGGTTTAATACCTTTCCTAATGGTATTTGCGCGTAAGTGAATGCAATGAATTCAACTGGAATTCGAACGCGGCTCCCCGATTTCTCGTTCCGAGCCGATATCCACTGCACCACAACGCACATCCGCACATAAGTAATCATACTATCCATAAAACAATGGAAAAATACAAAAGACACAATCAATTGATTCAACAACATTTCCCATAAAAAGAAAACTGTCCCGTCATAAAACTAGACATTAAGGACTTCTATCCATCAATCAAGAAGAACAGACTAAACAAAGAAATAATTTGAGCAAAACAATACATAAATATTTCCAACGACGACATAAGGGGTTAGAACTGTCTACCCTTAGTATTGTGTCTTTATTGTGGTTATGAGGGCGCACTGACGTGTTGTCCATAATCAATAAAGTCACTGCGTTTGTTAAAATGGTACAGCATATGTCTCCTTCTTTCTTTATCATCTGTCTAGAATATGAAGTTGAATATCTGCAATTCACACAAAACAAGGTGTGTCTATGTTTGTTATTTAACTTGTTTCGTAAATTTCTAACAGAAAAATCTATCCAAAATAATTTCGTTATTGAAAGCAACCATATTTCAAGGTCAAATCAAAGAATGTTTTTTTAATACTATGAGTCACGACATTTGTATTCAAGGGCAAAGTTGGCTAAAAGCAATTCGGTAATGGGTCTCTTCCCTTTTTTTCACTATTACTGCTTTTGCTTTGTGTTGCAATTCATCTAGAGAAATTCCCGCTAAAAGTATAAACTACACCACAATGATATTGGTTACTTATTTGTTTGAGAAAATGATTATTGTTCAGTGAAAAAAAAATTCACCTTTAGAATAAAAATTATGTTTATAATATAAATTCATAACAAAATAAATCTTAACGAATCAGATTTTATTTTTTTTCTTAGTATTTTTCTCATTAGTTTTACTTGAATGGTCAAATATAATGAGAATGACATGCAAGTGAAAATATCTTTTGAAATAATTTCTGCAGTTTTGCATGTTACACCATATTTGGTCATTAGATTTGATTAAGAAAAGAAAATAATCCAGAAGTCGATTCATTTATTCTAATTCTGTGATTAAATTTTATTCGTGTGCAAAATTTGGGAAGCATTTTAATAAAATTAGTAAATCTTATCTACAAGGATATTTTCTAATATTACGTTAGGCTGGAAAAGGTTCATAACAGTGATATTGGAAACCGTAACACAAGTGGTTTGGTTTTCACGACGAGGTATTTGTCCATCGCTTAAGGCACACTCTTAACTTACGATTTTTCATTTGCAAACGGAAATAGCCTTAAATTCGTAAATGATGTAACATGC
Source organism: Ascarosepion bandense (assembly GCA_037127315.1). NCBI lineage: Eukaryota > Metazoa > Mollusca > Cephalopoda > Sepiida > Sepiidae > Ascarosepion > Ascarosepion bandense. The sequence goes on along the minus strand of JBBBDQ010002275.1, from coordinate 1,017,402 downwards.
AGTATGACGAAACGACACCAGGAGGAAAGGAAGGAAGTTTGCCCCTAGTAAAAACAAAAAAAAAAAAAAAAAAAAAACACACACACAAAAAACAAAAAAACACCCCCCCAAAAAAACAAAAAACAAAAAAACAAAAACAAAAAACGATTAACTAGCAGCAGCAGTAGCCTAAACCAACTCTTGACACAGCCATCAGCAGCAACAATGGCAGTAGAAAGAAAGCCTTGATACAGCCATCAAAAGCAGTCCTCATCATTCGAAACCAGCCCTTAACACAATCATCAGCTGTAAAATAAGCAAGAATCAAACGCTTAATACGACCATCAACAGCAATTACCGCAATTACCGGTTTTTCTGTGTTAGTATATATTTGTTTTTGTACCATTAACTTGAAAATCCTTTTTTTTAAAATTTTTACTTTCTTTTTTTTTCTCACCTAAGATTATAATTATCAAATCCGCATTTTCTACTATAGTGCATTTATTATGGACTTGATAACTTAGGTATTAACATTGAGAGTTTAGGTATTAGCATTGATAGCTTAGGTATTAGCATTGATAGCTTAGGTATTAGCATTGATAGCTTAGGTATTAGCATTGATAATTTAGGTATTAGTACTAATTTTTTGATATTAGTATTGATACATTAGATATTAGTTTCTGTAAAAGTTAGTATACATTATTTTATTGTATAATGACTTTGTAATCTCCGAGTATTTGAGGATTAAATCTTCATTTATATTTTCATTTTTCTAACTGCATTCTTTTGCTATATTTAACAAACTTTTCGATATTTGCGTTTAAGTACAACTATTTTGTAATTTGTCTTACCTTTTTAGTGATTTTTTTACCTAACTTTTTATATATTTAGAAATCTTTCATAACTTGGGATCTTATGAAATATATATTGTTTATGTTACAAAAGGTTGTCATAGCTGGGAGTGATAGTGGAGACAAACTCCCACTGTCTATAAAATACTTCTGTGTCATACGCTTCAAATAGCCTGACAAGTAACCTGTACCTAGTCGGGTTGAGCCGGCTTCCTCCCATGCGATGGAGAAAAATTCGTTGGGGTTTGTTTAAGGGAAGGGTTCCAAATCCTACCCTGTATAAACCTCAGGCATTTTAATTATCCCGCAACAGATTGTCAATACCTGCTGCGGTAGACTGTTTGCGAGCCAAGGCTATAGAACCCAATCTTCCCTGTTATTTAACCCATAACTGGAGGGAAGAGAGGGGTTAATACCTTTCCCGAGGGTATTAGCGCGTAAGTGAATGCAGAGGACTCAACTGGAATTTGAACTCGGCTCCTCGACTTCTCTTTCCGAGCCGATATCCACTGCACCACAACGTACATCCCTCAAGAAATCGCTTACAGCACCTGGTATTCCCAAGCAGTTACCCATCTAAGTACTGACCAGGCTCAACGTTGCTTAATTTCGGTCAATCCAGTCTCACTAATAAAAATTTAGATTTTGACCAAACTGTGCACTTCTTTTATCTCGTGTGCATTTTTAAATATTGTAGATATCTCTGTCGAGCATATACCATCAACCTCAACGACTCAACTACAGAGTTTCTGTAGCAAGTAAATAGTTACGAGATCAAGCAGGCAACTTTACTTCCAACCCGTTTTGATTTCACAATTGTTCTTTTCTTAGCCAGGTTATTAACCAGGGGTAAAAAAGTCCAGTTTTATTAACTTCTAGCTGTGTGCAGAGATATATTGATATATTTAGATTCCACCTGGAATTTGGATTTGGTACGCCAAACCTCATTTTATGTGCCGATAGCTGCTACTCTACACACGCAGTATACTGATACTGCAAATTAAGTAAAATAAAACTGGAAAATAATACGTTGTAGCTTAATTTTATTAGGAATGTACAGACAGTAGTTCTAAGGCTTTCAAATTCTATTGGCAACAAGACATGTAACAAATGATAAACGCTGAGTGTATGCACTTATCTTAGACAATAAAATTAATATACCAAATGCAATGATCAGTATGAATGCAATAAAAAGAAGAATCTGTTCTCAAAATGTATCGCAGCTTGCAAGCAAAGTAGAATGAGAAGAATTCAGTCTCCTAAATTTAATATAATTTGACTGTAAATTTCCAGAATGATATTAAATATAAGACCATCGGAAGCAACGAGTGAAGGTTGTAATTATAACAATGAAGACGCGGACATTGTTCGAAGAAATTAGTGTACAAGGATGACCATTTCTCATTATTTATCTTCAGGATGACTTTGGTTGTTATTATCACAAAGTGCACAGATATATAGTCTCATTAATTATTACGGATACATCTAGCAATTAGCCATTGCTTGTCCCATTTCTAGTTAATCTAGCCGGCTCAGATATTGAAGTCATTATTACTATGTCACCAAATTCATGCTTTAATCAGATATGTTATTAGTGTCCGATTTCAAGTAAAAGGCTCATACGATTTGTCAATTTGGTGTGGCATAGTCTTCTTGTTCTTATTTAAAATCATCCACACTCCAATAAGATTATGTAATATCAATAACAGGGGTCTGAACTATAACAGAAATAAAAAGCAAACGAATTCTAATATCTAACCCTCTTTATAAATGGAACTTTGTCTGTGTGTGTGTATGTGTCTGTGTGTGGGTGTCCGTTACCTATAGACTCCGAAACGGCTGAACCGATCTTCTTGAAAATTTACACAGTTGTACTATAAGCGTCTGCGAGTGTTCTTAGCCAGGTTTTGTGTCGAGGTACCCCGGATAAATATCGAAAATCGATAATCGAAAAATCGGGTTATAGAAGGAGTGGTCCGATTTTAATCAAATTTGATACACTCATAGACAAAGACATAAGAAACGATATTCAGAAGTTTCAAGGTTGCAGCTCTTACAATAGTGCAGAAAATCGATTATATATATATATATATATATATATATATATATATATATATAAGGCATGATGTTTGTGTGTGTTTCTGTTTATCTGTCTTCTATACAAATTCACAATTTTTATTCGATTCTCACCAAACTTCACACAAATATTCTTTAGGCTGAGTCTAAGCTCCAGGACCATGGATTACTTTAAGTTTTAAAGCTTTCATTACACCCGAGCAACACTGGGCTATACTGCTAGTTAATTTTAAAAGCAAGCAAGAAGTGTTTCTGCGTTTGGAAGTATCTTGATTTAGCTACAGAATCAACTAAGCTTATTAAATATGTATAATCTTTGCACATTAATTGTAGCATAATGCGTCGAGCGTAGGCCACATGCTAACTCGTTAGAAATAAGTTTGAGTAAATTTTATGAAGAAGTTGTTAATTTTCCCAAAATCTTAGTATCCGTGTTTGTGGGCGTTCAGGACTGTGGTGTAAATTGTATTCATGTTGTACACAGAAAGAGATAGTACACTAAGCTGAATCTATAGTGATGCAGAAAATAGGATGTGAAAATATTGTGAGCCCCTAGTTGAAAAGTACCATTAAACTTATTTACTTATTTAGGAAAATGATTAATTAATTAATATTAGCCGTCTCCTTGCAAAGAAACCTTTGGTATACAATGATCGAGCAGTCAGAACGGTTGTCGGTTTGTAATTTATACATTTTTTCTCTTAAAGCAATTTTTCACGAAAGTAGATTTCTAAAGTCCAGTAGCTGGTATATGATCTTTCCAGTATGGATGAGAGTTCCCTTCCAAACCTTTTATTTGAGAAAGTGTTTAATGTCAAAATCTTGATTATCTTAGTAATTTTCTCTTCAAGATGTGATACCTAATTTGTTTGTGCATGTTGAAAGTTCTTAAGTGATGTGGTTTTTGTTATTTGATAGGGTTCTTAGGTCATGATATGTAGTTAGTATGGGCACCTCAAGGTGGTGTAATGGTTTGTAAGCATATCTCGCTGGAATCCTTACTATTGAGTAGTGTGTTCGATCATAATATGTAGTTAGTATGGATCCAATTTGTACAATATGAAAATTCAACTCGATGTAAGAGTGATTTCATTTGTTTGTTTGAGTTTTGTTTAACGGCATATCAACACCTCTGTGGGTTATATAATGCCAAAAAGATGGGGTTTTAAGATATTTTTACTAATGCTCAGTTATAGTGAAAAGATTGATTTAGTCAGATTTTAATGAAAATTTTGTTTTTATTCTATATTTTAGAAAACTGAAAATGTCTTATATTTTTGTATTTAAAAATGTTTTGCTGAGAATAAGTTTTTTCCTTCAAAAATTTGTTATGGTAATAATTTTTTTCTTCAAAAATGTATTATTGGTAATAATTTTCCTTCAGAAACGTATATTTTCTATAAAAGTCTATTTTTATGTATATATTTGTAGAAAAGCCTGTTTTTTTTTATACTTTCATAGTGTTTTGACCCCAGTTTGAGGGTTAACTATTTACCAAAAACTGGAACCCTAACAGGAGCGATCACTTCGGGTCAGAGTGGACCTGGGAACAACAGCAATTAAAAGGTGGTTCCATGCTCTTCCAAAACTCCCAATTAGAGGCCTTGCTACCGGATGCAGTTTACTGTCATACCCAGGATCATGTAAGAATGAAGAATATAAGTGTAAAACTATTTCATTAGGACATATTTTCTCCTATGAGGTGGCCATATTTGCTGCGTCCTTTCTACAACAATGTGCTGCGTTATGTTGGAAAATTTCACCTTCTGGTATATCTGTCAATAAGGTCAATTTTTTAAAAATGCTTCTGTTAAAATAGTTCCATCGGTTTTTATAAATTTTCTGGCAGCTTTGCTTTTGAAGTAGCGTCCAAATAGGATGTAAGCAATAATTTTTCTTCACTACATTCTTTTTTTAGATCTTCGTAAGGCTTGTTCATTCAATACAACTCCCAATCCCTGTCCTGCTATTCATTTACACAAGCTTCTTAGACAGGAAATTCGCTAATTTTCCCTGTCGCTATTGGAAGGCATTTTCGCGATTCCATTACACCTTCTTTCCGTTTCATTTTTCGTCCTCTGTTAAAGTAAATTTTGAAATATCCCAAAATATTCAGGTATCCCTAAATATATAAAAATCTTCAAATATTTAGATATCCGCAAATATTTAAATATCCCCAAATACTTAGATATCACCAAATATTTAAATATGTCCAAACATTTAAATATCTCCAAATATTTAAATATCTCCAAATATTTAAATATCACCAAATATTGAAATATTTCCAAATAATTAAATATCTCCAAATATTTAAATATCTCCAAATATTTAGATATCCCCAAATATTTAAATATCCATAAATTTTAGATATCTCCAAATATTTAGATATCCTCAAATATTTAGATATCCCCAAATATTTAAATATCTCCAAACATTTAGATATCCCAAATATTTAAATATCTCCAAATATTTAAATATCACCAAATATTGAAATATTTTCAAATATTTAAATATCTCCAAATATTTAAATATTTCCAAATATTTAGATATCCCCAAATATTTAAATACCCCTAAATTTTAGATATCTCCAAATATTTAGATATCCTCAAATATTTAGATATCCCCAAATATTTAAATATCTCCAAATATTTAAATATCACCAAATATTGATATATTTCCAAATAATTAAATATCTCCAAATATTTAAATATCTCAAAATATTTAGATATCCCCAAATATTTAAATATCCCTAAATTTTAGATAGTTCCAAATATTTAGATATCCTCAAATATTTAGATATCCCCAAATATTTAAATATCTCCAAACATTTAGATATCCCCAAATATTTAAATATTTCCAAATATTTAAATATTACCAAATATTGAAATATTTCCAAATAATTAAATATCTCCAAATATTTCAATATCCCTAAATTTTAGATATCTCCAACTCCCCAGATACTTACATTCTTTCAATTTCTTGATTTTGATATCTCCATATCTTAGTTGGCATACTTTCTGTCTTCCTATAATTGATGGTTAGACCTGTTTTTTGTTTTTCTTTCTGTCCGTCCCAGGAATTCTTGAACATTTCTTTTCTGTGGCTGCTATAACCACTGTATCATCTAAAAATTTGCACGTGATACTGGATTAGCAACTACATTCCACCCTTTTACTGTGAAACCGATGAAATGTAACTGCAATTTCTACTCCAACAGCTTCTTTTCTCGCACTTCCCGCCTGTGGAATTCCCTTTTCACATACTTGCTTCCCTGACAGCTACAATCTCCAGGAGTTTAAATGTAAGGTCAATAGACACCTCATAACACACTAACTCGCATCCATTCTCTCAAACACTCTTCCTATCTACACAACCCCCGTTCTCGGTATCCTTACTCGTCTATCACCCTCCTTCTGACATTTTCTATAACTAACTACTCTTTCTCAACACTTCTCCCTATGTAACCCCCTGCGCAATAGTGGCAGAGGAATGCCTTGCTTGGGGTGAAATGATTAAAAAAAAATCTGCATTTTTTTTTTAATCATATCACCCCGTGCAAGGCGGTAACGCCACTGATGCGTATGGGGGACTACGTAAGAATGAAAAGATTGGAAAAGAGTAAAGCCGGAAACCACACCCTAAACAGGAAACAAGAGATGAGCCTCTTCACCTGTTAAATAGACGTGGGTGGAGTGTGAATCGGGCGACAGTTTAGTCTATCTCCTACAACTGAAAAAGAAAAAAGAAAAGAGTAAAAAGATTAGAAAAGAGCAAGCCGGAAACCACATCCTAAACAGGGAACAAGGGATGAGCCTCTTCACCTGTTCAATAGACGTGGGTAAAGTGCGAACCGGGCGATAGATATTTTTTAATATAATAAATTTTGTTAGGACTTTTAGCTCTCTCAGGACCGACACACTGTAAACGTGAAGGTCCGGTATAATAATACATCCTTGTTGTTTGCCGCTTTCTATTCTTTGCTTCTTTTGCACATTGGTATTAGAAAAATTCTCTTGTATAAGATTATACTGTTATTTACGTAATGAAATATCACTTTTTGCCCATTTCTTTAATTATTCTATAGAGTCTGTTCTTTCTAGTATAGGTCGTTCGATCTTAATTATTAATGTGAAGATGTTGCAATGGATAACTGCTTGTAATGAGAAATCGAAGAGACGGATTCAAATTACAGTTGGAAACGTTACCTTCACTTACAGGCAAACAATATTGAGAAAGGTACCTCTGCGAATGCTTTTTCTATAATATGTAGTGTTTCTAGAATATAAAATGTGTTTTTTGTGTTTTTTGAATAAGGAATGGTTTTATCAGCATATTATTTTCTATGAAAAGTTAAATTTACGTCTAGATTCTTACAGCATTCAATATTTCTTGGCAAAGTTATCTTTAAAATATTGGATATTTAATAATAAAATAATAAACACATAAACATAAAGCAAACTAAATGAAAAAGGCTAGATTATAAACGTAAGACCCATACCAAACAAAATACTTAAATATTCAATTACAGTGTTTCTTCTGCATTATGCGCAAATGTAATCACATCAATATGAAAAATCAAATATGAAGACCTGAAGGACGAAACACGTCACACGAATATTTTTCCCACCTTGTCAAAAATTTCCTTAAATTTATCCTCTTTCGCCTCAATTGAAATTTTAATCAATAATGCATTTTTGTGTGCATGATTTTGAGAAGAATTCTTTCGATTATAGTTTGATATAGACACCCAAAAAATTTTCTGAGAACAATACCAGTTCCCAGTTTCCATAAATAATTTAATCTTGTGGTTGAAAACCTATTGTCCATTTCAGAAACCTTTTCATCCAAACGCAACCTTGCAAGCCTGTCCCTAATATATCGTTATTCTCATGATAAGTATTCAGATGAATTTTGCGCCACCATTGCAAGCTTTTATAGCTAGGACACTTCCATGGAGTTGAATCATCCTCATTTCTTTTATATTCCAAGTAAGAAAAAGTTCTACTTAGACAGCTTTTCCCCCAAAATGCTCTGGAACAGAATCGTTATATTTTGCTATCATATAAAACAAACGTTATTTGTTTTTATGAATAATAATTTACTAAAGATATTTTGTTTCATCCTTAGAATGTTTTTATTGTCTTTAAGAGCAGAAAAAAACAAACGTATATGTTTTCAACGTAAACATGTCGGTGCTAGCTTAATAGTTCCTAGCCTAATGAAAAAAGTATTTATTTTCCGCAAAATATTTATTTTTCAACAAAATTTCTTTCCATGTCCTTAATTCAACGATAATTAGGCACATATATTTCGCTTTATACACAACAACGTTCACATCAAAATTCATATGTTTACGTATAAGACTACGGACGAATACATCTATTAAATATCTTATACATCTGAAAATTTGTTTCCCCTCGCACAAACATATCTTAATGCGTACATGTAGATAGGAACCTACGTGTGTATTAGTGTGGCTATATGTCTGCTTGTGTGTGTGTGCGCGTGTGCCTTTATGTTTTTATGGTCTAAAGAGCATTGAGTATTTGATCCACATATTGTATTGCTTCATTAGTATTGTATTCACTTGCATTTGTCGGTATCTTGGTGACCTTAAGCTATGAGAATGGTTCAGCATCAAAGATAGATTCAGTGCAACACTGCTGCTGTTCTTTCTAACCTTAGCCTTGAAAAAACTGGTAAACAACTTCGAAACTCACAACTAAAATACAATGATTAACTGATCTATCTATCTATCTATCTATCTATCTCAATTCACTCATATCTATCTATCTATCTATCTATCTATCTATCTATCTATCTATCTGTTCATTTTGCTGAAGTAAAAAATACAGCATTCTCCAGGCATAGAAACATGCTCACTGAAAACCGACAGATACCAAACAAAACACAATTCATTATCTATCTATCTATCTATCTATCTATCTATCTCATATCTATCTATCTATCTATCTATCTATCTATCTATCTATCTATCTATCTATCTATCTATCTATCTATCTATCTATCTATCTATTATACAAACGCAACTTTAGAAGCCGACTACTATGTTTGGGGCAAATATTACGATGAGCGCTAATTTTTGTTCCACCAATTCAAACCTTTACAGCTAGGACTTACAAACCATCTTCTACAGAATCGAAACAATCTCACCTCATCCGTGTTCGAAAGTTATAAGAAAGGTTATCTTAGACAATATCTTTGCTGCAAAACTCCTATGACTGTGCTTCACTAAACGCCAAAATCTTAACCTCATCCATTCAATAACCAATCTTCATCTCTACAACATATCCATATCTCTTCACTTATTACCATTTCCTCTATCATATATATCACAAATATCTTTTTTCCTTAGAATTTTAACAATAATCTTTTAAATTGAGGGATTCTTGTACTTCGAATTGGGTGGGTTTTATTGTAGAAATGGACAGAAAAACCAAAACAAAAGTTTTCTCAATTTTTAGATAAATCTTAAATGCATTTTTAGTAGCCCCTGAAAATATTTTTGTTAATCTTTAAAACCAAACAAATTTTGCTAATTTTTGAATAATTCTTTCTTGAATTGGCAACACTTTGCCAACTCTTGGTTTGGAGGTGGAACTGTCGTGCATATATTACAAGAGCAATTTCTCTGAAAGACCTGTTGTGTCTTAGATTCTGGTTTTTCAGATAAACACATTTCTTTCATTTGTCTTCTCTCTGTTCGTGACATATGGAATTGGCACCCACGATTCGTAAGCTATTTTTGCTTAATTCGAATTCACACTGTGCAAAACAAAATCCAAGTCATTTGAAAAGCAAACGAGAGCATTTCGGTTGTATTGCAAATATGATGCCATCCATTGAAGCGAGGGTGAAAAGAGGAGGAAACATGGCTGAGAAAAATGCAAGTAATGAGTTTGCCGGAGAGAAGTATAAAGATATGAGAGGATGGAAAGCGAAAAGTGAAATCAAGAACTAAACGGAGAAAGGAAAACTAAAGGAGAAAATGTTTCTTTGATTGGAAAGAACGGGATACGAAAGACGTAAGAATTGCTGAGAAAAACAAAAATCATTTAAGAGAAAAGGAAAAAAAGGAAAGTGGAAAAAGATTTAGGAAGTTGAAAACAATAAGGAAAAGGATGGGTGAAAGAAGAATATCAGGTTAACTAATAATAATAATTAATACAAACACTGCCAAAGACATAATTACAGACATAGAGCTTATAACAATTTTATGGGACTTCACACAAAAAGGGAGAACAATCAAAACTAATCGCTCAGACATAGGGATTAATGACCAAAAAAACAGAATCTGATTTTTTATTGACATGGCCCTCCCAGCAGTATGCAATGTATCTCTGATGACGTTTAAAAAATGATGGATCAAAAATACAAGACTCTTGAGTGGAAACCTGAAGAAAATATGGCATATAAAAACGTCAATAATTCTAGCTGTGGATGTAGACAAAGGTTTGATGGAAAAGGATTATAATTGAAGTAGATATTTGAAGAAAATATGGCGTATATAAACGTCAATAATTCTAGTTGTAGCTGTAGCCCTAGGTCTGACGGGAAAAGGTTATGATTGATGTGGAATTCTGAAGAATATATGTCATATAAAAACGTCAATAATTCTAGTTGTGGCCGTTGCCCTAGGATAGATGGGAAGAGGTGATGATTGAAGTGGAAATCTGAAGAAAATATGATATAAAAAAGGTCAATATTACTAGTTGTGGCTGTAGCCCTAGATTTGATGAGAAAAGGTTATGACTGAAGTGGAAATATGAAGAAAATATGGCATAAAAAACGTCAATAATCCTAGTTGTGGCCGTAGCCCTAGGTTTGATGGGAAAAGGTTATGATTGACGTGGAAATCTGAAGAAAATATGGCATATAATAACGTCAGTAAATCTAGTTGTGGTTGTAGCCCTAGGTTTGATGGAAAAATATTATGGTTGAAGTGGAAATTTGACAAAAATATGACATATATATCGCCAATAATTCTAGTTGTGGCTGTAGCCCTTGGTTTGACTGGAAAGGTTATGATTGAAGTGGAAATATGAAGAAAATATGGCATATAAAAAATCAATAATACTAGTTTTGCCTGCAGCCATATGTGTGATGGGAAACTGTGATGACATATGTGGAATTCTGAAAAACATATGGCAAATAAAAACTGCAAATAATCTAGTTGTGGCTAAAGCCCTAAATTTGAAGGGGAAAGGTTATGATGGAAGTGGAAATCTTAATGAAAATATGGCATATAAAACGTCAGTAATTCTAGTTTTGGCTGTAGCCCTATGTTTGATGAAAAAATATAATTATTGAAGTGGAAATCTGAAGAAAATATGACATATAAATCATCAATAATACTAGATGTGGTCGTAGCACTAGGATTGATGGGAAAATGTTGTGATTGAAGTGGAAATCTGAATAAAATATGGCATATAAAAACGTCAATAATTCTAGTTCTGGCTGTAGCCCTAGGTTTGAGGGAAAATGTTATGACTGAAGCGGAAGTCTGAAGAAAATATGACATATAAACCGTCAATAAATCTAGTTCTGGCCGTATTACTAGAATTGATGGGAAAAGAGAATGATTGAAGTGGAAATATGAAGAAAATATGGCGTATTATAACGTCAATAATTCTAGTTGTGGCAGTAGCCCTTGGTTTGAGGAAAAATCGTTTTGATTGAAGTGGAAATCTGAATACAATATGGTACATAAAAACATCACTGAGTGTCGTTTTGGCTGTAGCCCTTGGTTTGATGGGAAAAGGTATTGACTGAAGTGGAAATCTGAAGAAAATATGGCATATAAAAATGTCAATAATTCTAGTTGTGGCTGTAGCCCTAGGTTTGAGGGAAAATGTTATCATTTAACTGGAATCTGAAGAAAATATGGCAGATAAAAACATCAATAATTCTAGTTGTGGCTGTAGTCCTTGGTTTAAGGCAAAAAGTTTGGGATTGAAATGGAAATCCGAGGAAAATATTGTATATAAAAACGTAAATAATTCTATTTGTGACAGTAGACCAAGGTTTGAGGGAAAAAAGATTATGATTGATGTGGAAATCCGAAGAAGAGCATATAAAAACGTCAATAATTCTAGTCTTATGTTTGACGTAAAAGTTTGTGATTGAAGTGGAAATCTGAAGAAAATATGGCATATAAAACGTCAATAATTCTAGTTGTGGCTGTTGCCCTAGGTTTGAATGAAAAATGTTATGATTGAAGTGGACATCTGAAGAAAATATGGCATATAAAAACGTCAACAATTCTAGTTGTGGCTCTAGCCCTTGGTTTGAGGGGAAAATGTTATGATTGAATTGGCAATCTGAAGAAAATATGGTATATAAAATCATCAATAATTCTAGTTGTGGCTGTAGCCCTAGGTTTGAGGGAAAAATGTTATGATTGATGTGGATATCTGAAGAAAATATGGCAAATAAAAACGTCAATAATTCTACTTATGGCTATAGCTCTTGGTTGGAGGGAAAAAAGTGTATGATAGAAGTAGAAATCTGAAGAAAATATGGCATATGAAAACATCCAAAATTCTAGTTGTGGCTGTAGCCCTAGGTTTGAGGGAAAATGTGATGATTGAAGTGGAAATCTGAAGAAAATATGGCATATAAAAATGTCAATTATTCTAGTTGTTGCTGTAGCCCTAGGTTTGAGGGAAAAATGTTATGATTGAAGTGGAAATCTGAAGAAAATATGGAATAAAAAACGTCAACAATTCTAGTTGTGGCTGTAGCCCTAGGTTTGAGGGAAAAATGTGATGATTGAAGTGGAAATCTGAAGAAAAAATGGCATATAAAAACGTCAATAGTTCTAATTGTGTCTGTATTCTTTGGATTGAGGGAAAAAGTTTGTGATTTAAATTGAAATTTGAAGAAATTATGGCATATAAAAACGTCAATAATTCTTGTTTGGCTGTAGCCCTAGGTTTGAGTGAAAAATGTTATGATTGAAAGTGGAAATCTGAAGAAAATATGGCATATAAAAACGCCAATAATTCTAGTTGTGGCTGTAGCCCTTGGTTTGAGTGAAAAAGTTTGTGAATTAAGTAGAAAACTGAAGAAAATATGGTCAATAAAAACGTCAATAATTCTAGTTGTGAATGTTGCCCTATGTTTGGTGGGAAAAAGTTGTGATTGAAGTGGAAATTTGAAGAAAATATGACATATAAAAACTTCAATAATTTTTGTTGTGGGTGTAGCCGTAGGTCTGAGGGAAATAGTTTATTATTGAAGTGGAAATCTGAAGAAAATATGGGAAAGAAAAACGTCTATAATTCTAGTTGTGGATGTAGCCGTAGTTTAGATGGAATCTAAATTGAATTTAGATTGAAGTGGAAATCTGAAGAAAATATGACATATAAAAACATCAGTGAGTCTAGTTGTGGCTGTAGCTCTAGGTTTGATGGAAAAGATTATGACGGAAGTGGAAATCTGAAGAAAATATGCCATATAAAAACATCAGTGAGTCTAGTTGTGGCTGTAGCTCTAGGTTTGATGGAAAAGATTATGACGGAAGTGGAAATCTGAAGAAAATATGCCATATAAAAACATCAGTGAGTCTAGTTGTGGCTGTAGCTCTAGGTTTGATGGAAAAGATTATGACGGAAGTGGAAATCTGAAGAAAATATGCCATATAAAAACATCAGTGAGTCTAGTTGTGGCTGTAGCTCTAGGTTTGATGGAAAAGATTATGACGGAAGTGGAAATCTGAAGAAAATATGCCATACAAAAACATCAGTGAGTCTAGTTGTGGCTGTAGCTCTAGGTTTGATGGAAAAGATTATGACTGAAGTGGAAATCTGAAGAAAATATGCCATATAAAAACATCAGTGAGTCTAGTTGTGGCTGTAGCTCTAGGTTTGATGGAAAAGATTATGACGGAAGTGGAAATCTGAAGAAAATATGCCATACAAAAACATCAGTGAGTCTAGTTGTGGCTGTAGCTCTAGGTTTGATGGAAAAGATTATGACTGAAGTGGAAATCGGAAGAAAATATGCCATATAAAAACATCAGTGAGTCTAGTTGTGGCTGTAGCTCTAGGTTTGATGGAAAAGATTATGACGGAAGTGGAAATCTGAAGAAAATATGCCATACAAAAACATCAGTGAGTCTAGTTGTGGCTGTAGCTCTAGGTTTGATGGAAAAGATTATGACTGAAGTGGAAATCTGAAGAAAATATGCCATATAAAAACATCAGTGAGTCTAGTTGTGACTGTAGCTCTAGGTTTGATGGAAAAGATTATGACGGAAGTGGAAATCTGAAGAAAATATGACCTATAAACCGTCAATAAATCTAGTTGTGTCCGTGGCACTAGAATTGATGGGAAAAGATTATGATTGAAGCGGAAATCTTCAGAAAAAATGGCATGTCAAAACTTCAATAATTCTAGTGGTGGCTGTAGCCCTAGGTTTTAACGAAAAATGTTATGATTTAACTGGAATCTGAAGAAAACATGGCATATAAAAACATCAATAATTCTAGTTGTGGCTGTAGTCCTTGGTTTAAGGCAAAAAGTTTTGGATTGAAGTGGAAATCCGAGGAAAATATTGTATATAAAAACGTAAATAATTCTATTTTTGACAGTAGACCAAGGTTTGAGGGAAAAAGATTATGATTGATGTGGAAATCCGAAGAAGAGCATATAAAAACGTCAATAATTCTAGTCTTATGTTTGACGTAAAAGTTTGTGATTGAAGTGGAAACTAAGAAAATATGGCATATAAAACGTCAATAATCTCCAGCTGTGGCTGTTGCCCCAGGTTTGAGGGAAAAATGTTATGATTGATGTGAAACTAAAGGAAAATATGGCATATAAAAAAACATCAATAATTCTAGTTGTGGCTGTTGCCCTAGGTTTGAGGGAAAAATGTTATGATTGATGTGAAATCTGAAGAAAATATGGCATATAAAAACATCAATAATTCTAGTTGGGGCTGTAGCCCTAGGTTTGAGGGAAAATGTTATGATTGATGTGGAAATTGAAGAAAATATGGTATATAAAAACATCATTAATTCTAGTTGTGGTTGTTGCCCTAGGTTTGAGGGAAAATGTTATGATTGATGTGGAAATTCCGAAGAAAAATATGGCATATAAAAACATCAATAATTCTAGTTGTGGCTGTAGCCCTAGGTTTGAGGGAAAAATGTTATGATTGATGTGGAAATTCGAAGAAAAATATGGCATATAAAAACATCAATACTCCTAGTTGTGGTTGTTGCCCTAGGTTTGAGGGAAAAAATGTTATGATTGATGTGGAAATCTGAAGAAAATATGGCATACAAAAACATCAATAATTCTAGTTGTGGCTGTTGCCTCAGGTTTGAGGGAAAATGTTATGATTGACAGGAATTGGAAGAAAATATGGCATATAAAAACATCAATAATTCTAGTTGTGGCTGTAGCCCTAGGTTTATGGGAAAATGCTATGATTGATGTGGAACTAAAGAAAATATGGCATATAAACATCAATAATTCTAGCTGTGGCTGTTGCCCCAGGTTTGAGGAAAATGTTATGATTGACAAAATCTGGAAGGAAAATATGGTATAAAAACATCAATAATTCTAGTTGTATGTAGCCCTAGGTTTGAGTTAAAAATGTTATGATTGATGTAGAAATCTGAAGAAAATATGGTACATAAAAACATCAATAATTCTAGTTGTGGCTGTAGCCCTAGGTTTGAGGGGAAAATGTTATGATTGATGTGAAACTAAAGAAAAATATGGCATATAAAAACATCAATAATTCTAGTTGTGGCTGTAGCCACAGGTTTGAGGGAAAATGTTGTGATTGATGTGGAAACTAAATAAAAATATGGCATATAAAAACATCAATAATTCTAGTTGTGGCTGTTGCCTCAGGTTTGAGGGGAAAAATGTTAAGGTACTGATGTGAAACTAAAGAAAATATGGCATATAAAAACATCAATAATTCTAGTTGTGGCTAGAACCCTAGGTTTGAGGGAAATGTTATGGGATTGATGTGGAAATCTGAAGAAAATATGGTACATAAAAACATCAATAATTCTAGCCAGGCTGCAGTCTCAGGCCTGAGGGAAAATGTTATGATTGATGTGGAAATCTGGAAGGAAATATGGTATATAAAAACATCAATAATTCTAGTTGTGGCTGTTGCCCCAGGTTTGAGGGAAAATGTTATGATTGATGTGGAAATTGAAGAAAATATGGCATATAAAAACATCAATAATTCTAGTTGTGGGCTGTAGCCCTAGGTTTGAGAAAAATGTTATGATTGATGTGGAAATCTGAAGAAATATGGCATATAAAAACATCAATAATTCTAGTTGTGGCTGTTGCCCTAGGTTTGAGGGAAAAAAATGTTATGATTGATGTGAAATTCGAAGAAAATATGCTATACAAAAACATCAGTGAGTCTAGTTGTGGTTGTAGCTCTAGGTTTGATGGAGATTATGACTGAAGTGGAACTGAAGAAAATATGCCATATAAAAACATCAGTGAGTCTAGTTGGGACTGTAGCTCTAGGTTTGATGGAAAAGATTATGACGGAAGTGGAAATTGAAGAAAATATGACCTATAAACCGTCAATAAATCTAGTTGTGTCCGTGGCACTAGAATTGATGGGAAAAGATTATGATTGAAGCGGAAATCTTCAGAAAAAATGGCATGTCAAAACTTCAATAATTCTAGTGGTGGCTGTAGCCCTAGGTTTTAACGAAAAATGTTATGATTTAACTGGAATCTGAAGAAAACATGGCATATAAAAACATCAATAATTCTAGTTGTGGCTGTAGTCCTTGGTTTACAAGTAAAAAGTTTTGGATTGAAGTGGAAACTGAGAAAATATTGTATATAAAAACGTAAATAATTCTATTTTTGACAGTAGACCAAGGTTTGAGGGAAAAAGATTATGATTGATGGAACTGAAGAAGAGCATATAAAAACGTCAATAATTCTAGTCTTATGTTTGACGTAAAAGTTTGTGATTGAAGTGGAAATCTGAAGAAAATATGGCATATAAAACGCTGTAATAATTCTAGTTGTGGCTGTTGCCCCATGTTTGAGGGAAAATGTTATGATTGATGTGAAATCTGAAGAAAATATGGCATATAAAAATGATTACTCCTAGTTGTGGCTGTAGCCCTAGGTTTGAGGGAAAAATGTTATGATTGATGTGAAAATCTTGAAGAAAATATGGCATGATAAAAACACACTTGAAGCTGTGGTTGTCAGTTCAGTTTGGAGGAAATGTTATGATTTATGGAAATCTGAAGAAAATATGGCATAAAAAACATCAATAATTCTAGTTGGGGCTGTAGCCCTAGGTTTGAGGAAAATGTTACATTTACGTGGAAATCTGAAAGAAAATATGGCATATAAAAACATCAATAATTCTAGCTGCTGTTGCCCTAGGTTGAGGGAAATGTTATGATTGATGTGGAAACTGAAGAAAATATGGTATAAAAACATCAATAATTCTAGCTGTGGCTGTAAGCCCCAGGTTTGAGGGAAAATGTTATGATTGATGTGAAATCTGAAGAAAAGAAGGCATATAAACCATCAATAATTCTAGTTGTGGCTGCTGCCCTAGGTTTGAGGAAAATGTTATGATTGATGTGGAAACTGAAGAAAATAAGGCAGGAAACATCAATAATTCTAGCTGTGGCTGTTGCCCCAGTTTGGAGGAAAATGTTATGATTGACAAAGAAATCTTGAAGAAAATATGGCATATAAAAACATCAATAATTCTAGTTGTGGCTGCAGCCCCAGGTTTGAGGGAAAATGTTATGATTGATGTAAAATCTTTGGAAGAAATATGGCATATAAAAACATCAATAATTTCTAGCTGTGGCTGCTGCCCCAGGTTTGAGGAAAAATGTTGTGATTGATGTAAAATCTGAAGGAAATAGGTATAAAAACATCATTGGCCTTAGTTGTGGCTGTAGCCCTAGGTTTGGAGTTGGGAAATGTTATGATTGACAGAAATCTTTGTGTTGGAAAACAGCCAGTGGGTATATAAAAACATCACAATTTTGAAGCTGTGGCTGTAGCCCTAGGTTTGAGGAAATGTTATGATTATTGGAAATCTGAAGAAATATGGCATATAAAAACATCAATAATTCTAGCTAGGCTGTAGCCACAGGTTTGAGGGAAAAATGTTGTGAGATTGATGCAGTGAAATTGAAGAAATATGGCATAAAAACATCATTAATTTGTTGTGGCTGCTGGCCCCAGGTTTGAGGGAAAATGTTATGATTGATGTGGAAATCTGAAGAAAATATGCAAGTACATAAAAATACTCATACCTGAAGTTGTGGCTGTAGCCCCAGGTTTGAGGAAAAATGTAAGTTAAGGATGATGTGGAAATTGGACAACAAAACATGGCAAGAAAAACATCAATAATTCTAGTTGTGGCTGTGAAATCAAAGTTTGGAGGAAAATACAAGTGATTATAAATCTGGAAGAAAATATGCAACAGTAAAAAAACATCAATAATTCTAGTTGTGGCTGTTGCCCTAGGTTTGAGGGAAATACATTTGAGGGAAATCTGAAGAAAATATAATAAGTGAAAAAACATCAATAATCTCTAGTTGTGGCTGTAGCCCCAGGTTTGAGGAAAATGTTATGATTGATAAATCTGAAGAAAATATGGCATATAAAACATCAATATAATTAGAAGGCTGTTGCCCTAGGTTTGAGGGAAAATGTTAAGACGATGTGGAAATCTGAAGAAAATATGCATACAAAAAGTCAGGGGAGTCTAGTTGTATTGGTAGTTTGTTTGATGGAAAAGATTATGACTGGAAAGGAAATTGAAGAAAATATGCCATATAAAAACATCAGTGAGTCTAGTTGTGACTGTAGCTCTAGGTTTGATGGAAAAGATTGGTGATTTTATGTGGAAATCTGAAGAAAATATGAATTATGAAACTGTATTAACAATCTAGTTGTGTCCGTGGCACTAGAATTGATGGGAAAAGATTATGATTGAAGTGGAAATCTTTCAGAAAATGGCATGTCAAACAATAATTAGGTATTGTAGCCTAGTTTGAATCTAGCAACAAAGTAGATTAATTGGAATCTGAAGAAAATGATGGTATATAAAAACATCAATAATTCTAGCTACAGTGGCTGTAGTCCTTATTAAAAGCAAAAAGTTTTGACAGCTTTAAAACTGAGAAAATATTGTATATAAAAACGTAATACCTCTATTTAGACAGTAGACCAAGGTTTGAGAAAAAGATTAAGATTGATGTGGAAAACTGAAGAAGAGCATATAAAAACTGTCAATAATTCTAGTCTTATGTTTCTGATGCAAAAGTTTGTGATTGAAGTGGAAATCTGAAGAAAATACAAGTAAAACGTCAATAATTCTAGTTGTGGCTGTTGCCCTATGTTTGAGGGAAAATGTTATGATTGATGTGAAATTAAGAAAATAAGAAGGAGAAAAATATCAATAATTCTAGTTGTGTGGCTGTGAAGGCCCAGGAAGTTTGAGGGAAAAATGTTATGATTGATGGAAATCTGAAGAAAATATGGCATATAAAAACATCAATAATTTAGTTGTGGTTGCCGTTCAGGTTTGAGGGAAAAATGCTATGATTGATGTGGAAATCTGAAGAAAATATGGCATAGTAAAAACATCAATAATTGTAGTTGTGGCTGTAGCCCCAGGTTTGAGGGAAAATGTTATGATTGATGTGGAAACTGTGTGCAGCAAATATGTTATAAAAACATCAATAATTCTAGCCAGGGCTGCTGCCCTAGTTTGAGGGAAAATGTTATGATTGATGTGGAAATCTGGAAGAAAATATGGCATATAAAAACATCAATAATTCTAGCTGTGGTTGCAGCCCCAGGTTTGAGGGTACTGTTATGATTGATGTGGAAATCGGAAGAACATGGCATATAAAAACATCAATAATTCTAGCCAGGCTGCCCCAGCTTGAGGGAAAAATGTTAAGATTGGGATGTGAAATCTAGTAAAAATATGGCATATAAAAACATCAATACTCCTAGTTGTGGCTGTAGCCCTAGGTTTGGAGTTAAAAATGTTATGATTGATGCAGAAATCCAAATAAAACATGGCATATAAAAAACATCAATAATTCTAGTTGTATGTAATTTAGGCTGAGGAAAAAATGTTACATTGATGGAAATTAAATGAAAATATGGCATATAAAACATCAATTAATGAAGGTGGCTGTAGCCCCAGGTTTGAGGGAAAAATGTTATGATTGATGTGGAAATCTTGGCAATATGCAGAAACAACAATAATTCTAGCTGTGGCTGCTGCCCCAGGTTTGGAGGGAAAATGTTATGATTGATGTGAAATCTGAAGAAAATATGGTAAGTATAAAAATATCAATAATTCAGTTGTGGCTGGGTAGCCCTGTTTGAGGGGAAAAATGTTATGATTGATGTGGAAATCTAAAGAAAATATGGCATATAAAAAAACATCAATAATTCTAGTTGTGGCTGTAGCCCCAGGTTTGAGGAAAAATGCTATGATTGATGGGAATTGAAGAAAATATGGCATATAAAAACATCATAATTCTTATTGTGGCTGTTGCCCTAGGTTTGAGGGAAAAATGTTATGATTGATGAAATTCTAACATACCATGGCATATAAAAACATCAATAATTCTAGTTGTGGCTCTAGCCCCAGGTTTGAGGAAAAATGTTATGATTGATGTGGAAATCTGAAGAAAATATGGCATATAAAAACATCAATAATTCTAGTTGTGGCTGTTGCCCTAGGTTTGAGGGAAAAATGTTATGATTGATGTGGAAATCTGAAGAAAATATGCCATACAAAAACATCAGTGAGTCTAGTTGTGGCTGTAGCTCTAGGTTTGATGGAAAAGATTATGACTGAAGTGGAAATCTGAAGAAAATATGCCATATAAAAACATCAGTGAGTCTAGTTGTGACTGTAGCTCTAGGTTTGATGGAAAAGATTATGACGGAAGTAGAAATCTGAAGAAAATATGACCTATAAACCGTCAATAAATCTAGTTGTGTCCGTGGCACTAGAATTGATGGGAAAAGATTATGATTGAAGCGGAAATCTTCAGAAAAAATGGCATGTCAAATCTTCAATAATTCTAGTGGTGGCTGTAGCCCTCAGGTTTTAACGAAAAATGTAAGGATTTAATCAAGTCTGAAGAAAACATGGCATATAAAACATCAATAATTCTAGTTGTGGCTGTAGTCCTTGGTTTAAGGCAAAAGTTTTGGATTGAAGTGAAATCCGAGGAAAATATTGTATATAAAAACGTAAATAATTCTATTTGTGACAGTAGACCAAGGTTTGAGGGAAAAGATTATGATTGATGTGGAAATCCGAAGAAGAGCATATAAATGTCAATACCTCTAGTCTTATGTTTGACGCAAAGTTTGTGATTGAAGTGAAATCTGAAGAAAATATGGCAGGCAAAACGTCAATAATTCTAGTTGTGGCTGTAGCCCTAGGTTTGAGGGGAAAAATGTTATGATTGATGTGGAAATTCAAAGGAAAATATGGCATATAAAAACATCAATAATTCTAGTTGTGGCTGTTGCCCTAGGTTTGAGAAATGTTATGATTGATGTGGAAATCTGAAGAAAATATGGCATATAAAAGCACTAGTAATTCTAGTTGTGGCTGCAGCTCCCAGGTTTGAGGGAAAATGTTATGATTGATGTGGAAATCTGTATGAAAATATGGTACATAAAAACATCAATAATTCTAGTTGTGGCTGTTGCCCTAGGTTTGAGGGAAAAATGTTATGATTGATGTGAAATCTGAAGAAAATATGCATATAAAAACATCAATAATTCTATTGTGGCTGTATTCTAGGTTTGAGTTAAAAATGTTATGATTGAGGAAATCTGAAGAAAATATGGCATATAAAAACATCAATAATTCTAGTTGTGGCTGTAGCCCTAGGTTTGAGGGAAATGTTATGATTGATGTGGAAATCTGAAGAAAATATGGGCAGTATAAAAACATCAATAATTCTAGTTGTGGCTGTAGCCCCAGGTTTGAGGGAAAATGTTATGATTGATGTGGAAATCTTTGAAGAAAAATATGGCATATAAAAACATCAACACCTCTAGTTGTGGCTGTTGCCCTAGGTTTGAGGGAAAATGTTATGATTGATGGAAATCTGAAGAAAATATGGTACATAAAACATCAATAATTCTAGCTGTGGCTGAATTTGTTTGAGGGAAAATGTTATGATTGATGTGGAAATTCAAAGAAAATATAAATATAAAAACATCAATAATTCTAAGGCTGTGGCTGTAGCCCCATGCTTGAGGGAAAATATTATGATTGATGTGGAAATCTGAAGAAAATACAGCATAAAAACATCAATAATTCTAGTCAGGCTGTTGCTTCAGGTTTGAGGGAAAAATGTTATGATTGATGCTGAAATTCAGAAAATATGGCATATAAAAACATCAATAATTCTAGTTGTGGCTGTAGCCTCATAAGTTTATGGGAAAATGTTGTGATTGATGTGGAAATCTGAAGAAAATACATAAAAACATCAATAATTCGAATAAAGTTGCTGTCATAGGTTTGAGGGAAAAATGCTATGATTGATGTGGAAATTGGAAGAAAATATACATACAAAAACATCAGTGAGTCTAGTCAGGGCTGTAGCTCTAGGTTTGATGGAAAAAAGATTATGACTGAAGTGGAAACTGAAGAAAATATGCCATATAAAAACATCAGTGAGAGTCTAGTTGTGACTGTAGCTCTAGGTTTGATGGAAAAGATTATGACGGGCGGAATTGAATAGTATGACCTATAAACCGTCAATAAATCTAGTTGTGTCTGTACCAGAATTGATGGGAAAAGATTATGATTGAAGTGGAAATTTTCAGAAAAATGGCAGGTCAAAATCAATAATCTCAGTGGTGGCTGCAGCTCCCAGTTTTTAACGAAAAAATGTTGCGATTTAACTGGAATTTGAAGAAAACATGGTATATAAAAACATCAATAATTCTAGTTGTGGCTGTAGTCCTTGGTTTAAGGCAAAAAGTTTTGGATTGAAGTGGAAACTGAGGAAAAGTATTGTATATAAAAACGTAAATAATTCTATTCGGTGACAGTAGACCAAGGTTTGAGGAAAGATTATGATTGATGTGGAAATCCGAAGAAGAGCATATAAAATGTCAATAATTCTAGTCTTATGTTTGACGTAAAAGTTTGTGATTGAAGTGAAATCTGAAGAAAATATGGCATATAAAACGTCAATAATTCTAGTCAGGCTGTAGCCTTAGGTTTGAGGGAAAATGTTATGATTGATGTGGAAATCTGAAGAAAATATGGTATATAAAAACATCAATAATTCTAGTTGTGGCTGTTGCCCTAGGTTTGAGTGGAAAATGTTAAGATTGATGTGGAAATCTGAAGAAAAATATGGCATATAAAAACATCAATAATCTCTAGTTGTGGCTGTAAAACAGGTTTGAGGGAGTGCCATGTGATTGATGTGGAACTAAATAGCCAGGCATATAAAAACATCAATAATTCTAGTTGTGGCTGTTGCCCTAGTTTGGAGGGGAAAATGTTATGATTGATGTGGAAATCTGAAGAAAATATGGTATATAAAAACATCAATAATTTAGTCAGGGCTGTAGCCCTAGGTTTGAGTTAAAAATGTTATGATTGATGTAGAAATCTGAAGAAATATGGCACATAAAACATCAATAATTCTAGTTGTGGCTGTAGCCCTAGGTTTGAGGGAAAATGTTATGATTGATGTGGAAATCTTGAAGAAAATATGGCATATAAAAACATCAATAATCTCTAGTTGTGGCTGTAGCCCCAGGTTTGAGGGAAAAACAAGCAGGATTGATGGTGAAATTCAAAGAAAATATGGCATATAAAAACATCAATAATTCTAGTCAGGGCTGTTGCCCCAGGTTTGAGGGAAAAAATGTTATGATTGATGGGAAATCTGAAGAAAATATGGCATATAAAAGACATCAGTAATCTCTAGTTGTGGCTGTAGCCCTAGGTTTGAGGGAAAATGTTATGATTGGAGGAATTGAAGAAATATACATATAAAAACATCAATAATTCTAGTTGTGGCCGTAGCCCCAGGTTTGAGGGAAAAATATTATGATTGATGTGGAAATCTGAAGAAAATATGGCATATAAAAATATCAATAATTTATTGTGGCTGTTGCCCTAGTTTGAGGGAAAATGCTATGATTGATGTGGAAATTCGAAGAAAATATGGCATATAAAAACATCAATAATTCTAGTTGTGGCTGTAGCCCCAGGTTTGAGGGAAAATGTTATGATTGATGTGGAATTGAAGAAAATATGGTATATAAAAACATCAATAATTCTAGTTGTGGCTGTTGCCATAGGTTTGAGGGAAAATGTTATGACTGATGTGAAATCTGAAGAAAATATGTTATACAAAAACATCAGTGAGTTCAGTTGTGGCTGTAGCCTAGGTTTGATGGAAAAGATTATGACTGAAGTGGAAATTCAAAGAAAATATGCCATATAAAAACACTGCGAGTCTAGTTGTGACCGTAGCTCTAGGCTTGATGGAAAAGATTATGCACGGGAAGTGGAAATCTGAAGAAAATATGACCCATAAACCGTCAATAAATCTAGTTGTGTCCGTGGCACTAGAATTGATGGGAAAAGATTATGTACTAGCGGAAATCTTCAGAAAAAATGGGAGGTCAAAACTTCAATAATTCTAGTGGTGGCTGTAGCCCTAGGTTTTAACGAAAAATGTTATGATTTAACTGGAATCTGAAGAAAACATGGCATATAAAAACATCAATAATTCTAGTTGTGGCTGTAGTCCTTGGTTTAAGGCAAAAAGTTTTGGATTGAAGTGGAAATCCCTGGAAAATATTGTATATAAAAACGTAAATAATTCTATTTGTGACAGTAGACCAAGGTTTGAGGGAAAAAGATTATGATTGATGTGGAAATCCGAAGAAGAGCATATAAAAACGTCAATAATTCTAGTCTTATGTTTGACGTAAAAGTTTGTGATTTGAAGTGGAAATCTGAAGAAAATATGGCATATAAAACGTCAATAATTCTAGTTGTGGCTGTTGCCCTATGTTTGAGGGAAAAATGTTATGATTGATGTGGAAATCTGAAGAAAATATGGCATATAAAAACATCAATAATTCTAGTTGTGGCTGTAGCCCTAGGTTTGAGGGAAAAATGTTATGATTGATGTGGAAATCTGAAGAAAATATGGCATATAAAAACATCAATAATTCTAGTTGTGGCTGTTGCCCTAGGTTTGAGGGAAAAATGTTATGATTGATGTGGAAATCTGAAGAAAATATGGCATATAAAAACATCAATAATTCTAGTTGTGGCTGTAGCCCTAGGTTTGAGGGAAAAATGTTATGATTGATGTGGAAATCTGAAGAAAATATGGCATATAAAAACATCAATAATTCTAGTTGTGGCTGTTGCCCTAGGTTTGAGGGAAAATGTTATGATTGATGTGGAAATCTGAAGAAAATATGGCATATAAAAACATCAATAATTCTAGTTGTGGCTGTAGCCCTAGGTTTGAGGGAAAAATGTTATGATTGATGTGGAAATCTGAAGAAAATATGGCATATAAAAACATCAATAATTCTAGTTGTGGCTGTTGCCCTAGGTTTGAGGGAAAAATGTTATGATTGATGTGGAAATCTGAAGAAAATATGGCATATAAAAACATCAATAATTCTAGTTGTGGCTGTAGCGCTAGGTTTGAGTTAAAAATGTTATGATTGATGTAGAAATCTGAAGAAAATATGGCATATAAAAACATCAATAATTCTAGTTGTGGCTGTAGCCCTAGGTTTGAGGGAAAAATGTTATGATTGATATGGAAATCTGAAGAAAATATGGCATATAAAAACATCAATAATTCTAGTTGTGGCTGTTGCCCTAGGTTTGAGGGAAAAATGTTATGATTGATGTGGAAATCTGAAGAAAATATGGCATATAAAAACATCAATAATTCTAGTTGTGGCTGTAGCCCTAGGTTTGAGGGAAAAATGTTATGATTGATGTGGAAATCTGAAGAAAATATGGCATATAAAAACATCAATAATTCTAGTTGTGGCTGTAGCCCCAGGTTTGAGGGAAAAATGTTATGATTGATGTGGAAATCTGAAGAAAATATGGCATATAAAAACATCAATAATTCTAGTTGTGGCTGTTGCCCTAGGTTTGAGGGAAAAATGTTATGATTGATGTGGAAATTTGAAGAAAATATGGCATATAAAAACATCAATAATTCTAGTTGTGGCTGTAGCCCTAGGTTTGAGGGAAAAATGTTATGATTGATGTGGAAATCTGAAGAAAATATGGCATATAAAAACATCAATAATTTTAGTTGTGGCTGTTGCCCTAGGTTTGAGGGAAAAATGTTATGATTGATGTGGAAATCTGAAGAAAATATGGCATATAAAAACATCAATAATTCTAGTTGTGGCTGTTGCCCCAGGTTTGAGGGAAAAATGTTATGATTGATGTGGAAATCTGAAGAAAATATGGCATATAAAAACATCAATAATTCTAGTTGTGGCTGTAGCCCTAGGTTTGAGTTAAAAATGTTATGATTGATGTAGAAATCTGAAGAAAATATGGCATATAAAAACGTCAATAATTCTAGTTGTGGCTGTTGCCCTAGGTTTGAGGGAAAAATGTTATGATTGATGTGGAAATCTGAAGAAAATATGGCATATAAAAACATCAATAATTCTAGTTGTGGCTGTAGCCCTAGGTTTGAGTTAAAAATGTTATGATTGATGTAGAAATCTGAAGAAAATATGGCATATAAAAACTTCAATAATTCTAGTTGTGGCTGTAGCCCTAGGTTTGAGGGAAAAATGTTATGATTGATGTGGAAATCTGAAGAAAATATGGCATATAAAAACATCAATAATTCTAGTTGTGGCTGTAGCCCTAGGTTTGAGGGAAAAATGTTATGATTGATGTGGAAATCTGAAGAAAATATGGCATATAAAAACATCAATAATTCTAGTTGTGGCTGTTGCCCTAGGTTTGAGGGAAAAATGTTATGATTGATGTGGAAATCTGAAGAAAATATGGCATATAAAAACATCAATAATTCTAGTTGTGGCTGTAGCCCTAGGTTTGAGGGAAAAATGTTATGATTGATGTGGAAATCTGAAGAAAATATTGCATATAAAAACATCAATAATTCTAGTTGTGGCTGTAGCCCTAGGTTTGAGGGAAAAATGTTATGATTGATGTGGAAATCTGAAGAAAATATGGCATATAAAAACATCAATAATTCTAGTTGTGGCTGCTGCCCTAGGTTTGAGGGAAAAATGTTATGATTGATGTGGAAATCTGAAGAAAATATGGCATATAAAAACATCAATAATTCTAGTTGTGGCTGTAGCCCTAGGTTTGAGGGAAAAATGTTATGATTGATGTGGAAATCTGAAGAAAATATGGCATATAAAAACATCAATAATTCTAGTTGTGGCTGTTGCCCTAGGTTTGAGGGAAAAATGTTATGATTGATGTGGAAATCTGAAGAAAATATGGCATATAAAAACATCAATAATTCTAGTTGTGGCTGTTGCCCCAGGTTTGAGGGAAAAATGTTATGATTGATGTGGAAATCTGAAGAAAATATGGCATATAAAAACATCAATAATTCTAGTTGTGGCTGTTGCCCTAGGTTTGAGGGAAAAATGTTATGATTGATGTGGAAATCTGAAGAAAATATGGCATATAAAAACATCAATAATTCTAGTTGTGGCTGTAGCCCTAGGTTTGAGGGAAAAATGTTATGATTGATGTGGAAATCTGAAGAAAATATGGCATATAAAAACATCAATAATTCTAGTTGTGGCTGTTGCCCTAGGTTTGAGGGAAAAATGTTATGATTGATGTGGAAATCTGAAGAAAATATGGCATATAAAAACATCAATAATTCTAGTTGTGGCTGTAGCCCCAGGTTTGAGGGAAAAATGTTATGATTGATGTGGAAATCTGAAGAAAATATGGCATATAAAAACGCCAGTAATTCTAGTTGTGGCTGTAGCTCTAGGTTTGAGGGAAAAAGATTATGATTAATGTGGATATCTGAAGAAAATATGGCATATAAAAACGCCAATCGTTTTACTTGTTGCTGTAGCCCTAGGTTTGAGAAAAAAGTTTATGATTCAAGTGGAACTCTGAAGAAAATATAGCATAGAAAAACGTCAATAATTCTAGTTGTGGCTGTAGCCTTAGGTTTGTATGCATCGCTCATTCAGTAATGAATTGGAGTACTCTGGTCATTGGGCGTGTATAATTATAATATATACGCAAAATTTCTGCCTTCTTCTACCTGGCGCCCTTATCTAGAGGTAGAATCGCCGACTGACGCCAATCCGCTCGGATTTCAATCCTGGGTTGAAAGCAATCGGTGTCTAACCGTACTGATGAGCTGTGATACAGCGAAACTGATCTGTCTGCGGATGACTATATATATATATATATATATATATATATATATATATATATATATATATATCAGAATGGGGATCTTATCTATATATTGTGTTTCATATATTTATACCCTAGTATAAATTTGTTATGAAGTTTCTTTCTCATTCAATCATAGAAATAATAATAATTATACGGTATCGTGTTCTTAGGGAAAAAAATCTGAAGGAATGATCTGTGCAGCGCAAATGCAACTTTTAAGAACAAATTCTGTCAAGTAAGCTCTTGATAGAATAACTGATTTATACTTGTAGAGTGTGTGGAGGAAAGATATTGAAAGTGTGCAACATATAGTCACTGGCTGTTCTCAGCTGGTACAGAAGAAATGCAGATGCCAATGTATATTTCAAAATACACAAGGACCTGTGCAGGAAGTATGACCTCAATGTTATGAACACACTTTATCAGTTAATTATGACATAGCATTACAATTTGCACAAACAAAAAGCATATATTTACTACCTTGCTTTACCCGAAGCCTAGTTAACAAACAGATAAACAAAATGCAAAATATAATAATATTGAAAATAATGGTTAATATTGACATGGTCATCAGTAAAAAGAGCAGCCCAATATACACAATACAGGTCGGAGATACCAGAATCAAGCAGGTACAAAAATGTAAATATCTGGGAAGCGTTATAACAGAAGACGGAAAGTGCGACACAGAGATCCGAAGGCGAATTGGAATGGCGAAGGAAGCATTCCAGAAGTTGAGTAAGGTATTAAGAAACAGGACAATTTTGCTAGAAACTAGGAAGAGAGTACTGGATTGCTATGTGCTGTCCGGTCTTCAGTATGGCAGTGAATGCTGGACAGTACCACCAAAGATGAAGAAAAAACTTGAAGCAGTTGAAATGTGGTTCTACCGAAGGATGCTGCGAATATCATGGATCGAGCATGTGAACAATGATGAGGTCTTGGAAATGATGAATGCAAAAAAGAAATTAATACTGAGCATCAGGAAGAGACAGCTGAAGTTCCTGGGACACGCAATGAGGAAGGAGGGCCTGGAGAATCTGATACTAACAGGCCAGATAGAAGAAAATAGAGACAGGGGAAAGCAACGGATAACATATTGGAAGGACCTAATCAGGTGGATGACAGAACGAGGATTGCACGGTGTAACACGAGAAGGCGTGCCCAGAGCCACCAGGGATAGAGAAACGTGGAAAGCTACGATCGCCTACGTCCTGAAGGGACAGAGCACATAGAAGAAGAAGAAACTTCAAAATTGGTGAGATTTTCTTTATCTCAAGATAGAAATATAAGACAGCGCTTAACAATACAATTGTGATGCATAAATTGTTCTCCTAAGATTCCATTATATTTTTTGTTAAAGTTAAAGTAATAAATGTGCGTCTGTGGTGCAGTGGATATCGACTCAGAAAGAGAAATCGGGGAGCCGAGTTCGAATTGCAGTTGAATTCCTTCCGTTCACTTACGCGCAAATACCCTTGGGAAAGGTATTAATCCGTTACTTCCCTCCAGTTATGGGTTAAATAATAGGACAGGTTGGGTTCTATAGCTTTGGATGGCAACCAATCTACCGGAGAAAGCAATGGCACCCTACTGCGGGATAATCTTCTGCCTTCAGTCATGTCTTCTTCAAGACAGATCGCCCAAGCGTGTATCACGTATGGCACTTGAATGACTGAAAGTAATAAAATGTCAATCATTTCCACAGACACAGTAGTTTAAATTTCGTTTATGTATTCTTCAAACAGCATCACTCTTCGATAAATTCCATAAACGGACGCAGCTGAAAATATCCGTCGGCAAAGAAGTTTCCATATAATAAACTCATTCAATTTTCTTTATATTTCCAAGAAATATCTAACAAGAGAACACTTAATTTAAAACGACCACAATCCTCAACATATCCGCATCACACAGAAAATAGACTATATCTGAATGTACTTTGAAAATACTTTGAAAATACGCAGAAAGATCATATTATAAAAAAAGAGATTCTATTAAAATCAATCTTAAATTATTTCTTTAGAAAATGAATATAATAAAATAAGAATCAACATGATTAACATATGAGACATAAAATTCCATAAAATTCCATGAATCAAATATCTTCATTAATGACATTTTAACTCAACATTAAGAACAATTTATTTCTGAAAATTTAATTTGTACAAATCCGAATCAAGCGATGTGCATATTCAAAATTTTCTTTTAGCTTTCCTAAAAAAAAAATTTGAATATGCACACATTGTTTTAATTAAACTTAATTTCCACTTATGACGTCATTTTGTATAAATAAAGCATAATTTAAACATATTTCTAATCCTTCACTTTTCTAGTTAATATTAAAATGAGCAAGATTAATTAACTTAATTTTGAGTAATAACCAGAGAAGTTACAAGCAAGAAAGCAATATTTACATACATTTTGAAGGGATAAATAGATATTAATCCATTTATCTATGTCTGTTTCTCCATATTTATCTACATAACTTTCCGGTGTACAATAACCACCCACTATTATTAGCTCCCATGAGTTTGTGCGTACTCATTAGAAATTCATCAATATATTGATACTCTCCTATTAAATATGGCAATAAATATTTTACTCTCAACCTTTTCGTTTTCAACACTACTAACTTTAATATCGAAAGTCTTACTGCAAAAGAATTAAACACACTATTCGTAATTCCTATTTGCATAGAAAACTTTCAAGGATTTTGGTGAGACTTTCACAAATTATAGTGAAATAGCAAGTCCTGTTAACAAGTTTTAAGTTTTTCACTGCTTCCTTTGGTTTTCCTAGTTTCTGTAATGCGTCTCAAATACAGTCATTTTCCCACCGGTGAAATCTGGCTTCCCTGTGTCTCTTCTACAAATACTCTCACGGCTTCTGCTTCGACGAACTTATATCACTGGTGCTCCCTATATATGAATTTACTCGAGCCACAAGATTAGCAACTAGGTTCCACCCATTTAATGTGAAAACAATAAAATATAAACGCAAATTCTATTCCAACAGCTTCTTTTCTCGCACTTCCCGCCTGTGGAATTCCCTTCTGTTTATTTACTTTCCCGACAGCTACAATCTTCAAGAATCTAAATGTAAAGTAGTCATCTCCTATCTCAATAACTTGCACCCCCTCTGTCATGATTCTTTCTCCGTCCACTCCACTCTCATACAGTATTTTCATCCTTTTCTTACCCACTTCCTGACACCCCCTGTAACCTCTAACTTTTCTCCTATGTAACCCCCTGCACAACAGTGGCAGTAAAATCACTTAGTATTTCTCCTATGAATGCGTGAAACTAGCTTTTTTTTATTAATTACATCCCAAGCAAAGGAATTAAGCTCTTAATGCATAATATGTTACTGACTGTTAGAGAATATGAGAGAAAAAAAACATTATTACTGAGAGAAAACAATAAAAGAAGTGAATTTAGAGAATTCAACAAGCGAGGGATGTGATACAAGAAATTATTAGCATAGTACTTACGGTCATATATATCCATTTCAGCTGTAAAATAAATAAAAAGTTGCCACCTGCGCCTAGTCTAGGTACTATAGAGTGCAGTTTACCAGAACAGTTACGATGAAGGCATTTATAGAAAAGGCACTGAGAGGCTACGCTAGAACAGTGGAAAGTCACTGAAGCCTAGATACAAAGTCAGGAACAATAACATTGCAGATTCTTCATAGGATTTTATCAAGAATTCCTTGAGAGCAGACTAACTCTGTTAGTACTATATCAATAGGCTACGGCTTTGTTGCTGTTGAGTGTTGAAGTGTTATGGTGAAACACACCAATTGCTCAGATAATGGACTCTCCCTCCTATATTAATGAGTTAACAGGAAGTTAACTCGAGAAGATCGTGGGAAGTACTAAGGAGTTCTTAGAAGTTCTAGATAGTTCTTTAGAGTTCTATTGGAGTTCAGTAGAGCTATTACTTAGTTCCGGTTTGGACATAGTTGAACTAAGGCAGTTGATATTAGTCGGCAGTTAGCCAAATACTAAGGAGTCAGCTTACAGTGGAAGATTAGTGGAAGATTCCAAACATTTTGGGTGTGTTAAGTCTATTAGCAACCGAAATAGCACGATTATAACTTTCAGTGCGAAAAAAACTTCACAACATGAAGATATTTTTTTACTTCTTCATCTGTTACAGGTTTCACAAATTTTCTCTGTTTGACCAAGGAAACGAAATACTGTTTGAACATTTTAATCATAAAAGTCGTCTTTGTAATTATATCTTACTATCTTATATATTTCTCTAAGACGGATGTTAAGTTTCCCATCTTTATCATGAACAAATTGATTCCTGAACTTCTTCCGATTCAATATTTTTTTCCGCTGTATGCTTGAGATCTCAAAACAATAAGTTTTTTTTCCTGCACACCACCAGAAAAAAAAATTGCCAATAAGTATAGTGACGTGTTCGGAAAAGAGTATTGAATATTCAAACAGAAAATAAAATCGATGCAAATTTAATGAAGCTAGATTTTATTAATCATTGTCAATCGCCGTCATTAGTAATTAAAGTAACCTAATTCAATTTTTTCAATCTTCGTTGATTACATTCTGTGGATTTTGTTGAAATGAATGCTGGAGGCTTGTACTGACGTCTTCTGTATTTGTGAATGACACGAACAAAACGTTATTGTAATCGAAACAATTGATAAAATGACGGTGATAATTTTAATTAGTATCCAGTTTTTGGTAACATTTCTTACACTAGTGACGTGACTTTCTCTTGAGTTTTCCTTTGTATGTTGTTTGTTCGTTTAGCAATATATGAACTTCCTTTGGGTAATTTAATGCAGAAATCTCTTGAGAGCATTAGTACTTTCTTTGACAAAATTTTAATGCTGTTAATATACACTACCGGCCATAATTATTAGGTCACCCTAGTGTTTAAAGAAATGATGTATTTCATACTACTTTTTAGTATTTATTGCCAAGTGAATAAGTGTAAATGAAAATAGAATGGTTCTTTTGTTAATACTGCACAATAACATGTGCATACAATGAATTTATAAATATTTAATAATTACCTATATTGCTGTTTCATCAATAAAAGAATGAAGAAAATTTAGGGTGATTCGGACGAGTTCATCTTTGCCAAATTTGGACGAGTTCATCTTTGTTTCCTTGTTTTCCCCCAGTTTCAGTGTTTAACTATTTGATCATAGACGGAACCCTAACATGTGCCACCACCTCGAGCCAGAGTGTCCATGCAATTAAAAGGTGGTTTAGCGCTCTTCAAAACAAATTCACATGAGTTAGTGACGGATTTAGTTTGTCGTCATAACCAGAATGGTGTTTTGTTTTGTCAGAGAATCCTTGAATCGTCATATTTGAAGACGATATATTGTTTTGTTAGGCAAAATAACTGATTATTAAACAAAGATCTGTTTCGACAGAAGTTTTAAAAACATCATTATTTTTCAAATCAAGAGTCATAAAGAATATTTTAAAACTTGTTTTGGAATGTACTTGCCACATGAAGCATTAAACTTTAATGTTCAAATTCCAGTTGAATTCATTGCATTCACTTACGCTCAAATAACCTTGGGAAAGATAGTAATCCGTGTCTTTTATACAGCTATGGGCCAAATAACAGGACATGTTGAATTTATAGCCTTGTTTGGCAACCAGTCTACCGCAGAAAGTAATAGCAACCTACTGCAGGATAATCTTCTGCCCAGTCAGCGTGTATCACGTATGGTAACTAACTAACTCGAAGGGAAGGGAATAAGGATGTCTAGTCTATTTATACTGTTTAGTTAGTTCATTTTTACCATCTTTCATGCGTTCTTTTTTGCCTTGTGCCAAACTATGTTAATGAATGATGAGGTGATAAAAAGACTCACACGTTAATCTAACAATGGAACAAGAGAAAAAAGAGACGAAGGAAAAAGAAAGATAAAATATGAAATGAAGAGAAAAAGAACAAATGAAGATTAAATTATAAAAAAAGGAAGGAAACCAAATTGACGAAGGCGTAGGCGACAAGAACAGAAGAATAGGTCTAATAAACTGTGTACTTCGGTAAACAATCACGCCGACCCGAGAATGAAAAATTCTTCTATAATAAGTAATAAGGTCGATAATCGTGCATTTTCTAATCATGGCATTATTCTTATTGATTATAATTACAGACACTATTATGTTGATGCTCTGAATTCAAAACGAATTTACCCTCTGTCAATGATTATAAACATTTCATTGGTTGGCCTTGGTGAGAGATTAGAATAAATTTTCTTTCGAGTTCATTCGCTTTGATTCTTATCAGCTAAGCCACGTGACTGATTTATTCTGAGCGAAGTTCTTATCTTTAGAAATTATCTTGCGATAATTTAGGATATTTCTTTTTATAATTCTAATGGATATAATTACTTTCAAAGTTCTTGTTCGCAAATAAAGGTAAGCATGTCGTAACAGATGAGATCGAAGTTCACAATCGACCTACGATAATCGTAAAAGCTTTAGGATGATAGAAAATAAATCGTTAAACATACTATCACTTTATTCTCTCAGTAATACTTCTTCTTCTTCTTCTTCTTGTCACGTCTCTTCAGGACGTAGGTGGTCGTAGCCTTCCACATCTCTCTATCAATTGTTGCTCAACATCCCTCTCAAACCCTGACCCGCCATCCATCTCAAATCTATCAAAAAATATCACGCGTTGCTTTCCCTTTTCTCTCCTTCTCCCTATCTGTTCTGTGAGCATCAGATTCTCCAAGCCAACCTTCCTTATCACATGTCCCAGAAACTTCAGCTGTCTTTTTCTGATTTTAAGCATCAGTTTTCTTTTCGTTTCCATCCTCTTCAATAATACAGTTCTAAAAATATTAGCAATAAATTCATATTGTACATATAGCAATGCTGAAATAGTTCATCATCTCACTGCCCACAAACTCTTCTCTGACAGGCAATATGCCTTCCGCTTTGCCAGGTTCACGGCCGACCTGCTAACAACCGTAACGGAGTACATGCTACAGGCCCTTGATGAGTCTGACGAGGCTCGCGCAGTTGCTCTGGACATCTCCAAGGCTTTCGACAGGGTTTGGCACTCTGGCCTCCTATGCAAACTATGATGTTACGGTATTACCAGTCACCTGCTTGACCTAACCCAATCTTTTTTAAATAACCGCAAAATGAAGGTCGTTTTGAATGGGCATGTCTCTTCATTCTACAGCACGAATGCTGGTGTCCCACAGGGCTCTATCTTATTTTCATCAACGACTTCCCAGATGAGATCAAGTCCCAAGTAGGCATCTACGCAGATGACACTACAATATACTCCCGCTCCAGTAAGAAACCTGTCGTGGCGGACAGACATAATCTCGCTGCTGACCTTGAACGGGATCTACGATCTGTGGTGAACTGGGGCAAGAAGTGGCTTGTCAACTTCAATTCGTCTAAGACCAAGCTGTTGTCTGTCAACCATTACAGGCAACCTCTCCTGTCTCCAATAAGCATGGACCAAGCGATTCTCCCGAAGAGCAATACACTACGCCTGTTCGGACTTACCCTGTCCTCAGACCTCAAATGGAACCACTATATTGAATCCATAGCAAAATCTACTGCTAAGAAGGTTGGGTCACTATGTCGATCAAGGATGTTTTTTTCCGCCTGAATCCATCCTGCATATATGCAAGTCAACCATCCATCCGTGCATGGAGTACTGCTGCCATTTATGGTCAGACGCCCCTGCCGTTCTCCTCAGTGTTCTAGACAGGCTCCAAAGGAGAGTATGTAATGTGATAGGTACTGATCAGGCAGTTCGACTGCAGCCACTTCCCCACCGGCGAAATGTGGCCTCCTTTTGCCTGTTCTATAACTATTCTTTCATGGCTTCTGCTCGGACGAACAAGTCACTGGTGCCTCCTCAACAGGTGTTTACTCGTGCAACCAGACTGGCAACTGAGTCCCACCCATTCACACTCAGGTTAGCCAAATGCAGACGACAATTCTACTCCTGCAGCTTCTTCTCTCGCACTTCCCGCCTGTGGAACTCGCTCCCATATTCTTGCTTTCCTGACGGCTACAACCTCCAAAAATTTAAATGCAAAGTCTATACTCATCTACTAACCACTGGACTCTAGCTCTCTCCCCACCTCCGTATAACCTTTCCTTTCTCTCCACCTATGTATCTGTCATCGCACCTGCTTTCTCAGCTTTCTATTGCTCCTTTCTAACTAGTTTGTATTCCTCACTCTTTTCTAATTAATCTTTTTACAGTTATGTAGCCCCCTGCACATCAGTGGCATTTCTGCCTTGCTCAGAGTGAAATGATTAAAAAGAAAAATAGTAGCCCTATTTTTGTACATATAGTAGCCTTATTCTTTTGTTTTGATTTTGGTGCCTAAAGTACAGATTGATTACCAAAGTTTCGTACAATAATTTCTAGATATAATTGGGAAAATTCATTGTTTAGTCAGAAAATGCTTTTCGTTTGCAACAGAAATATTCCTTTGTTTATTGAGTGACAATGACTACAAAGTACGTTTTTTTAAGTTTGAATACAACTTTAAAATGAGGAAAAAAATGAAATGAATGAGATATTGTTCATTCGATCACGAAACCATAATCACCAAGAAAAGAAAGAAGGATGTCTAGTATATTATATATTCTTATTACCGTGTAAGCAGTTCAGTTTTGACCATGTCTTTTACACTCCTTTTAGCCTAATGTCAAAGGAGGCTAAGCTTTATAAATGATGAAGCGATAATGAAGTAAAGAATTTACTCATATTCTACAGAAGTTTATTAAAGGCTCAAGAGAAAAATGGGTTATAGCATTAACTGTAAGTTGATATTCGAATATTATATATTTCTAAACATCACTCATCATGTTCAATTTGACTTTATGATGGTAGCAGCTCGAGGAGGCTATATTAACGCATGACAGCGTTGGAAAAGTGACTAAAAATCACTTTCTTGAAGCAAGCAATGTTAATGGAATTATTTAAACGCAATTTTTCATCGATTATTGTGTTAGCCAGAATTCATAAGTCATAGTGGCTGAGGTTTTGAGCGCACAGGGCTTGTTCAAACTCTTGATCCAGCCAGCTCGGGGTTCTTGACAAAATACAGCGAAGAATCTGTAATGTGATTGATACCGACTTAGCCGACCGCTTGCAGTCTCTCTCTCACCGGCGTGACGTGGCTTCCCTGTGCCTCTTCTATAAATACTTTCATGGCTTCTGCTCTGATGAACTTAAATCACTGGTGTCCCCTAGATGTGAATTTGCACGAGATACTAGATTGGCAACTAGGTCCCACCCTTTTACAGTGAAAACGATAAAATGTAACCGCAATTTCTACTCCAACAGCTTCTTTCCTCGCACTTCCAGCCTGTGGAATTCCCTACCGCATGCTTGCTTCGCCGACGGCTACAACCTCCAGGAGTTTAAATGTAGGGTCAATAGACACCTCCTAACACACTAACTCACACCCACCCTCCCCAACTCTCTCCCTATGTACATCCTAAGTCGTCTATCACCCTCCTTCTGACATTTCCTATACCCAATCGCTCTACGCTATAGTGGCAGTGGAATGCCCTGCTTGGGGTGACACGATTAAAAAAAAAAAAAAAAAAGAGGATGCACTATTTCCCAGAAATGAGAATTTGTACTAAGCAGAGTTGCAGTTTAAATCTCATGTTGGTTCTGTGGGTGGTGCATGAGCATACATTTGCAATAGAGATTGCTTAACCACCCTAGCAGATAAGCATGTTTGGAAACTAGCGTCATCCATTATTTAATTAATTGCTAGTTTATTTAATTCATGTTACTTATCATTTAATTCCAATAATCCGACCATATTGAATGCAATTCTATATTAATGGTGTGATAGAATTGTTAAATTTTATAATCTACGAGATTCGTGCAATTAGTTCACACTTCAACATATAAACACGTGTTATAAAGAGTGAGGCATCTATTTATGAACGCTTTTCAAATTATGAATGAAAGATAACCTATCAATTGTAATATTCATTATTTCTCTTTCAGATGTACTGACAGCATGGTTATCCAAATTCACATGAGCTTTGATGACTCTTGAATTGTGAGTGGGTTATATCATGTCACTCCACTTTTTTACTGCAGGGTTTTAGGGTCAGTGCTATGGGCGTCATCCTAGACACGATGGTCAAGTCCTGTATCAAAGGTGTGGCCGTTGTGTTACAGCAGGACTTTGTTCTCTCTGACATCATCGCGATCATATCACCCAACAGTATTAACACCTCCAAGACTAGTCTTAGAAGTCATCGAAAGCAAAAAAGCCAGCAGCATCATGATATCAAGATGTTGAAGTCCGCCCCCCGCCCCCCCCCCATCATGGACATGATCTTTACATGAACTGTTTGATCTAGGAATGCAGCTGCTTTCGAGGCCACATAGTGACGGTCCACAAGATTGACGGATTTTTTTAAATAACCTTTCTGCTTTGAATAAGTGCCCAAAGATTTGAGAATTTTAACGGATTAAATATCTTTATCTTCCTTTATGATGATTATAATAATAATAATAATAATAATAATAATAATAGTAGACGAACACATTATTATTTTTATTTTAAATCTCACAGCACTGATAAACTTAAATGTATGTCAACTTTTTCTTTTCCATTAATTTTTTTTTCTTACAAGGACTAGTGACAGTAGTAACAATTATTTTTTTTAACAAAATACTCTAGTGTAGTGATGTTTTGTTTCGTTGAGCCGTTGTTACGCTCAAGTTTTTTTTTAAAAACAGTTTGTTTTACTATTTTAACATGAATTTTTCTTCGTATATTATTTAATTTATCTGTTTCTTCTTTAAATGATCCTAATAAATAGAATCATCAGTTTTATTATTATTCATATTTCCCTTAGCTGTCGATATTTCGTAATATTTTTTAAACTATTATAATTTTCTTAAAAACAAAAAACAAAACAAAACAACAGGAAAATAAATTAAATAAGATGAAAAACAATTTCTACGATATTCTTTTATAGAAAGAATATGTATTTATTTATATATTTATTTTTATTTATTTATTGATTTTATTTACTTATTTAATTTTTTTTATTTTTGATAACCCTATTTTTGACCAACGACTTTAATGAAAAAATAACTGAATAGACAGTGGACGAACAAATTATTATTTTTATTTTAAATCTCACAGCACTAATAAACTTAAACGTATGTAACTTTTCTTTTCCATTAATTTTTTTTTAACAATTAATTTTTGTTACAAGGACTGGTGATAGTAGCAACATTTTTTTTTAACAAAATACTCTAGCGTAATGATGTTTTGTTTCGTTGAGCGGTTGCTATGCCCAATTTTTTTTAAAACCAGCATCTTTCTCTTTGAATTCCAATCGCGTCTCTGTCAGCTGTCGCTTGGCAACCCGTTTAGGAGAAGGAAAATTCCGAACAACAACCCGCAACTCAAGGTGTTAATCGTGCCGAGGAGTGAATAGCTACTGCGTTATGAGGTCACAAACGATCCCCTACAGGCTACGGCACCCTGTTTGTAAAAGACCGTTACCCAACTTGCCGGGCAACTTTGGGCGGACTCTTAGATCCGTGCGTCACTCATGGGAAAATATGAGAAATACAAATAGAAATAAAAAGTCCAGTATGGATCTTCCAGTGGATAAACAGGGAGCCCGTCCTTCAGGAGGAAACCTACCTGAGGTCGAAAAATCTGCCATAGGAACAAACTCCTACACAAAGAATGAATCTTCAGGTCCCCACAACCAGCAGAATCCTAATGATGGCCCTGAAAATTTTCCGGCTAGATCTATAACCGTATTATTAAAGAAAGAAAAAAATAAAATGGTCTCGTGAAGAATACAAAGTTGTTATGACTGCATTTCATGAAGCGTTACTCAAACCTAAAAAAAAAAACATCAGTCGCCAAACATATGACATTTGGCGTGAAAAAGTTGGACAAAAAAAAAAAAGAATAGAAAGTACATTGACGAAAATAAATTAGCCAATGCACTTGAAGATACATCATGCGAAATAACCGATTGAAAGAGGCTGAAATTAACGTGATAAAGAGAATCGCAAACAGAATAGCAAACAGAATAGACGAATCAACAAAATATGAAAAGGAACCGGAATCAGAAATAAAAAGTAGTAACATCAAACAAGCCACAGGTCATAATGTAGAAACCGTGATACACACAAATCACTGGGAAGATAACGCTGTAAGTTTAGAAGTGCTGGAAAGGTGTGATCTGAGTCAGTTACAAGACGACAATAAAACGAGTTCAGATCACACTGAACAGAATTATTTTCCGGAAAACAAGAACAGTATACAAGAAGCAAAGGAAGAAATCAAGAACCATATAAGTCAAATACAAAATATTGCAATGGAGGACATAGAACAGCTCCCAAAATTACAACCAACAAAGCATAACCTCAAAAATATTAAGCTCTACAATGCAGCACTCAAATTAAATTTGGATGAATAAGACACTCATATAAAACTCAATGAAGCAATATATGCATCAGCAATAGCAGCAACAAAAAAAAATGAAAGTCAAATTAAAAACAAGGCAGTCTCGCAGACATGAAGATCCACCTTGAAAAAGAAAAAATAGAAAAAGAAATCGAACACCTTAGAAGTGAACTATCAATACTTGATGAACTGAGTAGAGGAATAAATGTAAAAACTAGGAAAAGCAGAAGAGTAGAAAGAAAATACAACATTAGAAATGAAAATGAAGTCCTATCAATTAAGGAAAAAATAAAGCAAACAATACAACTGAAGGCTCAAAGAATAAGACGCTATGAGAAAAGATCAAGATTTTACAGACAAAACAAGATTTTTCAAACGATGCAAAGCAATTCTACAGGGAAATAGGTAAAAAAGAATTGAAGTGACAGCCCCCTCCCCCCCACCAACATGAAAGAAGATATACAGTTCTGGGAAAAATATGGGCTTGCCCTAAAGATCATAACAAAGAAGCAGATTGGATTTCACAAGAGACAGAACGAATAAAAAATAAACCAGAATAGACATGGGCTGGAATCACGGAAGAGGATGTTAAATGTGCACTGAAAAAAGCACACAAGTGGAAATTTCCTCGCACATATAAAATTCCTAACTTTTGGTTAAATTATTTAAATACAGCAAATAAAAAACTAGCCAAAGAGCTTCAAGAAATTGTTAACGATCCCACTAAAATTCCTGCATGGATGACCAAAGTAATTACATTTCTTCTATTCAAGAATAGTGACACAAACAACCCGAAAAACTACAGACCAATTACATGCCTTCCGACAACATACAAACTATTAACATCTGTTTTAACAAAACAAACATATTTATTCTTGGAAAGAAATGAGATGTGACCACTTGAACAAAAAGGGTGCAAACGTGGCTGTTACGGATGTAAAGACCAATTTCTTATTAACAGAATGATCCTGGAAAACTGCTACAATACAAAGAAAGATCTTAGTACTGCCTGGATAGATTATCGTAAGGCATTCGATAATGTGCTACATTCCTGGATTTTAAAGACTTTAAATATATACATGATATCACCCGTCATCATCAATTTCATCAAACAGTGCATGTCTATATGGAAAACAACCCTTTACCTCAATCATATAAATGGAACCTATAAGTCTGATGAAATAAACATCAAAAGAGGTATATTTCAAGGTGATTCTTTGTCTCTCTTACAATGCTGCATATCATTAATAGCACTAACCAGTCAACTTAACAAGACAGACTGTGGTTATAAAATAGGCCAAAAGAAAATAAGCTATCTATTTTACATGGATGACTTAAAGTTGTATGCTAAGAATGATAATGAGCTGGAAGGTCTTCTGCAAACTGTAAAAAGCTTCAGCGAAGACATTAGAATGAAATTTAATTTGAATAAATGTGCTAAAGCTACAGTTTTACGTGGATCGCTACAAGAAACATCCTCTATTAGCTTAGACCCTGATGTAACAATAAAAGAATTAAATCCAGAAGAAGCTTATAAATACCTAGGTGTAAATCAGAGTGGAAAAATTCACCATAAAAAATGAAAGAAATAGTGCGTAAAGAGTACTATGGAAGGTTACGACTGATATTAAAAACTGAATTGAATGCTCAGAGCAGAATTATAGCCATTAATAGCCTTGCAATCCATGTTGTCTAATATAGTTTCAACATCTTAAACTGGACTCTAAACGACATCAGGTGAATGGATTGTAAAACAGGAAAGCATAAGATGCATCATCCAAAGGCTGATGTAGAACGTCTATACATGCCCCGTAAAGAAGGTGGAAGAGGTCTTATTCAGCTAGAATTGTCATACAAGACAACAATCATCGGCTTACTAATATGCATAGAAAAAACAAAGGACTGGATGATACAATTAGTCAAGCAACATGAAGAAAGAAAGAAAACATATTCAATAATAAAAGAAGGCAGTAAATGCAAACAAGATTTACATTTAGTAGATTTAGTAGATTCTGTAGAAAAGCAAAACAGAAGCCAAGAAACAACTATTGCGGCAAAAAATATGAAAATGAAAGCCAAAGATAAAGCTGTTGAACAGATGAAACAACGCTGGCAAGACAAACCTCTGCATGGTCAATATCCAGAACGCGCCAATAAATCCAATGTTGATAAAGTTAATACTCATCGATGGTTACGTGCATCTAGATTAAAGTCTGAGACTGAAGGCTTTATTCTTGCAGCGCAAGACCAAAGTCTTTTCATTAGAAACTTTCAGGCAAATATCTTACATAATAATGTGGATGCAAAATGCAGGTTCTGTGATAAACACCAAAAAACAATAGACCATCTAATCTCAGGTTGTTCAGTAATTGCCCCAAATGAATATAAATATCGTCACGATAGAGTGGGGCAATATTTACATTGGACACTATGGAAAATCTGTAAACAAACACTGGTATGAACATCACCCAGCACCGGTTGCAGAAATAGAAGATGTCATCATTCTATGGGATTACACCATCTACACAGAGAAAAAAAATTGAAGCAAATAGGCCAGACATTATTGTTAAAAACCAGAAAGAAAAATCCATCGGATTGTAAAATAGCTACCAAGGAATTTGAAAAACTGTCAAAATATAAAGACCTGGAAATTGAAATAGAAAAATGTAGAAATTGAAAACAAGAGTTGTGCTAGTGACAGTAGGTGCACTTGAAATGATAAAAAATGGAAAAAGAAATACATTGAAAAAATCCCTGGACACCCCAGCTTAAGAGATATACAAAAAATTGTTTTGTTAAATACAGCCCACACACTAAGGAGAACTTTGTCTATGTAATGCAAGGGATGCTAGGGAGATATGAAAAAACATGAAATGGAGTCATAACAACACACCTGCCTTAGGGCTTCCTGCAGACTTGGTAGGTAGTGCGGCCATAGCAGAAATCGATTTATAATGACAAAGGACATAATAATAATAATAAAACTGAAGCCAAGAACCAACTATTGTAGCAAAATTATGAAAAAGAAAGCCAAGGATAAAGCTTTTAAGCAGATGAAACAAAGCTGGCAAGACAAAACTCTGCATGTCCAATATCCAAAATCTTCTAATAAACCCAATGTTGATACATTGCATTTAAATATATGGTTCTGTTAACATTTCGGTCTCTTGCGCGGTGTAACGTCATAGAACCGCATTACAAATTTACGAGCTGCGTTTGCTACTTGGTGACTGTTGTCGTTGCTTAGCAAAGTTTATGTCAACACAAGAAAAATTATCTTTGATGGTGGGTGTTTTATGTTAATGTCCCTGTAACTTCTCTGAAGATGGCTCATGTATGCCGAAAGCTTAGGACCAACTTAATAAAAAATTATCCAAATGTTGGAGAATTTTTGTCT
Organism: Ascarosepion bandense; assembly: GCA_037127315.1. Classification (NCBI taxonomy): domain Eukaryota; kingdom Metazoa; phylum Mollusca; class Cephalopoda; order Sepiida; family Sepiidae; genus Ascarosepion; species Ascarosepion bandense. The sequence continues at coordinate 973,145 of JBBBDQ010002275.1, read as the reverse complement.
TTATTTCACCTGAAATTAAAGCGAAAATACGATGTTTATGATTCAACCTAATAGACATTCATTGTCTCTTATATTTAAAAATGTATGTTTAGAAAAATATCTGCTGCCTCGATACACTAAAATAAAGTTAATACTCATCGATGGTTACTGAAAGCTTTATTCTTGCTGCGCAAGACCAAAGTCTTTTCACTTGGAACTTTCAGGCAAATATTATACATAATAATGTGGATCCAAAATGCAGGTTCTGTGATAAATACCAAGAAACAATAGACCATCTAATCGCAGGATGTTCTGTACTTGTCCCAAATTAATATAAAAATCGTCACGATAGAGTAGAACAATATTTACACTGGACAATGTGCAAAAAATATGGAAAATATGTAAACAAACACTTGTATGAACATTACCCAGCACCGGTTACAGAAATAGAAAATGTCACCATTCTATAAATTGAAGCAAATAGGCCGGACATTATTGTTAAAAAGCAAAAAGAAAAAAAAACTTGCTTATCCACTGACTTGTTCAGTGGATTGTAACATAATTCGAAAAACTGTCAAAATATAAAAATCTGGAAATTGAAATAGAAAAAATGTGGAAATTGAAAACAAGAATAATACCAGCGACAGTGGGTGCACTTGGAATAAAAAAGAATGGAACAAAACAACACATTGAAAGAATAATTTTGTAAGTAATCAACATTTATGATTTTAAAAAAGTTTCAGATCCAGCAAAACAAAATCCAAACCAAAATAAAAACAGAACAGAAACAAAGCAACAAATAAAAGAACACGTGTATACATACATATATATGTATACATATATATGTATACATGTATATGTATAAGTAAGTATGTATATAGAAGGAAGGAAGAGGTTGGTCGATTGACATGAATGCTAAATGGGCATTGTTCTCAGAAAGTTATTATATATCATTATGTCATACAAGAAATTATATGCAAAAGTATATATACTTGTCTCTATTTGTTTTTTGTTTGTATTACTTGTTGACACCATGTAATTTCCTCTGTTCTCGTAAATGTCTTGCATCATCGAAGTCAATGTAGCAACTGGGGTTGACCATTCTACCAGCTGATGTCACTCACTGATTATCAAGTGACCCTTGTAAATTTCTACTAAAAAATGTTATAATCATCCTCTGCATCCAATCTATGATATATTTCATGGTTTCATGTTTATGTATATGATATGTAACGGAAGTACCTAAGTGGTTTTGGCAAATGTAACCGGGCAGGACAATCTAGCAAGTAGCCGTAATTGACTTGTACTCGGCGTAGTCTTATGCAGTATGCTTAGGCGTAGGCTTATGCAATAAACGTAGTCAATAGGCACAATCCTAGATGTCCCCGCCTTAGTCTGTATTTACGGTTGACACCAGCCAGTCATATTACTGAGGAGTAACCAAGGTGTATGCATATTCATTACATTAGTATATAATTTATTTTTCAGTCTTTCATAAAATTAAGTCAAAAGCTAGTAAATAATGTGAGCCTGGCTACTTTGAAAATCAGCATTCAATATTTATGTATCTTATTTAGGTCGAGCATCGGCATTAATACGCAAATATTTCAATTACTTTTCAAGCTATTCCCATTTTTTTGAACTGCAAGATGGGGAATAGTACAATCAACAATCCATCATGATTTGAGAAATACCCGTATGTCGAATTGAAATGCGAACAGTAAAAAATAAAGGCTATTTCATTCAAATCTGGGTTGCCACAATTACTTAAAAAACTTACTGGGTTTCAGAATTTTAAAAAGCTTTTTCGAGTGGATATTTTGTTATTATTGTTTCTCTTGTTTTTGCATCGCCCCCCCCCTCGTCCCCGTTTTTCATTTTTTTCTCTTCAATGAACACCTTTTTTTCCTCTTTTATGATCTTGTTCTTCTTAATATGCCTATATTAATATGACTATATTATTGTTCTCTTGTTTTTGCATCGCTCCCACTCGTCCCCGTTTTTCATTTTTTTCTCTTCAATGAACACCTTTTTTTCCTCTTTTATGATCTTGTTCTTCTTAATATGCCTAAATTGTTTTCTTTGATCTTCTTTAAATAGTTTTCTTTCACTCTGTACGGATCAAAAGAAAGACATTTTATATCGATCAGATTAAGCTTACATTGTTATTATCTTCTATCAATCTCCAGATCCAATCACTTTTTTAAAATTCTCATCTTCCATCATCATCTCAGTCATTACTGTAGCCGGCATCAAAAGACAAAGCGTGAATATTTTTTCTGCATTTTTACAAAAGAAAAAAAAAAATTGCAAAAAAAAAAAAACCCCGAAAAAGAGAATCATTGTTCGTTTCGATAATTGTCCAAACACTTGAAATTACAGGTTTAGAAAAACTTTTAGGATTGAAATTATATAGCAGTAAGAGATATTTCTCCTAATTTTGCCTAAATGTCTTCGATGACTTACAAAATCAACATTGACAAAAATTAAATGACTTATTATTATTGTTGATAAATATTCCGCAAAAGTATGCAGCTTTTTCAACAAAATTTTCCTTTTTCTTTCTCTGATATTTATTTTTTAGAGAATTACAAACATGGCATTTCCGTCCATCACATTTAAAGTCTAGACATATTACACTTTATTTGATCTCTCATTCTTACTAGCTGTTTATTAATTAATTAATGTCTTTTTCGTTTGACAACATCAAAATTAACGTCTGTAATTTAAACAAACCCTTGTAGAAAAATGATTGGTTGCTTTTAATAGTTCCCATCATAATTAAATGGAAACCATATTATTAAGCCTAAGAGTACTAATAAAATAAACTTAACCTACTAGTTCCCATTGGTTATGACAAATTCAGTCAGTTAAGTGCCATACGTGATACACGCTTGGGTGATCATGTCTCGAAAGAGACATGACTGACTGGGCAGAAGATTATCCCACAGTAAGTTGCCATTGCTTTCTGCGGTAGACTGGTTGCCGACCAAGGCTATAGAACCCAATCTGCCCTGCTATTTAACCCATAACTGGAAGGAAGAGACGGATTAATACCTTTCCCAAGGGTATTTGCGCGTAAATACAGTGGATTCAACTGGAATTTGAACTCGGCTCCCCGGTTTCTCGTTCCAAGCCGATATCCACTGTACCACAACGCACATCCTTTATGATAAATTATGGAGACTAAAAAATGTCCAAATTTTCTTATTTCTACTGATTCACAAATCTAGCCTATTACTTTTTAGATCAGATGCCAATTTGACCTTATCTACATTTGACCTTATCTACATTTGACCTTATCTAAATGATCAGACTTAGTATTAAAACAGGAGTAAATATACACTCCTGATCAAAAATTTAAGACCACTTAAAAATCTTTAAAAGAAATTTTTTTTTTACAAATAGATTTTAAACTCCTCCCACTTAAGGTTACCAATACTACAATCTAAAAGGTTAGGGAAACAAAAAGCTACATTCCAAACATTTTATTTAGAAATTTACATTTTTATAAAATGAGGCGATTTACACATGATCAAAATTAAAATGAACAGTTAATCTTTAAAAGAGTGTATTTGATACTGCTTTTACTCTATATTTTAAACACAGTCTGTTTATGCATAATGCTTCTTCTTCTTCTTCTTCTTCTTCTTCTTCTTCTTCTTCTTCTTCTTCTATGTGCCCTGTTTCTTCAGGACGTAGACGATCATGGTTCTCCACGTATCCCTATCCCTTGTGGCCCTTAGTATGTTTGCTCCTATTACTCCTGGCAACCCCCGTTCCGTCATCCACCTGATCAGGCCCTGCAAATATGTTATCCGCTGCCTTCCTCTGTCTCTCTTTCCTTCTATCTGGCCAGTCAGTATCAGGTTCTCCAGGCTCTCCTTCCTCATTGCGTGTCCCAGGAACTTCAGTAGTCTCTTCCTGATGCTCAGTATTAATTTCCTTTTTGTTGTCATTCTTTCCAAAACCTCATCGTTGCTTGCATGCTCAGTCCACGATATCCGCAGCATCCTTCTGTAGAACCACATTTCCGCTGCTTCCAGTTTTGTCCTCATTTTCGATTATATTGTCCAGCATTCACTGCCGTATTGAAGAACTGACATCACATAGAAATCCAGCACTCTTTTCTTTGTTTCTAGTGAAGTTTTCCTGTGTGTTAGTATTTTGCTCAGCTTCTGGAACGCGTCCTTTTCCATGCCAATTCGCCTTCAGATCTCTGTGTCGCACTTTCCATCTCCTGTTAGAACACTTCCTAGGTGCTTAAAGTTTTTGTACTTGCTTGATTTTGGTATGCCCCACCAGTATTTGGCATTTTGGGTTGCACCTTTTGCTGATGACCATGCATTCAGTTTTCTTAAAGTGTATTTGTAGTCCTTTTTTGTCACTCTCCACCTCTACCTTCTGTAGGAGGTCTTGTAGTTTTCTTTCCGTAACATGCTTTTAAATAACTAAATATCAATATAAATGTCATATGAAAACTCTCCATGTTTCATTTTTTTATTTGCATTCATTGTTATTAATTAAAAGCGGTGAAAAGTCGTTGTGAAGGAATGAGAGTGTGCATCACAAATAACTTTCCTATTCGTCTGAATAAAATAAACTTTATTAAGTAAAAAACCCAAGCCAAAAAAACAAAAATGATAATTTAGTCAAGCGAATATATAATGAGATAATTAAGTGAGTTGCCAAGGAACACTCAAGGCAATTTTTTGTTTCAGATAAAAATGAATTTTGCGAAAGCCAATAAGTTATTTAGTGGTTCATACTTATTCCTTTAATGATTGATTCACCTGGAAGATATGTTTGCTAATGATAAAAATATTTATCTAGATTTAACTAGATTTTAATTAAAAGCATCTGACATTTGGGTATTTAGTTTGTTCTTCATGTGAACAGCAGTTGAGCGTCAAGAATTAAAGACAAAAACAGCAACTCGTTGCAAAATGATTTCGCGTTAATTTAAAGTGTAAAAAAAAAAAACAAATAAATAAAAGTGAAAGAAACGGAAGTGAAATATGCTTAAAACGAGACAGTAAAATGGAGAAAGCTTTATCGGAATTAGCATAAACAAAGTCGAAACTAAAAAGCAATTGTTTCAAAGTATCATCTTACGGCATCAGGGTATAGGATTGGAAGTTTAAAAAAATTAAAATTACTAAAAATTTATTAAATAGAAAGTAAGTAAAAATAAATAAAATAAAATAAATTCTACAGCAAAAGAATAAAAACTGTGTGCCTTATTTCCCAAATAGTATAAAGTAAAAACAAAATTCGGTGGTAAGTCTGACACAGGGTCAAACAAACGAAGCTCTTAGTGGGAAATGAATTTAGTGCATTATTCATGATAATGCTTGGGTGGTAAGTGACAGTGCAATATGATTTTAAAAAAATTAATATTTTGTCGATTAGATATTCCAGATGAGTACCAGAAAGAACAGAATATGCTGAAATATAACTGTGTAAGTATTTGTTTTTGTGTTTTTGAAAGAGAAAGAGGGACCCTTACACTAACTCTTTTATCCATATATTGGGCAAGCCCGCATTAATAGACATAGAAGAGATGTATTTGAACAATGTTTTAACGACTTATCAAAAACATTAATAATAATCAATTTTACAGAAAAATGAAATCGGAAAATAGCTCATATCTATCACATGTGCAAATACTTTTTCGAATACAATTTAATTCACGGCATAATTAATTATTGTCTTTCTACGGATTCCTCTTCTCCTTTGGATTGGAAAATAGAACTTTACCTGCCTGCATATGTTAAGTAGAAGAGAATAAATTATAAGGTAAAGACAGAACTTGACGACTAATCATGTGTTGTAGAACAACACAATACAGTATCTCTGTTAGTATAAAATGATCCTGACTTCTTCAGGAAGGCATAGGAGTAGTTTTCTCTACAGTCAGTCAGCCAGTTAAGTGCCATATGGGATACACGCTTAGGCGATTTTGTCTCGAAAGAGACATGACTGACTGGACAGAAGATTATCCCGCAGTAGGCTGCATTGTTTTCTGCGGTAGACTGGTTGCCAGCCAAGGCTATAGAACCCAATCTGTCCTATTATTTAACATATAACTGCAGCGAAGAGATGGATTGATACCTTTCCCAAGGGTATTTGCGCGTAAGTGTATGCAAGGAATTCAACTGGAATTTGAACTCGGCTCCCCGATTTCTCATTCCGAGCCGATATCCACTGCACCACAATTTTTCCACAGTAATCTTTCTCTTAATCTTAATCAAATTGCTTAATGTGTTTGGAAACTTTTCTTCAGTTGCCTTTGTATTTTGCTATCGGTTGTATTTCGATTAAACCCGAGTTAGGTCACTGAAGTCATCTGCCATAGTTGTATGAATATTACAAGTGTAATAAATATCGAAAATCGATAATCGAAAAAAATCGAGTTATAGAAGGAGTAGTCCGATTTTAATCAAATTTGATACACTCATAGACAAAGACATAAGAAACGATATTCAGAAGTTTCAAGGCAGCAGTTCTTACAATAGTGCAGAAAATCGTTAATATATATATGTATATAAGGCAACATGTTTGTGTGTGTGTCTGTTTATCTGCCTATATGTCTGTATTTTTTCAGCCCTTTTATTTTAGTTTTTGCTTCGGGTTTAGCTCTAAGTAGGTATAATTGTAGTTCTTCGGCTCAGCCATGATTCCATTTACTCAGAGAACTTATTTAGCCCTCAAAATTCAGTTTACGACGAAAAAAATTATTTGATATCGATACCAGGAAATCAAATTTTGACTTACATCCATTCATTTTTCTTTCAGTCTACGGTTTCGCTTTAACTGGAAACAACTATTGCTTTTTAGTCTTTCGTGCCAACGTCCAAAGAGTCTGAGCTCTAGGACCATGGATTAGCTTTAAAGCTTTCATTACACCCGAGCAACGCCGGGCTATACTGTTAGTAATTATTAAATTTAAAATAGAAAGTGTTTAGAAAAAAAGAACAAAGTAAAATAGATAAAAAGAGACAAAATAATAAGGGGAAAGGCTGAAGGAGTAAAGCAACGAGACATTTTGACAATGAAGTATGAGAGACATTATAATTAGGTGTAGGTTCACTTCCTATTTCTAACGACAAACAAGCACATTCTGGAGCATCATAAAAACACCAGTAATTGTTTTTATTCTTTTTTTGTCGTGTGTTCCATATTGAAATGTTGATGATAAAACATCAATAAGTTTTTATCAACAATTACCATATTCATTACTATCAATGATTTTTTTATCAGTCATTGAAACATTGTTCAAATACATCTCTTCAAGTCGACGTGACTGAAAATACAGTTTTGGCCGATTCATAGATATACGAGATAGCGTAAGGGTCCCTCTATTTCTTTCACACACACACACACACACACACACACACACACACACACACACACACACACACACATGATTAGATCGTTAAAGCTCTACTATATATGCGGACAGGAAGAAAGAAAGACAGTGCGATATTCAAACCATGTATCTATTATAAAATTAGGGGAAAAGCTTGTGGAAATATAAAAGTGACACTGAAATCAATAATAGGTTTTTAAATTTCAAGCAATAGTAGCACTGACTACTCGGTCAATGAATTCCGAATGTTTCCTTAAAAGGAAACGCTTAATCTTTCAACATATATATTATTATTCTTACCACATATATTTTATATATAGAGGTATATATTATTATATATTTACTGTAAAAAAAGATAATATGATTATTGGATTATTGTGTGTTACCCAATAAATTATCCGGACTTCTAATATTACATATCACACACACACACACACACACACACACACACACACACACACACACACACAAACAAACACACACACAAACACACACACACACACACACACAGAGCGCACGGCCTATCACGTTTCGCTCGATTACCGAAGTTAAGCAACGTTGAGCCTGGCCAATACTTAGATGGGTGACCACTTGGGAATACCAGGTGTTGTAAGCGTATAGTGACGGATGTGCGTTGTGGTGCAGTGGATATTGGCTCAGAAAGAGAAATCGGAGCCGAGTTGAATTCCAGTTGAATACACTGCATTCACTTAAGCACTGGTACCCTTGGGAAAGATATTAATCCGTCCCTTCTCTCCAGTTATGGATTAAATAACAAGGGTAGGACTTGGGGACCCTGCTCTTAAAAACAAATCCCAAGGAATCTTGATACTCGGAAAGAAAAATGTTGTAAAAATAAAATAACCTTACCCAAAATCATTGGTTATGACCTTAAATGATCCCATAACATTGATAGGTCGTTAAACCTCATAACAAACAAACAAACAAAACACACACACACTCACACAGAGGTACAAACGTAGTATAATTCTTAGCAAGTTTTCTTTTAAGTTCTTTCAAATATACATTTTAACGTACACACAGAATGAAGATTAGACGAATACAAGCGTACACATATACACGCCCCATATATCAGTTACCACAAAAGTGCAACTTACATTTCTCGGCTTTCTTTATTGCAAAAAAGGTAATAAAATCTATATAGTGAAAACAAAAAAAAAAATGCAGCTATTTAAAGAACGCCCTACTTGGAATATCTAAAATGGCCAAATTGCTTCCCAAAATATAATTCACCTCGCCGAAGAGACTGAGTTGGAAACATTAACTGACTTATTCCAGGCTGTAATTTTACAAGCCTATTGGTTCAAGAACTCTAAAATTTGCCTTTAGAAGATATTATCAACTAATGTTAAATTATATAAATGCATTAGCCATTCAACATTGCCTATCCTACTATTCAAATGATTTTAAAAGATTTCTTTGATAGACGATATCACGATAAAAACTTGAATATGCACTCTGGATCCAATTTTAACACCTCAAAAACTAAACTTCACTCTATTAGTAATCTGGGAGAACCATTTCTGTCTTTAATCAGCATGGCTGTTGTTAACTTCCAGGAAAGTAACTTGTTGTGCCTTCTTGGGCGAACGTTCTCAGCTGACATGAAATGGAAAGACTATATTGAATCTATTGCTAGGTCAGCTACTAAGGAAGTTGTTTCACTGTGTCGGGTGAGAACATTTTTATCTCTAATATCAATCTGTGAGTCTATAATATGTCTATGCTTAGAATATTGATGCCATATATGGTCCGGTGCCTCAGCTATTTACATTGAGCTCTTTTATAAGTTCCAAAGAAAAATCAGTAATATTATTGGTCCTAATGTAACACCTCGACTTCAGTTACTTTTGTTTTGTAAGATTGCTTCAGTGTCTTTGTCATGGTAATTGTTCGGATGAACTCTTCGCTCTGGTACCTAGACTTTATTAATATAAACGCAATTCTAGACAGGCATCGAGAGCTCATCAATTTATTGTTTAGCTGGCTAGATTCATCCATGAATTCTATTCTAACAATTTTTATTATCGTCCTTTTCGTTTTCGGAACTTCTTTCCGATTCCATGCTATCTAGCTAACTTTATTCTGCAAAAACTAAAATGCAATGTCAATCGTTATCTACCGTTCTACTGATGAATCTTTTCTCTTTCTGTTCACTATTAATGTTTCTGTTCCTATTTCTTTCTCATAAGCCATTGCATCTTAATGGTTTCACTATCTTACCTACAGTGATAGCGGTTTAAAAAATATTGAAAAGGAAAGCTCTCGAATCTATTAAATAACTTGAGAGGAAGACTTGGTATGACTTCTACCCGACCCATTTCGTACTCAAGCTCGGTCACCTCGGCTAAGTTGATCGCTTCAACCGATGTCTTGTCTCGCATCCACCTCCTCCCGTTGTGTTAATTGATCGCGAGACTGGCTTGGTCCAAATGGTCGACTGAAATCGATGACTTGGTTTGGTCTGGTTAAAATAAAACTACACGAAAAAATTGATAAAGAAAAAAATATATTCAATTCCTGGATACAAAGCTGATAGTACAGTTATTGATGGCTTAAGCACACCCATATTCAAGCATGCTTATATTTTTAATGCAATAATTATCGACCCTTTCCGATTATTGTAAAACAGTGTTTGTTTGTCTATATTTCTGAGATGAGGTAGTATTTACAGTATTTACATTATTCAGACTATTGTAACCCTGCAAGTTAGTTGTTCACCACTGCTGTAGTCTGGTATTGAACTCATAACACTTTGGGTCAATCACAGGAACTAACCAACCTCTATATCCACGTGTGTTCTTAAGTTCAATATCAAGTTACAGCAGTGGTGAACAAGTAACTTGAAGGATTAGAGGGAGATAACTCATGATTGTTAATCGTGTCATTACTACTACACAAGGAACGAGAATGAAATACTCCAGTGATTGTAATAAAGGGTTCAGTTTTAAATTCCTAGAAAATTTGCTTCAGGACGGCGAATTACATCAGATCAGGTAAAGTGGAGGTTTTCGTCTCTCCGTTCAGGAGCTCTCTTCTCTTTTACGTTTTGTCGTTTTTATTGAATCCTGGCATGGGGCATGATGGGCTCTGGAAATACCAGCGTTCCTTGAGCAACTAATCAGAGCTCTCTTTGCAAATGTCCAAATATGGGGAGACCTACTCCTTCATTGCAATTCTACCTGGATCTTCTTCTTCTCTTGGTCAAATGATCAAACTTGTCTTCTTTTCCTGTTTTGTGTGAGTGTATTTCAGCATTACTGTCAGAGAGGCGTGGAATGTCTTATGCCTTACCTGAAATTCCACTTCGGCTTTTTTTCTTTAGTCATTTAATTAAACTCGTCTCCTAGGGGTTAGGCCAAATTTCAATTATCGCACAAAATTCTTTCTAATTGTTCTTTTGTGCGTGGTTGATTCCACCCCTGGGATTTATCATGTTTTTCATTTTTCTTTGTTCTCTTCTTTGCCTTTCTCCTCGTCAACCATTTGGCCAACAAGTGCCAAGAAGGGGACACCCTCTTAATTTGAGTCCTTTTATTGTGTTTTGGCAGATGAAAAATTTAATTACCATTATTTTTGTATTTTGTTTTGGAAACCTATCTGCTTTTAAAAGTTAATCCTTATCAATCGACCGAATTCGTAACCAGAGACCAGTGTTCCTCTCCGTCAATATATTATTTCTTTCTTTCAGGAGGGTGTTTGAATCGCCAAGAATATTCCATCACTTAATCTCGTTCCTGACCACAAACAAATGATCTCTTTGTTTTACTCTTCGGCAGACGAAAAAATTAATTACCATTTTCTTTCTATTTTCCTTCGTGTGGTCATCTGTATAACTTCGGCCTGACGAAAATTAATGTTTTTTTCTATCTTCTATTTCTTTTTTCAATTTACTAGAACATTTTCAATAGTGTCACATTTGAAGAAATTTGAATTGGAAGATAATTTGTGAAAATGTCTACTTTGGCATGATTGGTCGTTGAACTGGTGTAACCAGAAAAGTTAATGGTTCAGTCATTAACCATCATTTAGTGATTTGTTTAAGTTGTCCTACATTTATTTTAATAATTTCCCTGCAAGCAAGGCGATAATGCCATTAAGATGCAAGAGTGAAAGATGATGAGAAGATTTAGTGATGAGAAATGAAAACAAAGAAACATGTTTTAGGAAGACAGAAGATAGCGATTGACGTTACATTTATATCTTTGAAGATCCTAAATTGCAGGGAAGCTAGAAACTAAAAAAGATATCCACGGGCAAGAAGTGCGAAAAAAAAAACCTTTAAGAGTATAACTTACAATTATATCTTGCTCTTTCAGCAGTAAAATTATGAGACCTATTTGCCAATCTAGTAGTATGTTTAAATTCATGCCATCGAAGTACAAAAGATACGAGCTCATTAGAACAATTGACATGGAAATATTTATGGAAAAATAAAAGGACATTCACTTAAAGAAGCTTGAAAAGTGGTTGAAGTAAGATTGCATATCCGAATCAATAACAATACAGTCTGAACTTCGTACTTTGTCCAGAATCGCAAGATATACAGCAGGAACACCAGAAGGGAAAGGGCAGTAATATTCAGTGCATGGTAGATTTATAAATGTTTAAGATGGGAGAAATGGCGTAACATAGAGAATCAACCATCGAAACATTACAATCATTCCACTTATGTCCTGAAAAAAAAAAAAAACGTGAAATCAAGAAAAAATCTTTGTTCCTCCTTGATGAACAGGCTTACGGCCATATCACGTTGAATGCACCAGTTCTCGCTCGATCTCCGAAGTGAAGCAACGTTGAGCCTGGTCAGTACTTAGATGGGTGACCACTTGGGAATACCAGGTGTTATAAGCGTATAGTGACGGATGTGCGTTGTGGTGCAGTGGATATCGGCTTGGAAAGAGAAATCGGTGAGCCGAGTTCGAATTCCAGTTGAACACACTGCATTCACTTAAGCACTGGTGCCCTTGGAAAAGATATTAATCCGTCCCTTCTATCCAGCAATAAATTGTTGAAAGAAAAGGTATTACCAGCAATAAATAAATACAATTTAGTTGGCAATAAATGATCCGCCGAGGTTGATAAGCCATAAAAACAAAAACAACCAACCAACAACCTTGATGAACACTTCCAGCGGAACAACCATGTTTACAGCATCAAGATAATTGACATGATCAAGCTGAAACTTTGATCATATGACCAGAATAGTAACGACAATAAACACGCATGAGCAGAAGGTAATGTGACAAACCTAAAGGGGAGATAATGTTTTGAATTGTCTTCGTAATTTAAATTCTGTGGGTGTATATTATATCAAAAGTTAATGAATATAAACATTTGAATCATATTGATTGTGTAGAAATATTTGATCGGCCATTAAATTTAATCTTACTAATGTCGGCCATTAAATTTAATCTTACCAATGTCGGCCATTAAATTTAATCTTACCAATGTCAATTAAGCACGGTGGAGTAATAACAACTCGGACTGGAGAATCGGAGGGCCGAGTTCAAATTATAGTTAAAGTTATTACATTCGCTTAAGTGGGAAAGGTATGAATACATCTCTTCTTCGCAAGCTGTGGGTTAATAGCAGGACAAACTTGGTTATATTGCTTTAGTTGACAACCAGTCTTCAGCAAAAACAACTGGAAATCCGTCCTTCTGGACAATACCATCAAAGATGAAGGAAAAACTTAAAGCAACTGAAATGTGGCTCTACAGAAGGATGCTGCGAATATCATGGATCTAGCATGTGAGCAATGATGATGTCTTGGAAATGATACAAACAAAAAGGAAATTAATACTGAGCATCAGGAAGAGACAGCTGAAGTTCCTGGGACACGCAATGAGGAAGGAGGGCCCGGAGAACCTGATACTAACAGGCCAGATAGAGGTAAAAAGAGACAGGGGAAAGCAACGGATAACATATTTGAAGGACTTAATCAGGTGGATGACAGAACGAAGATTGCACGGTGTAACAGGAGAAGGCGTGCTCAGAGACACCAGTGATAGGAAAATGTGGAAAGCCATGATCGCCTACGTCCTGAAGGGACAGGGTATATAGAAGAAGAATAATTCTACAGCGGAAAAATATTCAAGCACTCTCTTCCAGCATGACTTGAGCCAGCATGGAAGAGTATGCTGATAAAGTTAACATAAGATTAATATCTCATTCTGAGGTGCAGTCTGTAACAAGACGGAGTATGCAACTGCTGATGACGAATGTTAATGTGAATACATTGCACTACAAAATTCAAATGTTTCTGAAAAGGATAAGAATTCTTTTTTTTTAAATCATTTCACCCCAAGCAAGGCATTCCACTGCCACTATTGCGCAGGGGGTTACTTAGGGGAAGGTGCTGAGAGAGCGATTAGATATAGGAAATATCGGAATGAGGGTGATAGACGGGAAAGGAGGTACATAGGAAGGGTGTTTGAGAGAATTGGTGCGAGTTAGTGTGTTAGGAGGTGTCTATTGACTTTACATTTAAATTCCTGGAGATTGTAGCTGTCAGGGAAGCAAGTATGTGGAAGGGAATTCCACAGGCGGGAGGTGCGAGAAAAGAAGATTCTTTTATGTTTTTGCATTACAAAAATCTATGAAACTAAGATGAAAATCAGCCGATAAATAGTTGCATTTTTTTAAATGAATTTGTTTTGGAGGTTGAAATTAAACTGGAAATTGTATGATAGATTTTGAAGCGACAAGAATAGCTTTTTTCCAAATGTACTCCATTTGTTCACACAGTCAGTTAAGTGCCTTACATGACTGGCTGGGCAGAAGATTTTCTCGCAGTAGGTTTCCATTGCTTTCTGCGACAGACTGTTTGTCAACTAAGGTTATAAAACCTATTCTGTCCTGCTATTTAACCTATAGTTAGAGGGAGAGGTAATGAATTAACACCTTTCCCAAGAGTATTTGTGTGTAAGTGAATGCATCGAATTCAACTGCAATTCGAGCTCGGCTCTCCGATTTCTCGTTCCGAGCCAATACCCACTGCACCACAACCCCCCCCCCCCACACACACACAATTCACTGTTTGAAATCTCATCAACTGTAATATTATGGAACACAAGTACTTATCGAAACAAATCTTTTTTGCAACAACATAAGTTAATCAAATAATTAAAACTTGTTTATACAAATATTTTCGGTTGGTGAGTTCTCTTATTCTTCGGAATGTTTATTTGGAAGAAAATGTGAAACATACTGTGGGGTCAAGTTTTACGTCAGTCAAATCGTCTGACCTCCCGATGATGACACAGACGGATGGCATGAGTAGAGTGAAATCCGACGTTTATAGTTCTCTTCCCAATCTGCTTTTGTCCAGCCTCCTGTCATTTGCAGTGGCCGAGAGCTGATTAATCGACTTGCAAATGACATGATGGACACCAACGTTGCTAGAAGTTCGCTCTTTTGTGTCCATTCATAATTTAAAAAACAAACAAACTCATAAACACGATTTTTAATTTTTATTGAATTGATCATGTGACTCGCGTTAATTGAACTTCGTTTAACACTGATATATTACAGTGTTGTGTACTTTATTACCGCACACACGCACTCAAACATACAATATATATAAATATATACATTGTAAGATTTTTATTATAAGTTTACAATAAAAACATAGTTTACAAGAGCCGTTGAGTTTCGGCACTATCTTTCTAGCAACTTGTCAGGCAGGGAATCATTATAAATAAAAGCTTAAAAACAACACAATTTTACTAAATCCAGCCAATTAAGGTGGGGGGATTTTCGGAGTGTTTGAAAATTGGTCAAGATGCTTAGGAGAAATTTGATTGTAAGAGTAAAGGGAGGTAGAGACTTAAAATGACTTCAGACCCAGGCATTTTTCATGCCAGTGATGAAATAAATTGAATGATACATATAGCGTTTAGCAAGCCTGATAAGTTATTTGGCGTCATCGTGAAACGGTTATATATATATATATATATATATATATATATATATATATATCTTTAGGGAAGCCAGCCTTCCCTGAATATCCGTTTAGATGAAACCTTGGTAGGTTTGTTGGCTCACTAGGTTAATTTGCTTATTCTGCTCTGCTTACGTATTTAGCGCTTTTTTGCTATTGATTACTCGTCTCTGGTTTTTTCTTTGGGCTACGTACTGGCTCGGTCCAAATCGCTTTGGCTGATGTTCATGTGCTTAGCTCTAGCTCTTCCATTTTTTTACAAACATTTTTTCCTTTCGCGTATATACGCGGAGGGTTTTTCGAAACGAGTATAGTGATAAGTTTGCATTTATATATATATATATATAACTGTATAGAGAGAGAGAGAGAGAGAGAGAGAGAGTGTGTTAAAAGAGAGATACTTTCGATTAGTTTATTGATCGAATTTTACAAAATATGAATATTCTGACGTTTATTTTGGAAGAAAATAAAAGAAATATGGTCATAGTTTTTTCACTTTGTTAGTGAGTGTTGTGACGTCGGTAAAGTGCAACCTACGTGTTTTCTTTTCATACATTTGATGATGCCGGCTTTTAAGTTATAATTGTTTTTTGTTTATTAAGGTTGTTTTTGTTGATCTGCCTGTATCACCATTTTACTGCTTACTATCAAACAACCTCTTATCGCTTTCATCCTTATTTAAAGATAAACTAAAAAGCCCAAAATAATGGCCAAATAATAAAATCTGGCATAGTATATGGAATAAAAATGTGTTATAAAAATGAAAATACAAAATAAAAAATGAATACGGAAAATCAAATTAGAAATAAAATGGTGCGTATTGAAATTATATATATAATGATTATATTATAATTATAAATATAATGGTTCATAAGTTTGAAAAGTAAATTATTGAAATTAATTGATAGGCTCTCTCTCTTTCTCTCTCTCTCTCTCTCTCTCTCTCGCTCTCTCTATATACATATTGTCATCCGTAGACAGATTTGTTTCGCAGCTCATCAGTACAGTTAGACACATCATTGCTTCTAGCCAGGATTGAAACTGGACCGAATATGACATCTGTCGGCGATTCTACCACTGAGCTAGTGGCGCTCGGTAGACGAAGGTGCACTTTAGCGTGTTATATACAATGTAGGCACATGCCAGTAGCGGAAAGTATTCAAATTCATTATTGAATGAACGATGGTTATACTGCTTATATATATATATATATATATATATATATATATGTCTATATATGTCTATATATGTATATATATATATATATATATATATATAGCAGTATACTTATATATATATATATATATATATATATATATATATATATATATAGCAGTATAACTATTCTATAACAAATTTTGGACATTCAGAAGAATGATCCTTCGATCACAAAAAATAATCAATAGACGAAAGGCAAAGAACCATAGGCAATACAATTCTGCGAATCTTTTATTTTCATCAGGTAGAAGGGCTGCATATGTTCCATATAAAGCAATAATTTGACGCCAGTTGTCAAAAATGCGGAACTCTAAATGACACCGGTGTTCAATCAAAAATTAGTTTTCCATTGAAGTATGTACCCCAGTTTGGGGAACTAAACTATCTGAATTTCTTTAAAATTTAATTTTCTCTCCCCCATAATCTAAACTGAATATTTATAATCTATATTTATCAGGAGAATCATTTTATTTTATGAGTAGCCATTTGCAAAGGACTTAAAGTATAGTCGCAAGATCTTTTATTTGTTATCATGAAAGGCAGTAAAATCATGGAAGGCAGTAAAGCTACTAAACACAGAGGGCTACCGAGCGAGAAATAACTATAAACAGAAACATTATAAATGAATGGGAAGTTATCAGAAGGACAGTAAATAGCGATTGACATTGCATTTAGTGTTTTGAAGATTAAAGTTGACTGGAAAGCATGGAACCGAAAGGGAGTTTCACAAGTGAGAAGTACGAGAAAAGAAACTGTTCACATAGAACTTACGATTGCATCTAGCCAGTTCAAATAAGCGTCAGTCTCGTACTGCGCTTAAATAAAAAATGTCTAGGTACCATAGTGTATTTATAGAAAAGACACACAGTCAACCTTACAGCAATGGAAAAATGACTGAAGTCGAGCAACCAGATCAAGACCAATAATATTGTTGAGTCTTCTTGGTTTTCAAAGATATCAAGATAAATAGCAAGGACACTGAAACATATGCAGCAGCAATATTCTAAGCATGGACGAGTGTTCGAATTATAGATATGTAAGGTAGGCTCTGTAAAATAATGTAGAATATATATAAATATGATTCTGTGTGATATTTTAAGATGATAATACGACAGTAGATTGAGTATTAGTTTGGAAAATGAGTGTTTAAACCTGTTATCAAAGATGAAGAATTGGTTCAGCCTTCAGACAACACCTGATTGTGTTGACAAATAATCGCCTTCCATACATCTTCTTCTTTCAGGACGTAAGCGATCAATGCCTTCCACGTCTCCCGATCCAACGTATAGATAACAACAATCTAGAATTACTGAATGTAGTAATATCTCGAACAGGGCATGGATTCAAGACATCTGTATACCACAAGCTAAAATTTATCGGACATACCCTAACTTCAACTCGCATCACCCATAGAGTGTTAAGAAAGGGAGCATCCATTGCTGACAACATAGAGTGTTAAGAAAGGGAGCATCCATTGCTGGCAACATAGAGTAAGTGACGAACCAGAGACGAACCGAGATATAAAGGCACAAGATCATAATAACACTAAGAAAAAACCTTGGTCAACCTACACTATGTGAAGGACTTATCGGAAAGATCAGTCAATTAAGTGCCATAGGTAATACCCGCTTGGGCGATCATGTCTCGAAAGAGACATGACTGACTGGGCAGAAGATTATCCCGCAGTAGGTTACATTGCTTTCTGTGGTAGACTGTTTGCCAGCCAAGGCTATAGAACCCAATCTGTCCTGTTATTTAACCCATAACTGGAGGGAAGTGACGGATTACTACCTTTCCCAAGTGTATTTGCGCCTAAGTGAATGCGAGGAATTCAACTGGTATTCGAACTCGGCACCTTGATTTATCGTTCCGTGTCGATATCCACCGCACTAAAACGAACGTCCATTTTACACATTAGTTAAAATAAAAAGATAAAAGACCCATCAATACTGGAAAGATTGGCAACAGTTGATTGAAATAAAAGTATCAGTCAGTAAAGATCTATACGTGATACGGGCTTAGGCGATTATGTTTCGAAAGAGACATGAATTACTGGGCAGAAGATTGTTCCGCATAAGTTTGCCATTAATATTTGCGGTAGACTGGTGCCAGCCTTGGCTATAGAATCCAATATGTCCAATTTTTTAACCCATAACTTGAGGAAAGAGATGGACCTTTCCCAAGTGTATTTGCGCGTAAATGAATGCAAGGAATTCAACTGGATTTCGAGACCGGCTCCCTGATTTGTCGTTCCGAGTCGATATCCATTGCACTACAACGTACATCTAAACTTATTTATGAATGGAACTTTGTCTGTGTGTGTGTGTGTGTCTGTGTGTGTGTGTGTGTGTGTGTCCGTTACCTATAGACTCCGAAACGGCTGAACCGATTTTCTTGAAAGTTTACAATTCTACGATAAATATCTGCGAGTGTTCTTAGCTAGGTTTCGTGTCGAAGTACCTCCGATAAATATCGAAAATCGATAATCGAAAAAATCGGGTTATAGAAAGAGTAATCCGATTTTAATCAAATTTGATACACTTATAGGCAAAGACATAAGAAACGATAGTCAGAGGTTTCAAGGTTACAGTTCTTACAATAGTGCAGAAAATTGATAATATATATATATATATATATATAAAAGGCAAGATGTTTGTGTGTGTGTCTGTTTATCTGCCTGTATATCTGTATTTTTTTCAGCCCCTTTATTTTAGTTTTGCTTCGGGTTTGGCTCTAAGTAGGTATAATTGTAGTTCTTAGTCTCAGCCATGACACCATTTACTCAGAGGATTTATTTAGCCTTCAAAATCAGTTTATGACAAAGAAAACTTATTTGATATCGATACCAGGAAATCAAAATTTGACTTGCATCCATTCATTTTTCTTTCAGTCTACGGTTTCACTTTAACTGGAAACAACTATTGCTTTTTAGTCTTTCGTGCTAACGTCCAAAGAGTCTGAGCTCCAGGGCCATGGATTAGTTTTAAAGCTTTCATTACACTCTAGCAACGCTGGGCTATACTGCTAGTCCGAAATAGATTAAGAATATCAAAATGGAAAAATATAATTTATAATGTGAAGTACGGTAACTCAGTGTGATGGAAGTCAATTACAGTTGTCTCCTACACGATCAGTTATAAAAACAATAAGCTCCACCTTGTTTGTTGCCAGAGTTAGGTTGAATAAAGCTTCAAGTAATCCGTCTACATTGTTTGTTTTTCATAACACTCAGGCAAAATTAATGCTGGTGCCTTTTAAGTTTGATACGTAGTGTACGATAATTTAAACATATTGTGTAAAATATCCTGTACATTAATAGTGCGACTATTTAGTAGAATGCTTTTATTATTTTTTGGAAAATTTGAAAAGTGACTCACACTCTGAGAAGCAATGTAAATTTATCGTAGGCCAGACTAATTAGTGACATATTCATTAGTAGAGTTCATTTAGGTAAAGTAAAAGGCGTCTGGTAATTGACACTTTTGGTCTTGGAAGTAAACGCCGTTGACAGACGAAGTAAACATAAATTCTTCATCTCCTCTCAACCCTGTGGCGTGAGACAACGCTCTGCAAGTCGATTCCACAATGCAAGGATGATGAGAGTTTAAACAGGAATTTTTAAAGTAAAACACGCGCTATTTGAGACGCGTTACCTCCTCCACATATGACCACCTAACTGTACTAAAAAGAATATAATGATCAATATTATTCATTGCAGTTAGTCACTTTTAATTGCTAATGTTAAGCAGATAGTTTTCTTTAATGAACGACCTGGTGTATAGTATCAATTCATTTTACACCAATGCAAATATTTGCCAAAAATTTTGATCGTTCTGTGAAAATGGCAAATATGCTATTTACCCTCTAGGCGGCCCTCTTAAGATGATATTTTGTACAAGTTTTCAAACATAAGATAAGCGAGTAAAACTTTACATTTTTAGCATTCATATTATACCAGTTTATAGGAAGAACAAAAAGAGAAAATGAGTCATCTTTTAGTATAAGAAATTATTAGAATAATTGAAAGTTTGGAGGTATTTAAGAACTTCTGTCTTCGACATTACAGGTTACATAAATATCTACTTATTTCCCCTCGTAATAAATTAATAGAGGACCAGTTTTTCTGATTGGGGTTAATATATTTGCTTAAAATAATTGACATTTGATATCATAGGCTTTTAACTGAACTTTTAACACGCAGTTGCGACTCTCTGTTTCATGCTTTCTCATGACCTGAAGATTGCGTTTAAGGATTGAAACAGATTATAACTGTTGAATGCTCGCCAAATTATCGAACTATATTAAGAGTGTGAATATGTTCTCGCTGATCTTTAATGAAAACTAATTCTTTATTTACAAAAAATAGTAAGCAGCATGCCTCTGAAAATATTGTCTACCGTTAGCCATTATTTTATTCCATCTTTCTGGCAGCATTTGTACTCCACGTCGGAAAAACAACACATCTTTTGAGGCTAACAACGAGTCAACCCATTTCTGTTATTTTTAAAGGAATGAAAGTACTGTTCATCCAGGCCATGTGCCATTAATCGGAACAAGTAATAATCGAACGGGACAATGTCTGCTGAATACAGTGGGTGGGGTAGGATCTAAAGCGTTTTCAACTATATTTCCATCAGTTTTGCAACACATGGCCTTTCATTTCTACGTTATTGAATCACTTTGTAAACTTTCTGCTCGTATAGTGGCCATTTTGTCTTTAATTCTCGGCTCAAACACATCAATTGAAGTCGATTCGATATTGATCTCCCGTGATGGTTTTGTTCTGTTTGTGCAGGTGAAAATAAATTACACCCAGTTGATCCCAACAAATGCAGAGCCGAAGCTTCGAACCATGGATATTGGGCCTTGCCGCTAATGTTAATGCTTACCCCACGATCTTCTACGTTTAGGGTTATCGTAGTGCATCCACTGTTTATCGCCGGTCACTATAAGATGCAAAAGATTTTTTGTCTTTTCTGCCGTTGATGCTGCTGTTCAAACGCGACAAGACCCCGTTTGGCGTCTCTGGACTTATGGCACCCAATGTCCTGGCTTTTAAAACATTCCCAATGCTTTCAAACATTTCGAAACTCTTGTGTCATGAGTCTTCATGAAGTAATGTCTCCAATTCTTAGTCTTCAAACTTTTTCGGTGAGCCAGACCGTTCTTCATCTTCAAAATGAAAATCATTATTTTTAGCGTCTAAACCAGATTTCCATGTTTTTTTTTTCCGACAGAGCATGGTTGCCGTAAGTCTTAACAAGAATTCTGTGTTTTTAATAAATTAGTACAGTAAAATTCCTCGAACATACACTTTTATTAGCACGAAATCTGCAATGTTTAACGCTATGAAAAAGAAACTTGTTTCCATTTCGCCATAATGACATACAGTGGATTTCAAGCTTTGCTTATACTACTTCCTTATAGATGTATTACCATCTGAAACTACATACACACAATTCTGAAAACACCATTTGTTAGGAAACATTGAGAAATTATGCATGGTCATAATATAAGTTGAATAAGATGGCCAACAAAATAGATAAGCAGGGGCTTACGGCCATATCACGTTGAATACACCGGTTCTCGCTCGATCACCGAAGTTAAGCAGCGTTGAGCCTGGTCAGTACTTAGATGGGTGACCGCTTGGGAATACCAATACCAGGTGTTGTAATCGTTTAGTGACGGATGTGTGTTGTGGTGCAGTGGATATCGGCTCGGAAAGAGAAATTAATTTGCCGGGTTCGAGTTCCAGTTGAATAGAATGCATTCACTTAAGCACTGCTACCCTTGGAAAAGGTATTAATCCGTCCCTTCTCTCCATTTATGGGTTAAATAACTGGGTAGGACTTGGGGACCCTGCCCTTAAAAACAAATCCCAGTGAATCTTGGTACTCGAAAAGAAAAAAGTATTATTAGATACAAAACTTATATAAAAACAACAATAAATTGTTGAAAATAAAAAAGGTATTACCAGCAATAAATAAATAAAATTTAGTTGGTAATAAATGACCCGTCGAGGTTGATATGTCATAAAAACAAAACAACCAACCAACGTTAGCAGATTTTTCAACCGTTCTTTTCTTCAACGAATGCCATGTTACTTCGTATGGGCTAGAGGGAGTGTAATTGGTTGGCCATCGGCGGAATTCAAAAAGACAATGAGGATATAATGTTGTTTTGGAGTGGGGTTATGAATGGTGAAGTGTTGAGCTCATAGGGAGTTCTAGGCGTTATTTAAACATTAATTGATTGTTTAATGATCACATAGTGCATTTGTTTATTTAACTGAGTACGAAACCCTGTTGTATATTGACAAACAACAAACAACACGGGTATATATAAAAATATATGATTGATATTTTTATTAACGAGATGGACCGTGAAGCCTAGGAAACAGAGAGTGAGAGCGCGCTTCCAAGGGTTGACGGGGGGGGGGTCGTATCTCTCTGTCTTCGTCTCGACTCGACTGTCGACTCGACTCTTCTCGTCTCGTCTGCTTTAAATCCGTGCGCCGAAGTCTTTTTATAATCTCCAAACCGGAACTTTTTCTTCCGGTTTTTTTTGCCTACGCACGCCCACGTAATTCTCAGAGACACCTGTTCTGTTTGCCTCTTGTAGCCATTTCCGCTACTGCCGGAAATAAGGTCAAACAAACATCCGTTCCTTTCAACGGCCGGAAAACGCCCCCGCTTCCTCACTTCCTCGGGTGGGCCTAGATTGTTATATTACAACCCGACTAACATCACAGATGATCATACGTATCCATATCAATAATGTGTCAAAACTTTAAATTGTACTTAGTTATGTCTGGCACAAAGCCAAGCAAAACTGTTTCCCGGAGTGTACTATTATCGTCATAGTAGCTAATAAAACACGTGACTGATTTCTCATATGTGATGTTCATTTTATTAATTAAAACAACTTTCACGGCTTCTGCTCCGATGAACTTAGCTTTATGGCGCTCCCTATGTATGAATTTACTCGAGCCACAAGATTAGCAACTAGGCCCTACTTTTTTACTGTGAAACCAATAAAATATAAACCCGAATTCTATTGCATCAGCTTCTTTTCTCGCACTTCCCGCCTGTGGAATTCCCTTCCGTTTATTTGCTTTTCCGACAACTACAATCTCCAAGAATCAATAGGCATCTCCTATCTCACTGGCTTGCATCCTCTCTCTCATGCTCTTTTCTCTGTCCAATCCACTCCACTCTCATCAGTATTCTCATTTCTCTCTTACCCACTTCCTGACACCCCTTATAACTGTCACTCTTTCTCATAACTTTCCTCCTATGTAATACCCTATGCAACAGTGGCAGTAAACTGCCTTGCTTGGGGCGATATGATTATAAAAAAATAGTCAAACATTGGGTGTGCATATGGATGGCCCCCATTCATACGTTAGCCTTGCGTTTTAGTGTGTAATGTAAGAAACTGGCTGTCTGTCTGTCTGTCTGGCTGTCTGTCTGTCTGAAACTTTCGGCCAAATCACTCTGAGAATACCAGTTCAGCATCGAAGTTTAAAAGTTTAAAAGGATTCAGCACAAACACTACTCATATGGGGATTCACTTAGGAACATCAAGTACTATAATCAGAAATTGTCTTAAATAATTTTAAATAGCCTAAAAGTGGTTGATAAACTGTAAAAAACAAAGTAGTCGATCAATGAACAATCTCTATTTCAGGTGGGTATTTATATATATTCCTATAATATGGTTATTTCTCGCGCATGCATTTAAATAAAGCTGGGCCAAACTGTGTTTACCCTTCAAGATGATCACTAGCACCAGGCGAATCGCAGATACTTAGTCTGATTAAAAAATAATCTCCGGTCAACTTTAGATCTGGCTTCTCTAAAGGACACAGTACAAAGTCTATTTTAGCCTCATCTGTGGTCAGATCAGTACACGCTGCATAAGTAAGAAGCACATTACTGCATTTAAAACTAGTATTCGTAAGACCTTTTTTATATCTTGAACTGGACTGGAAAGCTGACCTTTGTTAATATGCAATGATATTCTTTACGAGATAATATAGAAAAAAGTCAGCTAAGAAGAACTGAAAAGAAAATCATAAGATTGCGTTGTAAAAAATTGAAAAAAATCTGTTTTGTTTTGAAATTCAGCCTTCGAATAATTCTCTTACCTGGATTCAATTTCGACCTGTAAAAGATGCGTTGATTACGCTGCCACCTCTTCCTCCAAGTAGGTCCACATCTGCATCACTCCCATCTCAGTGCACAAGCCGCCGCTAGCAACTCATAAGACCGGCTGCTTTTTTTTTGTAAGCTGCTATGAAATGTCTGAACTGAATAGAAAAAAAAGCGACTCCATCTAAAATGATGCTTTCGACAATAAAAGAGGCTTAGGACGATGAAATTTTTGTGAATAGTGAAACAGAAAAAAAGTCTTTTTTTAGGTGAAGAAATCATAAAAAAAACTAATGCATAAGAATTTCGTTTTCAAGTCTTTTGTTTATTCATTTTTGTTTTCCCTATTTAGCATTTCTTTCGCTTTGAATACACGTGAGTCAGCAAGAGAAAATAGAAACTTGCTTTTGATCGGCAAAGAACATGAACTGGCGGCAAATTAAATACACAGAGTTGAAACTGATTCTCTGAGAAACATTAGTTGAAGAAGGTGAGTAAAAACTGGTCGGTGTTGAGGCTTGAACATGTTAAACATGTGGGAATCATAGAATTTAATGGCGGAAAAATATATAGAAGACAACAAGTAAGAATTTATTTTTGGACGGGAGAAAAGATAGCATGAAAGCGGATATATGACTGTTTCAATCTCCTGGTGAGAATCTTACAGATTTCTCAGATGTCGGTGTTCGGTCACTGGCAGGAAAAAACTCAAGAAAGAATGCTTTAGGCAAGTATGGAAGAGTTCATCCAAACTGTTACCATGAAAGTATCTATAGAAATTACACAGGGAAGCGGCGGTGAGAAAGTGACTGACGCCGTGAAGCTAGCAATTATTCTACCTGATTCTTCTTTGAATTTTATCAAGAATCTCTAAATATATAGCAGAAGCACTGGAGCATATATGTCATCAATATTCAAAGAATGGGTAAATGGTAAAGTTATGAATATGTAAGACAAATTCTGGTGAGAAAAAAAGTGTCTCCGACACAGTGAGCAAACATTCTTAGCAGCTGATATTAAAAAGCGTAGAACTATAGAAAAAGAAAATGGAGGCATAAAGAACAGACAGATGAAAAAATAATTGAAAAAAAAGAAGGATTTTACAAGTAAGGAGAAATGAAGAGGACAAGCGTAGGAAATATTAGAGAAAAGAACGGATTGTTGTCGGGAAGGCAACGGGTGAATAGAAAGTAAAATAAAGTTAAAATTATTGAAATAATATCAAAGGAGAGAAAATTGAAGGAGAAATAAAAAAAAGAAAAAGCCAAGGAATAACAAAGAAAATAAAGATGTCGGTACGGAAAAGATACAGAGTGAAATGAAGAAAAAAAAGACAAGAATGAGAATGGAAAAAAGTAAATCAAAACTGCGTATATAAAAGAAGTAGAGACGAGAATGAAAGAAAAATGAAAATATAGAAATAATTTCTTGTACTTTGATTTTCAGGGAGGGAGAGAGAGAGAGAGAGAGAGAGAGAGAGAGAGAGAGAGAGAAAGAGAGAGAGAGAGATTTCACTGAGTCATAAGAAGATTAAGATAGAGTACAATTCACCAAATATTTCTAAACTGCATATGTGAATGTATTAAAACTATGAATGTGATTAAATCTAAACATATTTATGAATGGAACTTTGTCTGTGTGTGTGTGTCTGTGTGTGTGTGTCTGTGTCCGTTACCTATAGACTCCGAAAGGGCTGAACCGATTTTCTTGAAAATTTACACAATTGTACTATAAGCGTCTCCGTGTGTTCTTAGCTAGGTTTTGTGTCGAGGTACCCACGAGAAATATCGGAAATCTATAATCGAAAAAATCGGGTTATAGAAGGAGTGGTCCGATGTTAATCAAATTTGATACACTCATAGACAAAGATATAAGAAGCGATATTCAGAAGTTTCAAGGTTGCAGTTCTTACAATAGTGCAGAAAATCGTTAATATATATATATATATATATATATAAAAGGCAAGATGTTTGTATGTGTGTCTGTTTATCTGCCTGTATGTCTGTATTTTTTCAGCCCTTTTATTTTAGTTTTTGCTTCGGGTTTGGCTCTAAGTAGGTATAATTGTAGTTCTTAGTCTCAGCCATGATACCATTTACTCAGAAGGACTTATTTAGCCTTCAAAATTCAGTTTACGACAAAAAAAAAACTTATCAATACCAGGAAATCAAAATTTGATTTACAGCCATTCATTTTTCTTTCAGTCTACGGTTTCACTTTAACTGAAAACAACTATTGCTTTTTAGTCTTTCGTGCCAACGTCCAAAGAATCTAGGACCATGGATTAGCTTTAAAGCTTTCATTACACCCGAACAACGCCGAGCTATACTGCTAGTTTAATATAGGTGCATCATATAAATTAAGTAATGGGCACAACAATCTCACAGAGCTTGACAACATAGGAAACACGTATAGGAATATTCTATAAGTATTACTGAAATGTTGGTTTAACATTTTCATCAAAATAGCAGTGAACAGAAGAACTGTTAAAAAAGCTATGGAATTTGTGTAATGAAATAGAGAGAAAAGAAAGGAACGAACAAAAAATGAAGATGCCATTCGGAAAACCCATCAGAAGAACAAAAGGCCATTCTAAAAAAAAAGAAAAAAGAAAAGTGGGAAGCAAATACAATGAAAAGAGAAAAGAACCGATAAAAGTCTGGCATGCAGAAATAAATAGAAAAACTTTTTTTGCAGAAACTGATATTGAACGAAAATTTTAAATAGAATAAATAAGCGATAAAGAATGTGATAGAGTAATAAATAAGTCAGTGACCTTTTAAACTGGAGATTAAATCCAATTTGTTTTTTTATTTGCTGGAAATGGAGGAATTCCGAACAACTTAAAAAATATGTGAAATTGCGAGGAGGTGCGGCTGGATAGTTGAATAGGGTGGAGAAATAAATTTCAACCCGACCCAAATTGCCCAAATCTGACCAAATAAAAAAATATAAGAATTTCTTTGGGAAGATCAATAAATTATCTATCTATCTATCTATCTATCTATCTATCTATCTATCTATCTATCTATCTATCTATCTATTTCAGTCTGTTTCTATCTATCTATCTATCTATCTATCTATCTATCTATCTATCTAAGTCTGTTCATATCTATCTATCTATCTATCTATCTATCTATCTATCTAAGTCTGTTCATATCTATCTATCTATCTATCTATCTATCTATCTATCTAAGTCTGTTCATATCTATCTATCTATCTATCTATCTATCTATCTATCTATCTATCTATCTAAGTCTGTTCATATCTATCTATCTATCTATCTATCTATCTATCTAAGTCTGTTCATATCTATCTATCTATCTATCTATCTATCTATCTATCTATCTATCTATCTATCTATCTAATCTGTCTGTAGAACTATTCTTATGTTGTCTGAAGTCTCTGAAGAGAGTGTTCAATATTCAGTGCCGCATTGAATGATTTGTCAAAAGATTTCCCGCAGTAGATTGCCATTACTTTCTTGGTTGCCATCCAAGGCTATAGAGCTCAATCTGTTCTGATATTTAACCCAAAGCTGGAAGGGAAAAAAGACGGATTAGTATCTTTCCCAATGTTATTTGCTCGTAAGCAAATGCAAAAAATTCAACAGAATTTCAAAAATTGCGTCGCTGTAAAATTTGAAATTTTTCAAATTTCAAAAGTGGATCTCTATTCTGATTAGTTAAATTGAACACACGCATGAATTTTTCTATCTTCCCACATCCATAAATAACAAACGTATTGTTTCTTATATTCAAATAAATATCATTTTCACAGCAATGAGCTAACCTTGCCTGATGACGAGATAAAAATCTGGAAACATAAAAATGTCCGTGTCCAATGTAAAGGATATTAATTTTAAATAAAAAAATAATTATGTTATGCTCTAGAATATTTGTTGTTTTGAGCAGTTTTTAAAAAGAATAAATGCCAAAGAACTCAGAATCGTAAAACTGTTGGTTCTCTTCACCTGGATTTTCACACACACACACACACACACACACACACACACACACACACACACACATATATATATATGAATTACTTGCTAGATAATTGAGAAAAATTGATATATAATCCATAATAACAATGTTTTGTTTTTTTAATCAAGCAAGACAATAATGCCAGAAAGTGCTAAGACGGAAAATGCTACAATAAGCGAAGGAGAATAAAAAAAATTACAGGAAACCAGGAACCCGATTCTAAACAGGGAACAGGGGATGAACCTTAACTCCTGTTTAAAAGACCGGGAAGAAGTGTGAACCGGACGATATGCAAAACTACTGGTCCTATTGAGGAGATTGTATTGAGGTGTGACACCGACAGTCACCCCCTGTGCTGACACCATATGTTTTCACACACACACACACACACGCACACACACACACACACACACACACACACACATATGTTGATTCTTTTCTAGTATAAATTTAATCGAAATGATACTATTATTTCGATTGTGTTTTCCATTTTGCAGCGACGCAAGCGTGAACAAAGGGTAGGGAAGAGGGTTATTTTTGGAGCTGTTTTTGTTTTTAGACGGAAAAGATGTTTTGCTTTTGTTCACGTTTTTATTTTTTCTAGTTAAATTGTTAGCTGTATTTACTGAGCTTGGTGTTATCCATATTTTTACTATCACTAGCAAAGATTGCTTATTGATAATATGTTTCTCTGGGATTTGGAAGCCGTTTTCATTTGGGAGGCAGCCAATTATTTCTTGTTTGCTTTTGTTTTTATTTATAAGTGCCATTTGGATATTATTGACGGACAGTGACCATCAGAATTTGTCATCTACGTTAGTATCCATTAAGTATTTTTCCAGTTATAGTGATGGCCATAGCTTTTTTATGAGAAACTATTGCATGTAATAATGAAACTATGGCATGCGAGAAAACGTGGTTAGAAAAGATGAGCCAGATAACAATCATCAGTTTGAAATTTTGAAAACGACATACCGATTTCGAATTAGGCCTGCGTGAGTTTAGTTTTATTTCATACTGATATCACTAAAAGTTATTAAACAATAACGATAGGTGGCTTCATAAAATTTTGTGTTAATTAAAATGTATGTGCGCTGCAGTGCGCTGCGGCTCGAAATGAGAAATTGGAAGACCGAGTTCGAATTCCAGTTGAATTCGTTGCATTCACTTACGCACAAATACCCTTGGATTGGGTGCGAATTCATATCTTCTCCTTCCAGCATTGGTTTAAATAGTAGAACAGGTCGGTTCTGTAGCCATGATTAGAAAACAGTCTACCACAAAAAGTACTGACAATCGACTGCGGAAAAATCTACTGCCAAATGATGTATAGCACTTAACTGACTGAAAATGGAATTCATTTTTTAATATATTTTTTATTTACTGTTAATTCACTAAAGAAAAGAACCCCAGAGTCAATTAAACTAGATAGTTCTTCTTCTTCTTCTTCTATGTGTCCTGTCCCTTCAGGACGTAGGCGATCATGGATCTCCACGTCTCCCTATCCCTTGTGGCTCTTAGTATGTTTGCTCCTGTTGCTCCTGGCAACCCCCGTTCCGTCATCCACCTGATCAGGCCCTGCAAATATGTTATCCGCTGCCTTCCTCTGTCTCTCCTTCCTTCTATCTGACCAGTCAGTATCAGGTTCTCCAGGCTTTCTTTCCTCATTGCATGTCCCAGGAACTTCAGTTGTCTCTTCCTGATGCTCAGCATGAGTGAAATTGTTGTAAAAGAGAGGGAAGGAAGAATTAAAGTGTACATAATAAGAATCCGTGTAGGACAGATATCGGATGACCCTAGATTTAAAAAAACAAAGATTGTAGTTGACAAGGAGGAATACCCACGGGTGGGATATGGTTCCACAAAGTAACTTTGGGGAGTAATTTGTCTGAGTGGAACTTGATCTTTATCAAACGAATACAAAGGGAATGGCTTGCTATTGTGTACATTGGGATGGCAGCTCCTAGCTATGTAGGTCTGAGTTGGTTGAATTAAAGAATGTAACTCATCCGAACATCTACTATCGTAATAGCGACAGAGATAGTCTAGCAATGATTTGTCTTTGGAATAAGAGTTGCAGATTGGAGGACATGTCAATTTGAATTGTAGAGACTTGACAGTGAGGATTGGGCAGCACCAGTACGGATATGACAGCAATACCCCATTTTTAGTCTGTCAAAGTTTATGCCAATAATAGTACAGAAAGTCTCTATCTTGATATCTAAAAATTTAATCGAGCTGATTATCATCCCATCCATGTTCACCCGATGGCACCCTTCCGAAAAATGGAGAAGGAAACGTTGAATACAGTTTCTAAAAATTTAAATCGTCTTACATTTGGCATAAAATAGGAATGCAGAATAAATATTCAATTATTTCAAAGTTGGCATATGTTTTGATTTTGGCATTAAAACAGAGGGCCAAAATATCCGACTATCTATCTATCTATCTATCTATCTATCTATCTATCTATCTATCTATCTATCTATCTATCTATTTCAGTCTGTTCATAGTCCATCCATCCATTTATTTATCTCAGTCTGCTCATAATCCATCCATTCATTTATCTATCTATCTATCTATCTATCTATCTATCTATCTATCTATCTATCTATCTATCTATCTATCTATCTTTCACAGTCTGTCATAATCTATCTATCTATCTATCTATCTATCTATCTATCTATCTATCTATCTATCTATCTATTTCAGTCTGTTCATAGTCCATCCATCCATTTATTTATCTCAGTCTGCTCATAATCCATCCATCCATTTATTTATCTCAGTCTGCTCATCATCCATCCATCCATCCATCTATCTATCTATCTATCTATCTATCTATCTATCTATCTATCTATCTATCTATCTATCTATCTATCTATCACAGTCTGCTCATAATCTATCTATCTATCTATCTATCTATCTATCTATCTATCTTGATGAAATAGACATATAGATAGTTTCCTGCTGATAGAGAAAATCCAGGTGCAAAAGAATAATTCAATCATCGGCGGCCTGATCACACGTACATCTGCCTCGGTTACTTCTTTATTATTATTATTATTATTGTTGTTGTTGTTGTTGTTATGATGATGATGATGATAGTCTTGATAATGATGACTATTGCTGAGAATATCGACAATGAGAAGACTTCATTTCTCTTTATTCACTCTTCTTTCCACCCGAGTAAAGAGAAAATCTGCTCGAAAGATTATCCGTCTTCTGAAATTGCAGTGCAACCCAAAATCAGCATCTGATTTTTTTTACACTAGGGAAGAAACATCCAATTTCCTCTTCCAGAGACGAAGAAAAGCCGGCAGCCATCAGACCGTGAATAACTTTTTCTTTTCTCAAAATGTTCCAAAGAGTAAATATTTTTGCATGCTGCCATATTTTCGCATCACTATTACCAGTTAATATTAATATTGGCATATCTCAACAATAAATACCGAATCAAACAAAACAACAAAAGAATCGACCAGTGATAAATAAACGAGAATTGATAGATTAGTGAAATGAATTTCTGGGTACAAACGTTTCACACGGCATCAGAATTACCTATGTAGTAGACTTTGCTGATGTATCTAAAATAGGCACTTATGAAAATAATTACTCCCATTTATTTATTTCTCAAATTATTTTAAGTTCCCATTTGAATGGATGTTACATATGAAAATGTTAATCGCTTTAAATTGAAAAGAAACAAAAGAAATCTTATGAACAGTTGCGAAATGCTTACGTATTTTTCTTTAAGCAGCAGTTTAATTCATGATTTGACATATTCTTTATGTATTTATTTATTTTTTTAATCGTATCACCCCGAGCAAGGCGGTAACGCCACTGATGTTCAGGGGGCTATAAAAAAGTAAAAAAGATTAGGTAGAAGAGAGTGAAGAGAAAAACGAACCAGTTAGAAAAGAGCAAGAGATGGATGGGAATACAGGTGTGATGACAGTTGCAAAGGTGGAGAGAAAGGTAAGGATATACAGGGTGGTAAGGAAAGAACTAGAATCAAGTGGTTTAGAGATGGGTATTGACATTGCATTTAAATTACTGGAGGTTGTAGCGGTCAGGAAAGCAAGAATATGGAAGCGAGTTCCACGGGCGATAAGTGCGAGTAAAGAAGCTGCAGGAGTAGAATTGTCGTCTGCATTTGGTTGATCTAACTGTGAATGGGTGAGACCCAGTTGCCAGTCTGGTTGCACGAGTAAACACCTGTTGCAGAGGCATCAGTGACTTAAGTTCGTTGGAGCAGAAGCCATGAAAGTCTTTCTAGAACAGACAAAGGGAAGCCACATCCCGTCGGTGGGGAAGTGGCTGGAGTCGGTACTTGTCATATTACTGATTCTCCTTTGGAGCCTGTCAAGAACACTGAGATGAACAGCAGGGCACCTGACGATATATGGCAGCAGTACTCCATGCACGGACGAATGGTTGATTTGTATATATGCAGGAGGGATTCAGGTAAGAAAGATATTCTGGCCCAACACAGTGACCCAACTTTCCTAGCAGTGGATTTAGCTATTGACTTAATGTAAATCAGACGACAGGGTAAAGCCGAGGAGGCGCAGTGTATTGCTCTCAGGGAGACTCGCTTGATCCATGCTTATGCGAGGCAAGAGAGATTGCCTATGATGATTGACAGACAACAGCTTGGTCTAAGACGCATTGAAACTTACAAGCCACTTCTTACCCCATTTCAACACAGAATGTAGATCCCTCTAAAGATCAGCAGTGAGATTATGTTTGTTTGCCACACCGGGTTTCTTACTGATGCAGGAGTAAATTGTGGTGTCATCTGCGTAGAAGCCTACTTGGCTTTTGATCTCGTCTGGGAGATCATTTATGAAAATAAGGAAGAGCATTGGGCCTATGATAGAGCCCTGAGGGACACCAGCGTTTGTACGGTAAGATGTGGAGGCATGCCCATTCAAGATGACCGGTTATGCGGTAATTTAGAAAAAATTGGATCAGATCAAGCAAGCGTCCGGTAATACCGTAACCCTGTAGCTTGCCTAGAAGGCCAGCATGCCAAACCCTGTCAAAAGCCTTTGAGATGTCCAGAGCAACAGCACGAGCCTCGCTTGACTCATCAAGGGCCTGGAACATGTACTCCGTAATGGTCGTTAGCGTGTCGGCCGTGGACTTGGCAAAGCGGAAGCCATACTGCCTTTCAAGGAAGAGTTTATGGGCAGTAATATGCTGCACTAATTCAGCATTAATAATGACCTCGAACACCTTCCCGAAAATTGGAAGAAGTCTGATAGAGCGATAGTTGTATGGGTTCACCAGAATTCCAAGGGTTCACCAGAATTCTTAAATACAGGATCGACAGAAGAGGACTTCCAGCATGCAGGAAAACACGAAGCATAAAGGCAGTAGATATACAGTTTAGAGAGGACAGGGGAGATTTCAGGGGCATATTTCTTATGGACAATCACCGGGATTCCATCACCACCGCTCGCCTTATGGGGGTCAAGTTTTGATATTACTCGAGATACTACTGAAGTCGAGTGAGGGTACTCCAGATGAGTCAAATGTGGAATTGGATGGGAATCTGCGAGCAAAGTACTCAGCCTTCTCCGCTGATGATGTGAGGACCTCAAATTCATTGATTAAAGGAGGGATAGAGGATTTGCTATTGTTAAGCACCCGTTTGCATAACCGCCAAAAGTCCTTGGAGCCAAACTTGCGGTCAGCTATGCGCTGTCTCATTCTTTCAGGAAACAACCGCTTGGTGTCATTCAGGATTCTCTTGTACTCATTACGAGCAGACGCGAATAGGCGCCTATTGTGGTCAGATGACAGTCTCCGAAATAGTCGGAAGTAGTGGTTCCTGTGGGCAATGGCGACCGAACAGGTAGGAGAGAACCAAGGGGAGGAATGAGATTTGAGGCGAAACTTCCTGGTAGGTATGAAGGCATCAATGCCAGCTTTCACCCAGGACAAAATCTCAGAGGCACAGTCATCAACTGGGAGATCGAACACTTTACCCCAAGGGACGTCGCATAGGAAATCGCGAAAGGCCTCCCAGTCAGCTCTTTGGTAGAATTAGAATTTCAAATGTATATTATACCATGGATCGAAAAATGACCATTAATTGGAAAATTTTGCATGTTTTCATACTAACCTCTTCAGATGATATTTTCTTTTATTTTAAATTGGTTCCAGTGAAATTTGCTCATCTCTACAAATTGCACCCTTCTGATGACGTAATAAAAATTAAATTATCGCTATTTTTCCGATTGATCATTGCATCCGGTGTAAAAGTGCACTGTTCTGATGACATAGTAAAATGGTTATTTCTGCTATTTTAAATTGGTTCTTGCGATAAAACTGGTAATCTTTACTGTCGTGGACCCGGTTAAGAAGTCCAGCTAGAAACAATATGACAACAACCAAAATAGGAAATAACGATATATATATTACACACAGCAAAATACAAATACTTAGAAGTATGTTAGTTGAACAATAAATACTGGTTAGGAAGTAATACTAGAATTGGGACTCGCAATGGTAATACGGTAGCAGTCTTGGGTATCTCTGCCTATTGCTCTCTGCTAATCTGCAGATCTACGCTCTGAGCTCTCTCACTGCTCTCCTCTTGTGAGGGGAAGTATATGTAGTTGTAGGAAGAGTTAAATCCGTTGAATGGGTGATGCCACCATGATTTACGAAATGGCTTTTTCTGATAATGTTATAGAAATTGAATTTTCGCTATTTTTACTTACATGTACAATTTACATTATATATATATATATATATATATATATATATATATATATGTTTTATGGGGACACATGAACTCATCCAAGCTATATATAAGTAGCAGTTCTGCTTTGTAGAAGCAGAGAGTAAGAAATAGAGTGGCAGAGAGTGTGTGCAGATGCTGTTTCATTTGATAACTCTGACAGCCAGACTAAGCAGTCATGCTAATAATCGCTCATTGTACTACAGTTTGTACTCCAGTTTTTTTTAAAATATACTTGTTTAACACTATTCCGTCTATGTGTCTTTATTTTTAGCCTCACCAAACCAAAACAACTTGGTGATGAGGTCACAACGATATTTCCATGTATCTATTCTTGGATAAGATTATATATATATAATCGTTATAATCTTAGTACTACTACATACTAATCAAAATTAACAATTTCTTTTTTGACAGTTGTGAATATTAGTAAATTCATCTATCAATTCTCGACAAAATAGGACATTTAAGTGTAAATTCAATGTTGTTACGAGATTTTAAATTTATTATTATGTCTGCACTTGAAGATGAGTTCATTCCTTTGATTTAATAGTTCACGGGGATTTTTATATTCGACTATTGCAAGTTTTTCTTCCAAACATAGATTGAATCTATCCCTGAAGTTGTTAGGAGTTTGTGCATGTACGATGATCCTCCATTTAATTTGTTGGGTTATTCCTTTTGTTTTTTAGCTGTTAATAGTATTTTGATAGTGCAGTTTCATGTTTCAACGAAGCGTTGGAAAAGGAATGTCGGTTTTTGTAGAATCTTTGTTTTCAACTCCCTGCGGATATCGCTATATATGTCTTTACCCTGCTTGATTTTTTTCCGGATTAAAGGCAGCTTCATATATTGCTTCATCGGAATTGCATTTGCCTTGAACTGGGCAATTGGTTCTGTTATTACAGTTACAAATAGGTTTGTATACTTGTGCTTTATAGTAATGTTTTAATAACTGGTTGTTGTGTGAGTTAATAATGTTTTGAATATTCTTTTTGCAGGAATAATTGATTTGAAGAGCTTTTCTGTTGAAAATTCTTTTTAGTGGGTTATTTTGATTAAAGTACTTGTCTATAACATTAAGATAATATCGACTGATATTTATATTAGATAATTTTCAGAATGGTGGGTTAAACCATATTATTTTCTTTTTCTGATTTTGGTTACTTTAGTTGTTTTGTCTTACAAAGTTGTTGGGTAAACTAATTTTTGTTTGAAAATAATGTTTTTGAGGGCTTCATTATATAATCATTAGTTTTCGTTATTTTCCTGGACGATAATCTATTAATTATCGCATTTACTGTGTTAGGAGTTAAGGATTAATTAACGACTTGTGTGGTTGGAACTGACGTTAATGTAAATAAATTGATTTCCTTTTTGAAATTGAAATTTCTTTTATATTTACTATCGTTCATTTAGTAATGAATTTGAACATTCTCGGTTACTGGCGTGTGTTCACATTGTATAACACGCTAAAATCCGCCTTCCCCCACTTAGCTTAGAGCAATGTTTCCCCACCTTTTTGACCATGCCCCACCTAATCATCTCTAGAATCCTGATGTCCCCACTCCCATATGTTGATATATAAAGGGCGACAATGCAAGAAATATGGCAACTAAGAATATTATAAGCAAAAATTGGCTATATTATAATACAGCCATTTGGAAATCTAGAATATGGAAAATACTTTAAATTAATATAATAATTGTACTTTTATTTCAGAAAGTATTTTTTTAATGCCATGAACACAGAATATATGAAGGATTTGGAAACTTTGCAAAATGAAGTTCTAAAATTATTTTTAAATGGAAGTTATTCACCAGGTGGCAGTGCAATCGATGGTAATTAAAAAATCCAAGACAAATGATGAATGAAATACATGTAACATTGCTAAATTTTTATTTACTGAAATGTTAGGGCTAATTGATCACAAGATTTTTATTAGCAAAACCCCTAACAATCGAATTGCACCCCCAAAAATCAAATTGCCCCTCTGTGGGGCGTATGCCCCACGTTAGGGAATCACCGTCTTTGTGGTAGACTCGCCGACGGATGTCAATTCGGTTGGGTTTCAATCCTGGTTAGAAGCAATGGGATGTCTAATCAAACTGATGAGCTATGATACAGGACTGTCTGCGGATGACTATATGTATACCATTAAATTCTCGATGTTCTTAATTGATATGTTATCGAATATTTGTGCTTTACATTCTGGTGTATTTATTAGTAAATGTATATTTAGTATTTATTAGTAGATATTTAAGCAAAATTTTAATTAATCTTATTTTTTTACTCTTAATTATTTATTCCTTACAGATGATGTCTAAGATTAGTAGCCTGGTCATTGAGCTAGGATGAAAGCGTAGTATCTGCCTTCAGGTGACCAAATTACATTTTATCTTTTAATCGTGTTTCTGTTTTCGGACATCTTGGGTTCACTTTAAACTGGCCGTGTGCCATTAGCCATCAGTGTGGAGTGGAACAAATAAATACCAATTGTAATATCTTATTTTAATCTTTAACGATAACAGTAATATTAGCTGTTTATAAGCAAATATTTGTTATCAATTGACCGTGGAAGTAAGTGCTACCTGAATTACGCTTTACCTCTTGGGCATCGGAATGGGATAAAAGTGTTGTATCTGATCTCCATATCTCTTATAGTAATAAGAAAACATTCGGCATATATTTCTACTGTCGGTTGAAATTTATAAAATCTTTTTAAAAATTCTTTTCAGGAAAACAAGTTTAGCTATGTTCAGTGCCATACGTGATACACGCTTGAGCGATCATGTCTTGAAAGAAACATGACTGACTGGGCAGAAAAGTATCCCGCAGTAGGTTGGCATTACTTTCTGCGGTAGACTGGTTGCCAGGCAAGGCTATAGAACCCAATCTGTCCTGTTATTTAACCCACAACTGGAAAGAAGAGACGGATGAATACTTTTCCCAAACGTATTTAGGCGGAATTGAATGCAAGAAATTCAACTAAAATTCGAACTCGGCTTCCCGAGTTCCGAGCCGATATCCACTGCACCAAGTATCTCGACAAATTACATATGCTATCCATTTTAGTTGTTTCTGCAGTTGAAAGTCTTCAACTGATATGGTTTCTGTGTTGTATACTGCCGCTACTGCTAAGCAACAATCGTCTTGACAGATAATGAGGAACAACACGCATATATATATATATATATATATATATATATATAAACTTATATCTTTATTCTTTGTCGCTGATAGTTAAGTGGAGTAGGGTGGTAGCCAGAGAGATATCTCGCACATCGAGGAGTTGACGTAGAGTCATTAAACAGCGAGTATTCTCTGTTCTCTGTTCTCTGTCTGTGTTTTATTTTCTTCTCTTCCTGTCTTCTTCTTCTGTTTTCGATCAGAAACCCCAGACTTGCTTTTCGCGTTGTCGTTTAAATGACGTCATGATAACTTTATCGGTTATTGCCTTTCAAGCACTTGTTGTCGCCTGTGTTTTCTACTTTTGACCCTATTCATATTTTTGTCGGTCATCGCTTTTCAAGACTTTATTGTCCCCTGTGTTTTCTGTATTTGATGTTAATCATATCTTTATCGGCTATTGCCTGTGTTTTCTGTTTTTCATGTTGCGCCCCGTCGCCACAATCCACGACCGGAATATATTTTGTTAATCGCATTTTTGCCTGACAAGGTAATATATTACTTGTCTATACTTCTGAGTTATGGTAGTATGTACAATATTTAGCTGTATTTACACCGTGTAGCTATGGAAAGATATATAAAAGGAAAATGGACCGCTCCTTTAAGGTAAGGCTACAAGAACATCGAAAAGCCCTGACACGAGGAGAGATAGAAAAATCAGGCGGAGCTGATCATATATTGAGGGAGAAAGGGGATCACCGCCCTCTATGGAATGAATTTAAAATAATAGGAAACGTAAACTGGAAACTACTTATATTTAAGGAATAATCTAGGCTAAAAAATATCCTAAGTTGACCAAGCATAGAAACGAATACAATAACACGTAGTACTGAAGAAAATCATTAGCGTCAAAGATTGCAATATGAGCTCTGGTAAAATGGTCACTGAAACATTAGGTTTATAATCCCAGAAATTCACATGCTGTTGTCCTCAAAGACACATGATCCAGTGGTTATATACGTTGGTTATTTCCAGTGACTTGACCCAAAGAGATGTGAGTTCAGTACCAGGCTACAGCAATGGTGAACAAATAACATACACAGTTAAGTTAAAGGGAGGTAACTACATGGGTACCAGAAGTGGCATCGCACATGGACTGAGAATCATATACCTCAGTGATAAAGGGTTTGGTTCGAAATTCCTAGCACCTGAAGAAGGCCAGAGCGTACAACCATCGAAACGTCGTAAACATGGCAGTAAAAATGAGGGCAATAGTCCGAACTATGTAAATAATGTAATATATTACATCTGTTATTTGGTGCAGTTTTGTGATTCATTAGTGAGATTTCAAGAAGTATAGTTGACACTAAGTCCTACAGTCTTATCCGCGTGAAATGGATTCGAGAAAACGGTTGTATACAGCTGACAGTTTAGATATTTCTGAAAAGATTTCATCCATATGAAAGCCACAATCTGACGTGGCTATTTACGAACAAGACTGTGTGTTTAGGCTAATATTTTGTTTTTTTATAGTGTTGGGCAATATGAATACAAAGTTCAATTTTCTTATTTTCCTTACGAAATTAGTCATAGCTGACGCAGATAACATTAAGATAAATGGCATTTTTAGAATCTACCAATTCATATTCTAAATTTTTTTATGGTGAATTAAAATTAGGTGTGATTACATCAGAATTTAGAAAAATTCCTTGAACTGAAATCTAAGAAACGTTTTTCTAAATTTTGTATATCCAATGTTTTTGTAAGTCACTGTAAGTCACTATGCATAGGTAAGTGTGTGTATTTATATGCAAGTGTGTCTATGTATGTAATTTATTGATTTTTACATGTGAAGAGATTAATTCTGCTTGTCTTCGTAATCTCCTAATCTGTTTATGATTTTTCTAAAATGACAATCAGATGACTGACCAAAGGAAGAAATAAAATTAAAAAATGAGTTTAATATTCAAATAACAATAAAACTTTTTGTGAACAACTGCCACGCCTTGAAGTGTTATCCGAGTAGGAATGGTTTTTGAGTAGCAATTATGTACCAACGATGGTGACATTGCGTTTAAACTCAAAGCAAAATAGAACATGGATGCAACTCAAAAGAAAAACAAATAATGAAATGATAAAAAATGTTTGTTTGGTTCAATAACTTTGGTTTTCAGAAAAGATAATAGATGCAAATTATTGTAAATCGAACATTCTTTTAGTATACAAAAAAGTCAAGGTTTAACCGTAAGTTCAACCACGTTTGTTTCTTTTTAATATCTCGTTAAAATGAATCTACGTAGACAATTTTTTGGTTCATTTCATGTCTTTATTATTCTGAAAAATCTTTCTCGAATAAGTTTTCTTTTTTAAATCATTTCACCCTAAGCAAGGCATTCCACTGACACTACTGCGCAAGGGATTACATGTAAAGAGAAAGAGTGGTTAGATATAGGAAATGTCATAAGGAGGGTGATAGACTGGTAAGGGTACCAAGGCTGAGGGTTGGTTAGATGGGAAGAGTGTTTGAGAGAATGGATGCGAGTTAGTGTCTTAGGAGGTGTCTATTGACCTTACATTTAAACTCCTGGAGATTTTAGCTGTCGGGGAAGCAATCATGTGGAAGGGAATTCCACAATCGGGAAGTGCGAGAAAAAAAGCTGTTGGAGTAGTTAATTGCGGTTACATTTTATCGGTTTTACTGTAAAAGGGTGGGACCTAGTTGCTAATCTAGTATCTCGTGCAAATTCGTACCTAGGGGGCACCAGTGATCTAAGTTCATTGGAGCCGTGAAAGTATTTATAGAAGAGACACAGGGAAGCCACATCACGCCGGTGAGAAAGAGACTGCAGCCTGTCTGCCAAGTCGGTGTCGATCACATTACAGATTCTCCGTTGTATTTTGTCAAGATCCCCGAGGAGAATAGCAGGGGCACCTGACCAGCTGTGGCAGCAGTATTCAATACACGGTCGGATGGTAGATTTATATATGTGCATGATAGATTCAAACGGAAAAAATTTCCGGGTCCTGCACAGGGAACCGACTTTCATAGCAGCGGATTTAGCAATGGATTCGATATAGTCATTCCACTTGAGGTCCGCTGAAATTGTGAGACCAAGGAGGCGTAGTGTTTTACTCTCTGAAAGGTAAGCTTGCTCCATGCGAATGGGAGGTAGGTGCGATTGTCTATGAAGGTTAATTGATAGTAGCTTCGTTTTAGAAGCATTACAATTTACGAGCCATTTCTTACCCCAGTCCACTATGGATTGAAGGTCCTTTTCAAGCTCGGCAGCGAGGTTCGCTTTGTCGCCCACACCATATTTTTGGCCAAGGCGAGAGTAGACTGTAGTGCCATCGGCGTACATACCTACTTGGGAACTTATGGCATCAGGTAGATCATTAATGTAGTTCGGAAAAAGCGTAGTACCTAGGATAGAGCCTTGCGGGCATCCGCGTTCGTATGGTAGATCTGGGAGGCATGTCCGTTTAATACCACTTTCAATGTGCGGTTAGAGAGGAAGGACTGGATTAGGTCAAACAAATGTCCAGTTATACCATAGCTCCGCAGTTTGCGTAGAAGGCTAGCATGCCAGACTCTGTCAAACGCTTTAGAGATATTCAACTCAACGGTTCGGGCTTCACCATTCTTGTCAAGAGCCTGGTATATGTAATTGGTGATGGTCGTTAGCAAATCAGCAGTAGACCTGGTGAAGCGGAAGCCATACTGTTTGTCAGAGAGGAGGTTGTGGTTTGTGGGATGCTGGACCACCTCGGCGTTGATAATGTCTTGGAACACTTTGCCAAAGATCGGAAGAAGGCTGATAGGGCGGTAATTTGCGGAGTCCGAGGGTTCCCCAGTGTTCTTAAATATAGGAACTACAGAGGAAGACTTCCAACAGGCAGGTAGCAGGAAGAAGATAGGCAGAATTTGTAGAGCTTAGAGAGGACAGAGGTGAGTTCAGGGGCACATTTCTTCAGACTCTGATTGGGATTCCATCCCCTCCGATCGTTTTGTAGGGGTCAAGTTTTGAGATTATGTTAGAAACCAGCGAGGGTGTAATGTGGACGTCATTCAATTGAGCCTCAGTTTTAGGTGGGAAGTCAGGAGTAGAAACTCCAGACAAATCCAGTCTCGAATTGTTCGAGAATCTGCGGGCAAAGCATTCAGCCTTATCCGCTGAGGAGGTGAGGACCGCAAATTCATTGATTAGTGGGGGTATTGAGGACTTGCTCTTGTTAAGGATGCTTTTACAGAGTCGCCAGTAGTCTTTGGTGCCGAACTTAGAGGATGCTATGCGTTGCTTCATTCTGGCAGCAAACAACGCCTTAGCTTCCTTGAGTATCTTTTTACACCTATTACGAGCTGAGGCGAAAGGGCACCTGTCCAACGCGTAGCTACGATAGAGCCGGAAGAAATGGTTCCGGTGGGCAATGGCAGCCGAGCTAGCGGGCGAGAACCATGGACACGAATGAGATTTAAGCTGAAATTTCCTGGCAGGGATGAAAGCATCTATGCCAGCCTTAACCCAGGAGGAGACCTCGGATGCACAGTCATCAACGGGAAGACTAAAAACGTTGTTCTTCGTCACAGAGGAAGTCTCGGAACGAATCCCAGTCTGCCCTTTGGTAGCAGTAGGATATTCTACTGGTCTGGGTTTCTTGTGTAGGGTGGGAATGGAATGAAATGTTGACGGAAACTACAGCGTGGTAAGAGATTTAGAGAGGGCAGAGCTGTCTGGTAGTGCAAGAGTCTGGGATGGAAGTGAAGCAGAGGTCTAGTAGTGAGTCCCTTCCGTTAGGGTTACTGGAGAAAAGCATGGGGAAGTCCACCACTTGCGTAAGGGATTGGGTGACCGAAAAATTAATAGTGTGGCCACCAGCATGGTCGGTGACAGAATTTCCAGCTACTTGGTATGGTGGACGTTGAAGTCACCAAACACAAATATATGGGCAGATGGATGAGAAGAAATGGCCTTGTCGATATTGTCAGAAATGCTGTCAAGTACCGAACAGTCAGAGGAGGAGGGCGAGCGGTAGAGAAAGAAAAAATAGCTAACCGAGCTTAGAAGTGATAGACGGAAGCACATGAAAGAGTGATCCAGGGATTCAAGAGATGTCACCCTAGCTAGAGGGAGGTGTTTGCTGACATAAAAACCAAGCCCATGCATATTGGAGTCCTTCCTGAAGAGGGGAAGGAACTTGAAACTCAGAAGAGAGGATAGAAGGGTCAAGGTTAGTTTCACATAGGGCTAAGATATCAGGTGAGTTAGTTCGAAGGAATGATTCTACGCTGTAAAAGTTAG
Source organism: Ascarosepion bandense (assembly GCA_037127315.1). NCBI lineage: Eukaryota > Metazoa > Mollusca > Cephalopoda > Sepiida > Sepiidae > Ascarosepion > Ascarosepion bandense. Next base: position 929,291 of record JBBBDQ010002275.1, on the reverse strand, counting down.
TGCGGATACCTCGGATGTTTGTGAAAGAGACGCAGACGGGTTTGGATGTTTTCTGACTAGCTGGTTTAGTTTTGCTATTATGTTTACTTTTTTTCATAGTGATTTAGTTAAGGAGAGAGATCTGGAACAGTATCAGTCGGTCACTTGTTTGCAGCATGTGAAGGATGGAGACTGGTGCAGCCTGTTACATAATGTGGCCTCAGGGTCGCCCACCGAAGGTTCATGCAAGGACGCCCGTCCATGCACGATATAGCACTACAAGAACCCCGATATGATTCAACTGTTGATCAGAGCAGCCTCTCAAGACGCTACGCAAGAGTTCGGGCTCTTAACTACCAGTCGGAAAAAGCAACCAGGAAACTGCCAATCCGGTACCTTCAGAATGAAGAGACGTTGTCACCATACTCAGTAACTGCAAAGAGTTTTCCGGCTGAACTAACACTATGACCGAAGAAGGGAGATGAACCGAGAACCCCTTCCTAAACAAGAAACAGGCGATCACCTCTACTCCTGTTCAAAAGAAGAGGTGGATTGTGAGACCGGGCGATAGTAGGTACTATCTACTCCAATTTAATAAAATAAAAAAATCAAAAAATTTACTTTTTAGTATAAGTCGAAACGAACTTTAAAAAACCAAAGCAATTTAGTCCAAGTGCATTACAAGAGTGACTAGCAATGTACCGAAGTTAGTAACAAAAATAAATGAAAAATAAAAGACCAAAAAAATAAAGTAAAATAAAATAAATTAACAGAAAAATCGACCGAATCAAGCGAACTTACCATGTGCAGATAACAAACTGAAAAGATTGAGAACATTTTGCAAGACATGCTACAATTTAAACTGTTTTTTTTTCAGATATTTTAAGCGAGTTTACAGCCAGTTAAGTAAGCAAGAACGGGATGAAAGTGACAGTGAGAGAATGACAGAGTGGGGAAGAGAGATCACCTTTAAGCGAGTGTCCAGTAGCCAGAGGGGGGATAAAATGGCCGATATTCAAAGAGTAACGGCCCTTCAAAATTCTTTCATAGAAAGGTATCACTAACAAAAATAAAAATAAAACCTCAAACCATATATACCGAAACGAACTTTAAAAAACCAAAACAATTTAGTCCAAGTGCATTACAAGAGTGACTAGCAATGTACCGAAGTTAGTGACAAAAATAAATGAAAAATAAAAGACCAAAAAATAGAGTAAAATAAAATAACGTAACAGGCCTTCAAAATTCTTTCTTTGTTTACTTCTACTTCCTTGTGCTTCTGTCTATAACCACAAATTCTCCCGTTAACTAACGATTAATAACCCGATGTAATTCAGTAATGATACATTTCTGTTATGAAAATATAGGAGGTCTGTTCAAGTGGAACCAAAAATATACCTTTAGTGTCCCAGTCTTTCCTCTATAACCGCACATTGAAGGTGTTATTAAACGGACATGCCCCCCAGAACTACCATACGAACGCGGATGTCCCTCAAGGCTCTATCCTAGGTCCTACGCTCTTTCTGATCTACATTGATGATCTCCTCGATGTCAAAAGATCCCAATTAGGCATGTACGCCGATGACACTACAGTTTACTCTCGCCTCGATCAAACATCTAGTGTGGGCGACAAAGCGAACCTCGCTGCCGAGCTTGAAAAGGACCTCCAATCCGTAGTGGACTGGGGTAAGAAATGGCCTGTAAACTTCAATGCTTCCAAAACGAAGCTGCTATTAATTAACCATCATAGACAATCGCACCTACCTCCCATTAGCATGGAATAGGCGTACCTCCCAGAGAGTAAAATACTACGCCTCCTTGGCCTCACACTCTCAGCGGACCTCAAGTGGAAAGACTATATCGAATCCATTGCTAAATCCGCTGCTATGAAAGGTCCGGAAGTTTTTCCCGTCTGAATCTATTTTGCACATATATAAATCTACCATCCGACCGTGTATTGAATACTGCTGCGACATCTGGTCGGGTGCCCCTGCTATTCTTCTCGGGTTTCTTGACAAAATACAACGGAGAATCTGTAATGTGATCGATACCGATTTGGCAGACCACCCGCAGTCACTCTCTCACCGGCGTGACGTGGCTTCCCTGTGTCTCTTCTATAAATATTTTCACGGCTTCTGCTCCGATGAACTTAGATCACTAGTGCCCCTTACGTACGAATTTGCACGAGATACTAGATTAGTAATTAGGTCCCACTCTTTTGCAGTGAAACAGATAAGATGTAACCGTAAATTCTACTCCAACACCTTCCTTTCTCGCACTCCCCGAATGTGAAATTCTCTTCCACATACTTGCTTTCCTGACAGCTACAATCTCCAGGAGTTTAAATGTAAGGTCAATAGACACCTCCTAAGACACTAACTCGCATCCATTCTCTCAAACACTCTTCCCATCTACCCAACTTTCAGCCTTGGTACCCTTACCAGTCTATCACCCTTACTTACCAATATTATCTGTATATTTTATGTTAAGATTATATCTACTGATAAAAATTTGGGAGTTTTGAAAGAAAACTCATCTTTGCCATACCCTTCTTTCTACATTTGTGCACTTTCAAAATATTTCCTTTCTAAGGTTTTTTTGTTCACATTAAATTTTATGAATTATTCAAATAGATTTCCCACATAAATCAAGTTTTTCTTGCCATCAAACGTGTTTATGCCACAATTTTATATTTAATAACTGTTAAAAAAGTGATTACAAAGTTTGTTGTAAACATGTGAAAACATATTATTTAGCAAAGTTTCTGAAGCAAAAATAATCTCCAAGAAATATATTCATGAATATTTTTCACGCGTAATGAATTGAAATTGTGTAATTAGCTGTTTTCAAATCTAAAACATTTGTAATACAATTAGTATTGCTAATTGGTTGAAATTTTAAGTCTTTTTCTGAAAATGTTTTGCTCAAAAAATTAGAGTTTTCACGTACACGAACTCTTTTAAAATCATGGAGGTTTCCTTCGAAATGTTTTGTCTGTAGTAGGGGTACAATATTTACAGCTTAATATTTTTTATTTCTCTTTTTTATTAATTGACCCCCCCCGCTTCTGAGTTTTGCTACTCATGGAAGTTCTCAAGTGATGTGTTTGTTTTTGCTATTTTATGATTTTCTACCTCTAGTATAATAAAAATCGTAAATATATATATATATACAATAGTCATCAGCAGGCAGATCTGTTCCGCTGTATCACAGCTCATCAGTACGGTTAGTTCCTAAACAAGGATTGAAACCCGACGGAATTGGCGTTAGTCGGCGATTCTACCTCTGGGCCACGAGCGTCAGAAGGCAGACATTTTAGCGCGTATATCATTATACACGCCCAATAGCTAGAGTTCTCTAATTCATTATTGAATGAGCGATGCGTATATGCCGGCTATATATATATATATATATATATATAGAGAGAGAGAGAGAGAGAGAGAGCCCTTTTCTCGCTCATGGAGAGGGAGACAATAGCAAGGCTTCCTAGGCTGTGTTCATTTTCTTTACTACCAGTTACGAAAGCCCTGTATATCATAATATGTTTTATGCATTTCATATATATGCGTGTATTTGTGAATAATAATGTTATTTATATGTGAGTATAAGTATATGTGAGTATATAATTATGCTATGTATATGTGAGTATAAGGGTATAGATTTATGTGTTTTCTATGTGTGCGTACGTATGTATGTAGGCTTGTTTGTGTATTCATATAGATGCATATTTGTTATATATATATATATATATATATATATATATATATATATACTACCGCCAATAATTATTAGGCCAGTCCAGTTTTGAAAAATGATGTATTTCCTTATAGTTTTAGTATTTATTTTTAAGTGGATAATTCTAAATAAAATAAAAATGGTTCTTTTGTTATTAATCGCAAAATATTACAATGCAGACAGGAAGCATTTGCTTTGGCCAGCCAATATGAAGAAGCAACTACCTTGGGGGAGCGAGCACAAAAACTGGACACCAGAACAGTTCATTTCATGAACATGTTATTGTGCAGTATTAAAAAAGAACAATTCTAATTTCATTTAGAATTTTCCGCTTGACAATAAGTACTAAAAATAGTATGAAATACATAATTTCTTTTAAAATCTGGGATGGCCTAATAATTATGGCCGTGTTGTGAATTCTGGTTGAGAAACCACACAAAATAATAAATAACAAAAACAGATATGGAGATAAAAATGTAAGTTATATTGAACAAAAACACACAAACTGGAACACGGGTTAGTCAATTCAGGAATACTATTAGTAGAAATAATCATTTGTAGTCTTGAAGTGATATAGTATGTCCGAGTAATGAGTCCATATCCAACAACTCCAGCTAACTGTGCACCAACTTACTGACCAACTGACTTCTAACTAAACTCTACAACAACTCAACGCCCTTTTCTCAGTATAGGCAGGATTATATGCAGACATCAGGCGTGTCCGTTATTCCATAAAAGAGGGGTGATCCCACAACAGGCCGGTAGTGTATATAAAACAAATATGCATCTATATACATATACAAACAGACCCACACATAGAAAAACATATAAATCTATGCGGATGATCATATATATATATGAATATATATAAGTACAAAGAAATTGTCACTTTAACTGAGCAGGTTCATGTCGACTTCGAACATTATGATGTTTTCACTCGCCAGAGCTTGTTTGCCATTCAGTACCGGTTTATTCTTCTTTTTTAGGCACCGTTTTTTCTTTTTAAACGTACACACACACACACACACACACACACACACACACACACACACACACACACACACACACACATATATATATATATCCTACACAAAATTAATAGACAAAACCTGTCTATATTATTCAATGAAATCTGCATTAATGAAAAAATGCTGCCAAAATACACACAATTTAAATTACATGATCCAGCAGCCCAACACACCATCACCACCTTGAAATATAAATGGAGCCTTGTGAAAAGGCAAATTAAAATAGCGAAAGAAAATCTTGACACATTATACAAGAACAAACATGACTTCTACAACAAACTGAAAGATATAACTACCTCAAACCAACTAGAAGAAATAATACTCAGACTATCCAATATCACCGCAAAATCTGAAGTTGAACACCGTGCTAAAATTGTCAAAAAACTTAATTCACTATACAATGGCACGATCACTCTTCCCAAAAAATTCGATAAATTCATAAATCTTTCCAACCACGAACTAACTAAGCACCAAAAAGAATTACTCAACCTTGGACCTAACTGCCATATATACCGTAAGTATAACCAGCTTACTAAAAAAATTGAAATAGAAACGCTCTATCAAAGCATCACTAAATTACAAGATGAAAAACTTATAACCGTTAAACCCGAACTGAAAGATCTACTTAAGGCTGAGGCAATCAAAGATCGCCATGATAAAAGCAGAAGCTCCTCAAAAATTCTATCGAAACAACTAAAAAGTGCCGCGCACGAACTACGCAACCACCTTCACATAATTGTAAAAAAAGCTGACAAGGCTAACATCTTTGTTGTACTTAACAAATCAGATTACAACACAAAACTCAACCACATACTCCATGACCACACAAAATTTAAAAAAATTAACAAAAACCCGACACACCAACTAAAATCTAAACTTAATAAGCTCATTAGTGCCAACAACGCTGATCAGAATTCCTTAAAACTCCCTAAAATTATTGGCGACTATAAACCTGGTTACACATACGGAACCATAAAAACTCATAAACCTAACTATCCTCTCCGCCCTATCATATCCCAAATTCCTACTCCTGTATACCAGTTAACTAAACATATTAACCAGCTTATCACACCCTACCTTCCGAGTAAATACAGCATAAAGTCAACCCTAGAGGCAATCTAAATCCTCAAGAGTGAAAAACCTAGTAATGAAATCATAGCTTCACTTGATGTGGAAAACCTTTTTACTAATGTACCCGTCAGTGAAACTATTGATATAATTATAAGAAATGTTTACAGTAATCCTTCATTACCCCGACTCAAAATTAATCCCAACATCCTAAGAAAAATTCTACTAGCTTGTACTACTGAAGTGCCTTTTGTTGATCCAAACAACACTATATATATACAACGTGACGGTGTCTCCATGGGTTCAGTGCTTGGTCCGACTTTTAGTAATTTCTACATGTCTAACCTTGAAAATACTACCTTTGCAAAATTTACAAAACCATCAATATATCTACGATATGTTGATGATATCCTACTATTAATTAAAAATACTGATGAAATCTTACAACTTCAAAAACAGTTTCAAAATAACTCAGTTTTAAAATTTACTTATGAACTTAGCAAAGATAACAACATTCCTTTTCTTGATATATCAGACGGTATGAACGGATCCTACACAAAATTAATAGACAAAACTTGTCTATATTATTCAATGAAACCTGTATTAATATATATATATATATATATATATATATATATATATATATATATATATATGCATGCATGGTTATGTGTGCATGGATCTTGATTTTGCCGTTGACATAATCATCCAATCGCTGCAATTGACCATTTATGTAATCAACTCCATAACACCCACAGAGATAAAAATTGAGGTCATGCCGCTTAACTGTTTTTTTTTAGTGTTCTGATAAAATCAAACCATTTGTACTTTGCCGACTAATTAGATGAGCGCCAAAAATTTACCTGTCGAAATAAATTATACTTTATAACCGCTTTAGATAATGCGTTGAGTTTTTACAGTTACAATGGTTGTTACAATGTTTTTATAAATTCATAGTATCACTACACAAAAATTTTCATGTTTCGAAGCCAGCCCATTATGTTGTTGGCCCACTGTCGGTTGTGGAATAAAAATAAATGTGGATAGTGTTCTACTACATATGGGAGATATGTATTGTAACTAAGTTGTTGAACTCGTAGGTTTTTTAACCTTTTGTTCATGCATTTACTTTTATAAAGAGTGCTCGATACAAATGTAGAGCGTTATACTGTAATGGTTGTTACAATATTTTTATAAATTCATAGTATCGCTACACAAACATTTTCATGTTTCGAAGCCAGCCCATTATGTTATATATATATATATATATATATATATATATATATATATTTCTCTCCTGTCACAATCAGCGGTTTGTATTATTTTTTTTCTGTGAGGTACTCAATAGCAGGCACATCAATATATATGTTGCGGTCATTTTTGACGACAGGGGCCCACTCATAGATAATTAATGGATAAATCATTTTAATAACAGATTTTGTTTCTTTTATAAAGCTGTATTGAAATTGCATTTGTTATATTATCTGACGCCCTATCAATTCTGATTAAAATTAAAGTTGTTTCGATCTCTCTAAATTTTTAAAAAGTTAAAACATACTTGCGCCCATCTGACAAAAAATACTTATATTCCATTTTTATTTTCAAATTGTTGACATTTAGATGTTTCGTAAAATGTTGAACGATAACTACTGCATTGAATAAAATATTTAATGTTTGTGGCTTTCCAGACAGATCTCCGCTAAACATTTGCCAATAATTCTCATTGAAAAACAAATTGTTGTAAAAAAAAATGGACGGTTATATAGTATAAAACGTATTAAATTTTGTAGTCTAGAAGAGGAAAATATCAATAATTTTAAAACCAAATTTACAAAGCCTTTCTATTGAAATCCAGTATTTTTCTTTCTACATTCATTTCTAAAGATTAGAAATTGAACATTTCATAGTAGAGAAGATTGCCAAATAACATTCTCCAGTTTACAAACTTCCCATAACATTTTATTAACAATAATGCAACGAGAGATAAATAAATCTATTGTCAAAATTTTAAAAGCTAATAGAAATGTTTTCAAAATAAATTATCCTAGTTCGACCTCTTCGATGAGAGATTACAATATTGATAGACATTTATATTGTTGGGAGATGAATGTATCTTGTTTCAATAAAATAAACTTTAATTACTTTATTAAGAATGTGTAGAGAGAAACTTATGAAAATGCAGACGCATTATTCACTACATTTTTTATTTAATTCAATCATTTGCAGATTTAAAATGGTCAGAAAATTTGCTAAGGGAAACCGAATGCGGACTATGAGAGATAAATATGAATAGAATTGCTTATCTGTAGGATAAAACAGCATTTCATAATATTAATCAAACAAATTTAACACATTTCTTTTAGTTGGTAATGTATAAAAATATTATTAAATTTTATAAACAATAGAATAAACATATATTATGTGTTGATCTTCGACATGGAACGCGTTACAAGTAAACTTTTCCAAATATATATATATATATATATATATATATATATATATATATATTGATTGATTGATTGATTGTTTAATACTTAGTTTTTGGTCCAAATAGGTTTAGACCAGTACACATTTGTATTAAAATTGTTCTATACAATTATATAGTAGAACGTTTGAATATTTTCTATTTTTAAACGAGTTATTTCGCTACCCAGGTTTCTACCACGAGTGGTTTCTTCAGGCGATTTTAATAACTGATTTTACCTTTTACCGTTTTTCTGTTTAAGAACGCTCTTGTAACGATGTTTTATTTGAATGTTCACGTGGCAGGGAATTTATGAACGCGCATTGTGTAAATTCAAACGAATTATGACGTTTTTATCCATGGTTGTATGAACCTAAGTTAGGTGTGGATGCATTTAGTCATAATTTCTGTTCTTTCATTTAACAGTTCGTCGTTATTTGTGTATGTCATAGTTTCTAATTTTTCTTCTTGGCAAAGTCTACATATTTGTCCTCCGTTGTAAGGCTTGGCTGTTTTTGAAGTGCTCCACCTTATGTGTGGATCTTTTTCATATTTTGATTTCAATTTCCAGACGTGGTTAGCTAATTTTGTATCGTTTTTTAATTTTTCTATTTTAAATGTAGATCTGTGGTTGAACCACCTGGTTTTAAAGTAGTGAAATAAGTCGTTTAAAAATAGAATATATATATATATATATATATATATATATATATATATATATATATATCCACACACACTCACACACACACACACACACACACAATATATATATATATATATATATATATATATAAAAACGGAATAGTGTTAAACCAATAGATTAACAAAGAACAGTAGTACAAACAGATGCAACATGAGTAGATCACCATCGTCACTGTACTGTTCCGGCTGTCAATGCTATCTGTTGGAATAGAGCTCCCCCACAAAGCAGACTGCTGCTTATTAATAGTTTGACAGAGTTCATGTGTGCATGAGTAAATTACCATAACAGTACATATATATATATATATATATATATATATATATATGTGTACTGTTATGGTAATTTACGATGTTATGATATATATATATATATATATATATATATATATATATATATATATATATATAATTTTTCATTTGTTATTACGCGACCTAGATTTATACCATGTGGTGTCTTCTGGCGAATTTCAATAACTGATTTTTTAAGAACGCTCACGTAACGGTGATTTTTTTGAACGTTTACATGACGGGGAATTTTTGAACACGCAATTTTTAATTTACAAGAAATTATAACGTTTTTATCCATGGTTGTATGAACCTAATAGGTATTTTTTAATATGGTTACACTTAGTCATAATTTCTGTTCTTTCATTCAATAGTTCATTTTTGTTTGGGAATAGCATAATCGCTGACTTTTTTCCTGGCACAGTCTACATATTTTGCCACCGTTGTAAGGTCTGGCTATTTTTCACTATACTCCACGTTATGTCTGGGTCTTTTCCATATTTTAATTTCAATTTCCACATGTGGCTAGCCAATTTTGCACAGTTTTTTAAATTTTGTATTATAAATGTAGACTTGTGATTGAACCACCTGCTCTTAAATGTGTCTTAAATGTTGATCCCAAATATATTTTGTTTTGAAAACGAACTTTTCCGTTCAGTATAAGTCTCTTATAAACAAGGAAGAGAGTACTGGATTGCTATGTGATGTCGGTTCTTCAATATGGCAGTGAATGATGAACAATATTATCAAAAATGAAGGAAAAACTTGAAGCAACTGAAATGTGGTTCTACAGAAGGATGCTGAGGATTTCATGGATCGAGCATATGAACAATGATGAGGTTTTGGAAATTAAGGAAACGAAACGAAAATTAATACTGAGCATTAGGAAGAGACAGCTGAATTTCCTGGGACATGGAATGAGTAAAGAGGGCTTGGAGGACCTGATACTAACAGGCCAGATAGAGGGGAAATGAAACGGGAGAAAGAAGCGAATAACATATTTGAAGGACCTGATCAGGTGGATGACGAAACGAAGGTTGCGTGGTGTAACAGGAGAAGGCGTGCTAAGAGCCACCAGGGATAGGGAGACATGGAAAGCCATGATCGCCTACAACCTTAAGGGACAGGGCACATAAAAGAAGAAGAAGATATATGCCAACTGTTTATAAGAAATTATAATGTGGATATAAAGTGGAGGATCAAATCTATATTATAATCAATATATAAACTGATCACTCATTTTGTGGCCATGCTAGTTTTTATACATTTATGTTCTAGATTTATAGGCTTCAGCTAGTGGATGGTAGAGCGGGGTTTGGTTGGTGTAACAGGAGAAAGCGTACTAAGAGCTACCAAGGATAGGGGGACGTGGAAAACCATGATCGCCTACGTCCTGAAGGGACAGGGCACATAGAAGAAGATGAAGATATATGCCAACTGTTTATAAAAAAATTTTAATGTGGATTTAAAGTGGGGGATCAAATCTATATTATAATGTATATATAAACTGATCACTCATCTGTGGCCATGCTAGTTTCTCTACATTAATATTCTAGATTTATGGGCTTCAGCTAGTGGATGGCAGAGCGGTGTTTGGTTGGTGTAACAGGAGAAAGCGTGCTAAGAGCTACCAGGGATAGGGAGACGTGGAAAGCCATGATCGCCTACGTCCTGAAGGGACAGGGCACATAGAAAAGGAAGATATATGCCAACTGTTTATAAGAAATTATAATGTGGATATAAAATGGGGGAGCAAATCTATATTATAATGTATATATAAACTGATCACTCATCTGTGGCCATGCTAGTTTCTCTACATATATATTCTAGATTTATGGGTTTCAGCTAGTGGATGGCAGAGCGGTGTTTGGTTGGTGCAACAGGAGAAAGCGTGCTAAGAGCCACCAAGGATAGGGGGACGTGGAAAGCCATGATCGCCTACCTCCTGAAAGGACAGGGCACATAGAAGAGAGGAACTAAGATCAATACACCATATTTTCGCCCAGAAATATAAATGTACTTTAACATTGGATGTTCTTTTATCTTCTATTACAGACGTTTTTCGGGGCCAGTTCACCAATTTTAACAAAAATATAGTTTTTCTTCGTTTCAAAAACAACATGTGAATTTCAAAAAAAGTATATTTTTTTATTTCTTCTCTAAGATCTGAAGGAAGTTAATGCGGGAGAAAGTTATAATATTGACAGGTCTTTTTTCTTGAAAAAAATTACAAAAGACGCTTCGTGTGATATTCTTTACACACAAATGAGAGATCATTTTTCCTCCGGAATGATTAATTTATATAGCCTTTTGGCTTTAATATTTTTTTAATTACTGTTTCGATTATTATTTAAAAGAAACATGTTTATACATTGAATAAGACAGCACTCGTACCTGAATATTCACTGGACGGGCCAACACTAAACTACTTTCCAAATAAAAGTAACTTTGCGTGTGGAAAACGGATTTACAAGCTTGAGTGAAATACGCTCATTTCGGAATGTTCTTTGTTCTCCAGAGAAAAGGAAAAAAGTTTATCGTTGCAAATTATATTCGCAACAAAGATACCAATTTATCATTATCGTTAATGTATCAATTCACTATAAAATATCTTATCTTATAGAATCACTTCTATAATGAACTGACAGAATAACGTGTATGATCTAAATTCAACATAACACCGCTTTAACGAAAAAAGAAATTCCTCATCAGAAAAAAATACGGATGCTGACATCAACAGACCCAGACGACAGTATTTTTAAAAATTTAACCAATGAAAATACCAGCATTTTAGTCTAGTAACCAGTTTCCGTAGCAATAACCAGCCATAATTGGTAACAAAAAGAAAAGGTTTATTTGGATAATAATGAATCGTTTCATTTCAAATATTACCGTTTTATCAAACTTTTTGATTATTTATTTTTTACCAAGTAAATGTAATCGTCTTTAATTTTAAAATATTAACATTTAAACCACGTTTTTATTTATTTATCAAATAATTTCTTACTTTCTCTTTAACATTCTATTTTCTAAAGTATATTATTAAATAACATTTTACATTCTCTCATCAGAAAAACAAAAGGAGAAAACCAAACTGCGTAAAGAAAGATATACTGTTACTGTAAATTAAAATCACATATCAACTAATCACCATAGACAATCGCATCTACCTCCCATTAGCATGGGACAGGCTAGTCTCCCAGAGAGTAAAATACTACGCCTCCTTGGCCTTACACTCTCGGCGGACCTCGAATGGAATGACTACATTGAATCCATTGCCAAATCTGCTGCTATGAAAGTGGGCTCCCTGTGCAGGGCCCGGAAATTTTTCCCACCTGAATCTATTCTGCACATATACAAATCTACCATCCGCCCGTGTATTGAATATTGCTGCCATATCTGGTCGGGTGCCCCTGCTGCTCTCCTTGGGCTTCTTGACAAAATACAAAGGAGGATCTGTAACGTGGTTGATACTGACTTGGCAGACCGGCTGCAGCCGCTCTCACACCGGCGTGATGTGGCTTCCCTGTGCCTCTTCTACAAGTACTTTCATGGCTTCTGCTCCGATGAGCTTAGATCACTGGTGCCGCCTCAGCACGAATTTACACGAGATACTAGATTAGCAACTAGGTCCCACCCTTTTACAGTTAAACAAATAAGATGTAACCGTAAATTCTACTCCAACAGCTTCTTTTCTCGCGCTTCCCGCCTGTGGAACTCCCTTCCACAAGTCTGCTTTCCCGACAGTTACAATCTCCAGGTGTTTAAATGTAGGGTCAATAGACACCTCCTATCACACTAACTCCCAACTATTCTCACAACACTCTCATCTACCCAACCCTCATTCTCGGTATCCTTACCCGCCTATCACCCACCCTCTGTCATTTCCTATATTTAATCAGCCTTTCTCCACTCTACGTAGCCCCCTGCACAGTAGTGGCAGTGACATGCCTTGCTCGGGGTGAAACGCTTATAAAAAAAAAAAAAATTAGATGTGAAACCTGAATGTGAAATCCAAAGATTATAAAAGAATATGCTCAAACCAGAATACAAGTATCAGGTTTCAATTCCACTCCCAAAGATAATCATAATTTTTATTACATACTTATTTTAATTTTTTTACAAGCGGCTTAAATTAAAATCGTTAGCTGCCTTGTCATAAGAATATTTACATGACTTTTATCATCCGCGGATTTTTCTGCTGAACGTATATTACTTTGATATGAATGATAAATAGGCAGCTGCAAATTAAAAATATGTTTTAAAGAACTTAACTAAATGTTACCATCAAATTTGTAAACTTCGGCACATCTAATATAATTATCCTCCCTTGAAATAACATCGACCACTCTCCCAAAAGACTAGTAAGATCGAGTTTTACCAAGATTCTTGATTCTAAAAATCATGTTGATATAAATTCCGCATTAGCTATCTTAGACTAAGTAAATACTCTTTATTCAAAAGACAGTGACATTCTTCAAGAAAAAAACTCTTTACGTTCAAAACTCTTTAATAGTTCCGACATAGAAGGCAATTCAACAGTAAAGAAGTTCTCATTTGCTTTAAAAAATACAAGAACATTATAATGGAGGACAACGGAAAATATTCGGAGTAATAACATCCAAAGAGATTCAAATTAGTAACTAGAAAATGTATATTTCAGTTGGAAGGATTTAACAAAAATAATTTTTCTTTTGAAGTATTGACTGCATAGCTTATAAAGACTATAACTTGGCAGACTGAACTAGATTAGAATTTGAATTTTTTTAAAGAATAAATTTATTTAAAAACACATGACAAAACTCTCAACAATTTTGCCAAGGAAGAAAGTTATTCAAAATCAAAACTAATTTAACATCTGAAGCAACGGGGAATCTGAAGCAGCAAAACCAATGCTTTCTGAAAAGCATCATAAAACAGAAACTTTCAAATCAGAAATAATAGAAGTATCAAAGGCAATTTTTGGGAACCTCACACAATCCAAAGAGATTATTTCTGCTAATAACCTGTGCCACATTATTTGCATGCCAGAAAGAATAATTTCATCTCAGCCTAATTTTGATTTCGAAATATCGCTAAGATAAATTTTGTTTTTTTACTGTCACTGGTAAACAGAGATAAAGGGTCAAATGCTTTAGAGCTTGAGATGAAATAATTCTTTTAGTATTAGCAACAGCATCCATATCATTAATGAAAATATGTAATTCATGTTTCACAGATTCGTAAAGATAACGAAGAACCTTTTCATAAGGAAAATTATGTTATATACAAATATCATACTTTTTCATTTTATCTTTTAAAACTTCCCAATTAGAATTAAACTAGCAGTACCTTGGTTATTAACTATTACTATCAGTCTATACTGAATCCATATATATATATATATATATATATATATATATATATATATATATAACGTAGTATCTTGGTACTTTGTAAAGTCAATTCCAAAGGGGATTTTAATCCGATGAGAACTCAATGTTAGAATTTAACAGAGTATTATAATGAAAATGAAATGGATGCTTTTATAAATCCATTGATAATAGGTTATTTCGCGGGGCTCTTACAGACCGCTATTCAGACCAAAATTCTTCACTTAAATGAATGGGTTAGATTTATCCAGACAAAACGAATCATGAGACGACAGGGTAAAAAAAAAAAGAACTGGGCGAGGAGGTTATATATATTACGAGATGTTGTTTTCCTATCCCAGACAATACTGTGACTTTAGACTTTTAGTTGACTATTCTCAAATACATGACAGTAAATTTAGGGGCCAGAAGAATTGCATTGTTATATTTGTATATTAATTCTAACGGTAATAATAATATCTTTATTTTGTAAATACTAATCTTTTATCTTTTTGGTTTTATGACAATAATATTTTTATCGTACATGATAAGAATGAAAAAAAAAAACGGGGATGAGTGTTAATTATTATTATTTTTAAAGATACCAACAATATATTTCATAAACCTTATTATTAATAATAATATGAATAATAACAACAACAGCAATAAAACTATAATAACGTTAACTAACTAATATATATATATATACAAGTAAATTAGTAGATATAAAGTCTTATATATATATATATATATATATATATATATATATATATCAGTAAATAACCTAAAGAGCCTCTTTAGGTTATTTACTTTTCCTGCTCTGCTTACGTATTGAGCGCTTTTTTGTTATAGATTACTCGTCTCGGGTTTTTTCTTTGGGCTACAGACTTTGACTGATGTTCACGTGCTTAGCTCTTTCTTTTTTGATAACCATTTTTTCCTTCAGCGTATATACTGGGAGGATTTTTTTTGAAAAGAGTACAGTGATTAGTTTACATTTACACACACACACACACACACACACACACACACACACACACACACACACACACACACACACACACACATATATATATATAATTTGAAATCCTTATGTGCAGTGTCCTTTCAGGACGTAGACGATCATTGATTTTCACTTGCACTTATCCCTTATCACTCTTAATATTTTTCTTCTTAGTATATCTCTAAACTCTGTTCCGTCAGCTACTCGTTGAAGCTCATCAAGTAGGTATTGCGCTGCTTCCTCATAAACCACTTTCCCTCGATCCGTCACGTGAGTATCAGATTCTCCAAGCCATCTTTACTCACTAGATGTCCCAGAAACTTCAGTTGTCTGTTTCTGATGTTAAGTATCAGTTTCCTTCTCGTGTCCATCCTATCCAAAACATGTTCTGTTCATTGTATCTTCAGCATCCTTCTGTAGAACCACATGTTTTTCCTTTATCATTGATGGAACAATTTCTTGCATAAATTCTAAAGCCCTTCCTTTCATGCATATAATTAACTGCATGGAACTCATATATACTTAAGCACATCTACACCTAACAATCTATGAACAGAAATGCTGTTGAACACGAAAAAATCAGCCGCTAACTTTTAACCAATATTTTAAAGATTTTCAACAATATTTTCCACCCCACTTAAATTTAACACTAAATCCAACTTGTCAGCCACCAAAAAAGTACAAAACATTTACATTAGGGTAATTTTACGGTCAAATCTATTTCATTTAAACTTTTTTGAGATGAGCCCATAAAGGTTTTTATAACAAAATTCTTATTCATAATATTTGATTTGTAATCTAAAATGTTATATATTTTATCAGATTGATAAGAACGTTGGTTTCTATAATCCAATAAACAATTGAAATTAGTCTCACAATTATTATAACAAACACTGATTTCAATTATAGGCGTTAAAATATCTCTATCATCTGCTTGAAAACAAGGATTATTTTTTATCGGAGATTAATTCAGGGCATAAAACCACAGCATATTTTGACTTTCACATTTTCAAAGAGCTTGCAGAAAACACCTTCTACCAGGACAAGTATCTGAGGAATATAAATGACTAGTACAGACATTGCACAATTTGTGTACACTACACTGATGTAAACTCTTTTTCAAGAAAGTATATTTTTTGCGTATAAAAGCACAATGATCATTGATCTTACAAAAATGACACTTATAAAACACAGGAGAAGATTTCACATGAAAGTATTGTAAGATAGTGTCATGGTGGCATCACCAATTCAATGGATTGAATTCTTCCATCTACTCCATATACTTCCTCTCACCAAGAGGTGGTAGCAGAAGAGCGATAGACAGAGACAGAGACAGAGTGAGAGTGAGATAGCCATGACTGCTACTGTACGACCATTTAGAGTCCCAGTTCGAAGATTAAATTATAGTATTACTACCTAACCCGTATTTATCGTTCTACTAACAGAGTTCCAAGTATTTGTATTTTGCTGTTTTTAATGTATATATCGTTATTTCCTATTTTAGTTGTATTATTTCTTGCTGGACTCTTAACCGGTGCCATGATAGACAGTAAGATTTTTTGCTTCGAATATTGGATTTAAACCTATTGAAAGTAAAATATTTATTTTGCTTGCCTGTTTAAAAGAACTAGCAAATGTAGGTTTAGTTATTTCCAAAGTTCTAATAATACCATAATAATTATCAAATATTTCATTCAAAGAAGGAAAAGTAGTCAGGACAACACTAATTATTTCCCTTTTCAGTAAGACAGATCATTTTTCAAACACACCGGAACTCATGCGCTACTTGTCAGATTTTTCTTCCTCTAACAAATTCAGCGAAAATGATTTTTTAAGCTCATTTAAAGTTTTGCAGTATCAAATTTGTTATCACGTGATATTTTAGAATCTGTTATTGTTTTAAACATGTTATGAATTACATAATCTTTATCCAAAAATTCTTTGTCCATGTCAGAAATCAAAAGATGACATGATCTTCTGAGCACACCACTTTAGTTGATTTTTTAAATAATTAGTATGTGGTGATACCGACCGAGCAAAGCGAGGGACCGGTGGTTTGCACTCTCAGGACTAGAAAGCAAATGACCAAAACTGGTTTGTGCGCACCCGGCTCCACGCATATGATCCGGCAGAAAACCAAAAAATAATTAAATATCAAATTCCAGTTCGCGGGCTTACGCGAATTTTATTTATCATCCAATGGGAAGCCCAGAATTAGATACGGGTATGAATCCCCAATGACCTGCTGGGACCCACAAAGACGAAATAAAAAGCCGACACAAAAAGCACCGCTAGAGTTGAAAAAGTATGAGCGTAATTAGCACATCCCTTGACCTCGTCAAGCGATTCACTATGCTCGCCTCCTTTCCCTCTCATCGTCTTCTTCGCTGTCGTTGAGCTACTTACCTGACCAAAGGAGCGGATACATAAAAGACATTCCTAACTGACAACGCTCACACATACATACCCACAAACTTTCTTTAGGCATTTACTGCTACGAACATTTTAACATCCTTTGAACTCATCCAAAAACATTACTTTATTTGTAAAAAAACCTTTATTGATATCTGTGTATATATAAAATGTTGTTTCTACACTCAATTTGATTTTATTGTTTTATAATCCCTTTTATAACTTGTAGTAGGCTATCTACTAACGAGGCCAAATTCAGTTAATCTGGTTTAACATACAACTACGTTTCACTAGAACGGATAACCCACTATAAGTATCACAGAATCTCTCTTTATACGTATCACACATTTTTCAAATTCATTAAAATTTGAGATAGGCTAATTTATCGTGAGATAAACTTTCAAGATTAAAGAAAGGACATTTTAGTCATGGGACCACACTATAATGAGAAGAATTTAGATTTTTAGCAGAGGGTTCTGAGAAATTTCTACTAATATCATCTAATATCATCTAAATTCTCACTTAGGTTTGATATACTCTGTGCAATAAGACAATAAAATAAAGTATTGTCTATGGTTTAAAATTACTTGTTTTTCAACATCATAGTCTAAGTAACTGTTGTTCATTTGTTCAATGGATCATAAAAAATTCATTTATTCTATTTTTGTATCTCAAAGCTTTTTTCACAAAGATTACTATCTGATTTTATAAATTAGATTATTGTAATTATATTATTTTAAAAATCTTTCTTTTTTTCAGGAAAAGATTAACTGTAGGTGATGAAGCAATTTTGACAAAGACAAAATAGTAATACCATTCAAAATAATCAATAAATTCAAGGAAAAACACTATGTAGACTATCAATATTTTAGTTGCAATAACTAAATTCATATCAATTTTATAAATTTCAAATATCCTATATGCACCATCAAAAAATTCCCTAAACTCAAAACACAACTCCTAATCTCACTGACTGGCATTTATATACACAAAAATAGTATTACATTTTTCCATTAAACACAAATAATGGACCCTGTATAAAAATGAACCGTTTTTGTACGAACTCTTCCATTCAGTAAAAGTTTATCATGTAACATATTAGTAAATACTCATTACCAGTCAATAAAAATGAAAGAGAAAGAACTCAATTTTATTAAAAAATAAAATAAAAATATAAAAGGAGTTCTCATATTTTCAAAATAAATAAAACAGAATAAAAAAATAAAATAATAATAATAAGAGTTAGTAACTGTTTCTTTCCTGGTCTTTAAAAACAAAATTATCATCATTAAACCATATTTTCAAGAAATGAATACATTATAACAGTTCATAGTCTTCTTTTTCCTTCGGTTATGGTTGCTTTCTGGCCGTCTCAACAATAATGATAATAGTTTGATTCTTCTTGTTTTCAGAAACATCAAGCAAATTTCCAGAAATTATATTTTTTAATTTATTCTCTAAGATTTGAATAACGTTAATGCAGGAGAAAGTTACAATATTGATAGATATTTTTCTCAAAAATAAAATATTAGAATAAACACTTAGTCAAACAAATAATACACAGTGTTCCCTCTAGAAAAATGAAATTATAAAATCTTCTAGATCGAATATATTTGAAAAACAAGTTTTACAAATTTTCTTTACACTAAAAAAACGTATTTATACATTGAATAAAGTACACTCGTATCTGAGTATTCTCTGTTCTCCAGAGAAAAAATAAACCCATATGGACGGGGCAACGC
The DNA here is from genome assembly GCA_037127315.1 of Ascarosepion bandense. NCBI lineage: Eukaryota > Metazoa > Mollusca > Cephalopoda > Sepiida > Sepiidae > Ascarosepion > Ascarosepion bandense. The sequence goes on along the minus strand of JBBBDQ010002275.1, from coordinate 909,522 downwards.
CCAACTAATTTCCAAATAAAAGTAACTTCACATCATTTTAATGTTCTCCTCTGTTTCTTTAAATATGGAGAACTAAATTTACAAATTTGTGTGTAATATATTTATTTCCGAATATTTTCTGTTCTCCAGATAAATGAATAAAACATATGGTTATAAATATAATAGCAAAATTACGTGTCCGATCTTAATACATCATAACATCGCTCTACTTTAACAAAAAAAAAAATTCTCGTCTGAAAGAAATGTAGACACCAATACCACAGATAAAAATAACAACAGTTTGTTTTTTAAATTTAACCAGTAAAAACACCAGCATTTCAGGCTAGTAACCGGTTGTTGCAGCAATCTCCAGCCCCAATCTATAACGAAAAGTGAAGCGTCTAACTTAAAAGATTACTGTCTCATCAAACATGTTATTTTTTTATTTTTATCAAGTTATTGTAAGCGTTTTCATTTTATAAATATTAACGTTTCAACCGCATTTTTATTTATTCATCAAATATTTTTCTTACTTGCCATTTTATGAATACTTTCTTTAACTTCCTATTTTCTAAAGTATCTTATTAAATAATTTTTCACACACACACACACACACACACACACACACATATATATGAATAATGAATAAATATAGTTTAAGGTGTGCTATATTTATAAGACAAAGTGCTCAATATCAGTGAAAGAGCGTATGTAAAATATAAAAGAGTGAACATTGAAGTCAACATTCAGGGGCAACAGACTGTTTTATGCTAAGCGCAATTATCAGGCCACATGCGTTGAGTTTTTTCTCGGATATATATATATATATATATATATATATATATATATATATATATATCCAAGAAAATTATATATGCGTTGAGTTGAGTTTTTCCTCGGCTATTTATATATATATATATATATATATATATATATATATATATATATATATATACATATATATATATATATCCGAGAAAATTATATATAAATAGCCAAGGAAGAACTCAACAGATGTGGCCTGATGAATGCGCTTAGCATAAAACAGTGTGTCGCCCCTAAGTGTTGACTTCAATGTTCACTCTTATATATATATATATATATATATATATATATATATATATAAATTACTGAAAAATCTTTTTACTAAAACAGATTTAAGTACAACAAAATATGCGTTGCATGTATGCCAACTTTGTGTCATAATTTTAAAAGAATAATTGTTGCCTTTAAGGAGCCTAACATCTAACAATGCTATCTTGTAAAAATCATCCTCAATAACGAGCTTGCAGTCACAGTATCTTTGTTAAATATGTGGACTAATTAATATATCAACAAATAAACGCTAGAAAAAATCACCTCCTTCTTTCAGAGAACACTTTTGGGGAATAAGGAATAAATTAGCAAAAGAGAATAACGTAGCAATACAAAAGACAGAAACACAGAATATGAACATTTTTATTGAATTTAGACTTCGGTTTTCGTTTGATGACTGTGAATAATTCGAGACAAATTAATTTTTTCCAAGTGAAACTATCAAATTACGACAGTTACTTTTATTTCTATTGTCGTTAGTTTAATTTATTAACAAATGCTTAAAAACATTTCTTGGTGATAATATATCTTCTTTGGATAATGCTGTCATTACTGCCAAATATGACACAAGGTTTTTATCAATATCAAATTAGCTACCAAAAGTATAAATTATAAAAGCATACGCGTAGAAAAGTAGATTAATTCCCAGGTTTGTAAATTTAGTGATATAGAGTTCAATCCCCGAGCCTGATGGTACAGACTTAGAAACAGTGGGCAAAAGTACGTTTCATCGAGTGAGGACAGAACTCACAACCAATGGTTGACCGGACTAACTGCCTAACCATTACTCTAGACTGATGTGTCCTCAGAGGGAACTGTTGCAAAATTCAACGAAGGTAAAGTGTTAGACTCAGTGGAAACATGGCAGGCAATAACTGAGCAGTACTAAGTAAGAACAAATGAAGAAAGTAATTGGATTATTTAAAGTTTAGTGAGTTGGCTAAAAGACTTAATCCAACAATTCTTGAAAACTTCAATTTACGAGGGTCATTCAATAAACAAGGTGAATTTTTCGGTATAAGGACTTCGAATATAGATAGAAGCTTACTTTTTTTAAAAATCTTTTTCTTTTTTCTTTTTCTTTACTCCTTTTTCAAAGGGATTTGATTTTTTTTGCAGATTGAAAAAAAACTTTGAGAGTTTTACAGATTAACAAAGATGGCCGACCAAGAAGCATGCTCCAGGATGGAACAGAGGTCAGCTATGAATTTGTTGTTTGCTGAAGAATGCAAACCAGTTGAAATTCATAGGAGAATGTCAACTGTGTATGGTGCCACATGTTTCAACCAAAAAATGTGTCTACAAGTGGGCTAAATTGTTTAAAGCAGGACAGAGCAGTGTTGATGATGAAGACAGGCATTGGAAGCCTACAGAAGTGAGATTTCTTGAGGTGATCAAATCAGTCAATGACCGCAATTCAGTCTGACAGAAGGATGACAGTGGATGGCATTGCAAGGACTTTGAACCTATCTGTTGGGACAGGACACAAAATTGTCCAAGATGACCTTGCCTACTCGAAGGTCAGCTACCGGTGGGTGCCAAAGATGCTTACTGCAGAGCAAAAACAGAAGAGTGTCGAGTTGTTCAAGCAGTGTCTCCCTTACAGCCCAGACCTTACCCTTTCAGACATTCACCTGTTTGGTCCCTTGAAAGCGTTCACGAGAGGCACAAAGTTTAAAAGTGACGATGAAGTCAAAAGTGCTGTGAGCGAATGGCTGAGACATCAGTCCAAAGATTCTTACTCTAAGGGTATACAGAAGCTTGTGCACAGATGGAAAAAGTGTGTGACGCTGCTGTATTAGAAGTCCTTATACCGAAATATTCACCTTATTAAATTGAATGATCCTCGTGTTTCACATGTAAATATTCTGTTATAATTTCAGCTTCATGTTTATATTTACCACTATCAAATCTGAAAATATTTAGGCTTACCGGTTATCCGTGCGGAAAGGAGCGACCTGAGTTCAAATTCCAGTTATTTGCGTTCACTTTGTACAAATACTTTTGGAAATATAGGAGTTCATCTTTTACTTGTGAGCTAAAAACAGGATAGACTTTGACGTCTAGCCTTGGTTGATTACCATTCTATGAGAAGGAAAATTGAGAATTGAAATTTAGTTGGAGGTAGGTTTATCAAGTAAACTGACACACCGTATAATCTACAGACCATACACATATATACATAATCGGTGAAGCAACGTTGAACCCAGTCAGTACCTAGATGGGTGACAGTTTGAAAATAACAGGTGCTGTAAGCTTGTATGTGTGGGTAGTTTAATAAATAATTAATCGAAATTATTAATCAGAAAGTTTCATTTCAAGTTTCATTCGTTGCATTTATTTATGCGCAAATACAATTGGGAAAGGTATGAATCTCCCTATTCCTCCAAGCCATAGGTTAAATAGTAAGACTTGTATGACTAAAGCCATTATTACCTATAAAAATAGAAATTGCGTAAAAATATTTAGATGTCGATATTAATTCATAGAGGGGTTGATATATCGCTAAACAAAAACAACCAACCAACAATAATGGGAGAAGGAAATGATTAATTGATTGATTCGTTTGTTTGATAGCATATCGACTCCTTATGGGTCATTTAATGCCGAAATGTAATTTTCTTGGGAACTTTGAAGTAATAAAAATTTCTACTGCTTTCACAATTGAATACGTGGTAAATGATACACATTTTATCCATATACTTGTATGTATAGACATGATTACTAGAGGCGATGATGTGTGTGATATGTGTATATTTTGTAATTTAATTTTTGTTAGTTGTTGGTTTTACCAGCATATATATCCTTTTGGGTCATTTAATGCTGAAAGATTTGTTTGGTTTTTGTTTAATGATCGTTGAACTTTTGTGAGTATTGTTGTCGAGATATAAGTAGAGGTGTTGTGATTTGATGTGTGATGGTTATATGCTATCTTCCTTTGCAACTATATTTTGTTATAAAATTTTGTTGCTTTTAGGAAATCTCAAAGGTCGCTTGGGTTAGCTTTGTTTAAGATGTCTTTAATGCAGTTTGACTTAAGAAATTATTAAATATTGTATTAATTAATGTCATCAAAGAGTTCTTTTATGTTGATTGTTCGGTTGTTTTTTTTAAAACCAGCTAATCAAACACTATGGATTATTTAACACACATTAAAACAAAACGAAAAACAAAAACAAAAAACAAAAAAAAGAAAAACAAAACAAAAAAAAGAACAAAACAAAACAAAAAAGAAAACAAAATTTTATAGCTTCAACTAAATATATTTTGAACGCAATTGTATATTTTCAACTAAAGATAAAATGTATCGCTGGTTATTTTGCTTTAAAAATGTATTGTTGGTCATTTTATTATAACAATGGATTATTGGCTTTTGTTTATATGAAATTTAAAATGCTATTTTTATGTATTTTATAAATTCATAGTATTTTAGAATTTGACATATTTTATAATTTCATAGCATTTTATCATTTCATAGCATTTTATAATTTTATAGCATTTTATAATTTCAAAGTATTTTATAATTCATAATATTTTATAATTTCATAGTATTTTATAATTTCAAAATATTTTATAATTTCATAGTATTTTATAATTTCAAAGTATTTCATAATTTCACAGTATTTTATAATTTCATAGTATTTTATAATATTCAGTACCTATCCTATACCTAGCTAATCCGACTCACGATCCAAACATACGTTACAATTTTCTCATCCAACACCAGAACATGTCCATCATCATTCAATCCTTCATACACCAAAATACCTCAAACATACCAGGGACCTAAAAAAAAAAAATATACAAATAAAAGAGTATAAAAATTCTATTCTGATTAATAGATACAAAAATATATTTAAAATATATCATGAAAAGATATGTGGGGAGGGGCATGACATAAATTCTCAAAACAAAAATTTTAAACAAAAGATACAAACAGAAATCATGATGTTAGTTGGACCCAACCAACTCACGAAACTAAGAGGCCACATTATTCTGCCCATATGACAAAATCAAGAGGCACTTTCTACAGGTAGTAGAGATGAGAAAATAAAATGGATGGGGAGAATATAATCCTGACCCAGACGAGATAAAACGGGACAAAAATAAAAAAAATAAAAACTGGGAAAATTGGGAATCTCGACATGGATCATAACAAAAGACAATACCGGGGACAGGCTAGGACTCACATTCATTCCCATTAACTAGGTACACAAAAAAGAAGTACCTTAACCAGGGGACGGTTCCAAAGGAATCCATCCCAATGTAACTAGTAGATCTAAAAGAGAAAGTCAAGGCTAGTCCCGTTCACGCGAACCAAGCTCGCCACATTTACTCACCTTTCGCTAAAGTCTATCGGGGTCAACCGTTTCCAATCAGATCTAATCTTAATTTTGAGTTGATGCTCAAAATATCGGATCAGATCCTGATGTGAAAGTCGGCCATCTCGCACGACTTCCTCCAGTCGCAATGTCCATATCACCATTCGAGCTGTGGCCAGCAGCGACAGAAACACCACTCGCTTCACTCCCGAAAACGGGGGCGACACATTATCACAAGCGTATGCACTATCAATGAGCACGAGCTCATGCGGCGCGATACGAGCAGTCAACTCGCCGATACGGTCCCATAGAGGGCGAACCCGAGAACAATGGCAGAAGGCATGCTCAGACGTCTTCTTTAAACCAAGGTCACAGCGTTCACAATCTGGCAAATCCGCCAGGCCGCATATGAAGGCGGCGTCATTGAGAGACAAGCGATTACGAGCCAATCGCCAGGTAAGCGAAAACTCAGAGTTGTTGAAATAATCGGCACCTGGCGCCCAAGACCAATAAGAGTGATACTCCTCCGACATGCCGGGCACTTCGCGTAGTGTTCCCTTCGCGACACCCGCCACTAATCTCTGATAGAAGACTTTCCTAGGCCGAGAAAGGTCACTGGACCGAGGAATGGCCCTCAAAGCCGCCAGACATTCGAGGAGAAATCTCGAACGCCCCCGAGGATTACGGCACCACCTCGAGATTGGAAGAGTGATAGTAAGGCTAGGGAACATGTTCCTCACTATCCCAGTTAGCAACGAGTCTTCCAATAATGCACGTCTGAGAAATACCACCCTGAAAGCGAGCTTGTGACTCACCAAGTGCGGCATTCTCAGACCCCCATAAGACGGATGTTGGTAACAGACAATTTTATAGACGTGATGTTTGCGTCCTCTTCACAGAGAGGAGAATAGCAAACTCTCGATCGCCTTCTCACGCCGTTCACAAAGTGGAAGTACAGACAGCCGGTAAAGCATATTAGGAAAGACGTATGTAACACACGCCTCAGCCAAACCCTTTAAGGACAAATTCCTTCGACGCCAAATCTCAACCGACGGATCACCTTTGCCTGTACATCAGACCAATTTTTCTCCAACTAGAGGTCGGGCCCAAACTACACTCCAAGAATGCGGACAGGGCCGTCCGTCCAGTCAAAGGGCCCCGGGAGGGTAGCACCCTTCCAGGCACCTAACCGCAAGCCGGAAGACTTGTAGCAGTTAATCTTGGCCCCTGTCACCGGTTCGAACCGTTCAAGTGCCTTCTGTACCACCTCAATGTCACTCAGGGAGGACACGAAAGTAGTGACGTCATCGGTTTACGCAGAAACCCTGGCTCGAGCTCTACCAGGGACAGTGATTCCACGTAGGGCCGGACTGCACGTCCTGTCCCTTAGCCGGCAAAGAAGGGGTTCCAACTCGAATGTACCGGTCGTCACCTCGACGAATCTCTTCCTTGCGCAGTTCTGCGTCCATGTTTACAGTTTTGGAAGACATTTTTCTTAACCTATGTCTAATTAACTGACCCATGTAACGCTCACTAGTCGAACGCTCCAGGGCATCCTTAGCTAAGGCTCTCTCTAGGGGATTCCCACCAGCTTCCGCTCGGAAGAAATTAGGTTTAAGCATCTACCCCTTGTTAGCCTTATCTAGTTTGAGGCGTTGGCTATATTCAGTGATGAAAGACCTAATCCTATTCTTAAGATTCTCCCACCACTTATTCCTAATGACTCCCCCAGTTAACGCCCACTGCATTACATTAATTAGCTGGCACCAAAAGTCCCGTCTGTCTAGTAAAGACTGACTGAACCTCCAGTAACCAGCCATTCTAGGCATAATGTCTAACCCTACACGGGCACAAACAAGTTTGTGGTCCGAGTAGCCTAACCAGTGGAACGTCGGACAATCTAGGAAATCTATGTCGGCTTCTCTCACTAACATTTTATCCAGGTAACTAAATACCCGGGTAGAAGGCCAACTATGAATCCACGTCCACATCTTCCCACCCGGATGATCCAGCCGGTATCTATCAACGAAACCAAATTCGTTAATCAGATTAATCAGGCTACAATCACCACGCCACCCGCGTGCGCCCCTCCCTCTATCCCATTTGGGGTTCAGGATGGCATTATAGTCCCCCATTTGGACTAGTCGTGAAGAATCAACCAGGAAGGGCTCCAACAGCCAAAAAAAAAAAAAAAAAAAAAAACGAGACCCGCTCCTCCCGATCATTGGGTGCACAAACCGCAATCAGACGAAACGAGTTGCTTTTCACTGCAATATCGGCTACTATCAACCGGCCCTCTGCACCGACATGAACAATGTCCACCCCCGCATCCAGGGTACGCTTGACCAGCAAAGAAACTCCTCTTGCCAATTGGTTCCCATTTGCTGAGTAGACGACTAAGTCGTTAGATAGCACACAAGCATAGACGTCGCAAACAAAGTGCGTCTCTTGAATCGCGGCCACATCCATGCCGAAAGACAAGAAGTCCTGAAGCAGGCGGGCCGCCTTACTCCGATCCCTCAAGCAACTTCACATTCAAATTAGCTAACTTGATTGACATCCGTTAGATCTGAAAGTAGAAAAAGAGAAATTACTTCTAATCACATACGGGGTAAAATTCTCTGGCAGTAGGGACCTCGACGGCTTGTCTTAGGGAACCAGTTCCTACATGAGACGTAATCCGTCCGTCTAGGACAATCCCGCCGACGTTCGTGGGATAGTTTAGTTTAAGACTCTATATATAAAGGAGTGGAGCAAAATAGGGACCCTCCCTGTACATCATTTGGTTATTTTACACAGCTCTGGCGTGCCGGTGTGAGTTATGTCAATGTTCTTGTAAAAATCTTTGGCCGCAGCAAAGTGGTCCCATACCCTCAGGTTCCTTCCCGTACTAGGGATAAGGGTGATGACACTTGGGGTTTTGGGAAGGTTCTTTGGGTTGTCAGTGGATTTTTCATCCACGGAGGTCAGCTCCAACAGCGGTTTTAAAAGGCTCTTCCTTTGAGCTGACCAATCCTTGGATACTTCTTTTATGTCTATTTGACAAAGGGCTTCTCCCTTCGGAAGAGATCTTTTGTTTTTTGGGGGTGGGGTGTGTTTTGATGGGAGTAGTAGAAGGAGTGGTAGAGGGGGACTTGTTTGGAGTGAGAGGGGTAAGCTGCGAAACCAGGGTCAGTGGGATTTTTCGAGGGGAAGATGGAAGGCTCTTTGCCTTTTGAGCATAAAATATTATTTCTCTCTCCAGAGACACTGGTAGAGATGAACATTTTTGTTTTACTTTCACGGTGCTTCTGCTCTTTCGAAGCACTTTGGGGTTTTTTGTAGTTTCCTCTTCTTCCCTGCTTCGCTTCAAAGAGAACGATCTTTTGTCAGTTGTTTTCATCTTCATATTCTCCATTGTCTTTGTTGGTTTGTCTGCCACTGGTTTATCTGCCACTGGTTTCTCCGTTGCAGGTGTCACCTTTTGTTGAGATTTTTGCCCCTCCCCTGTGGGGCATTCTACTTTGGAGGTGGCTTGGGTGGCGGAGGCGACTTCTCTGATGGTGGAGGCGTTTTGGATTTATTTTCTAGCAGCCGTTTGCCATTCACCGTCCTTCGAAGTTACTACTGCCTCTTTTGATGTTTCCTTTGCCGCTACTGGTTGCTGAGCTGACTGAGATTTCGGGGAGGCCGGATCCATCGTTGGACACGCTTTGGCGACGTGATCCGTACCCCCACAAATCCAACAACACGGCCTTCTGCCCTCCACCACCACAAAGCCTGAGCGACCCCTGTAGGTGAGGATATTAGGGATGTCGGTGAACTGTTTACTTGTCACCGTCACCTGCAGCGAAATGTCGCCAGTCGCGAATTTAGTTTTTGAAATGACAGAATTCACCCCCGCCACTCTTCCATATTTTGCAAAAAATGCTCTCACATGGTCTTCACTGATATTCACGGGAACTCCGTGCAGCGTTACCGGTTTCCATGTATTCAGCCTGCAGTTTTAGTGCCTTCGTTGCTCGCGATGTTCCAGTCATCTGTTTGCCCTTCTCAGTTGTTCCAAGCAGAACGTCCCACATAGCATGGCTTCTTCTAGCAACGGCCTTTGCTCGGATGTTAAGCGTCTTAATTGCCTCCTCGATGGTCTCCCTGCTGAATCCCACAAATTTCTGGGTTTTAAGATCTTTTGTCAGCAGGGAGATAATAGAATGCATTGTTTCCGGCACTGACAGTAGTTCGGTTCTGGAGATGTAGTTGGTGTATTTCTCTTGTAGTCCTTCGTAATACGCCTCGCCCTTTCTCAATTTTCCGCCTTTCCACCCAGAAGTAGAAGGGACAGGTGATTCAGGCCTTTTTGAGGTCTGTGAACTGGCATTATTTTCAGAATTCCATTCCAAGCTGGAGGGAATTGTCAATCCTCGAGTTTCTGCACTTGGTACATGCCACTGCCCTCCCCTTCCTTCCCACTCCAGACCGAGGGGGAGGGAATTGGCGACTGAGGCATTAACGAAGCCTCTTCCATAATGCACTCCTGCCCAGGGAGGCTGTTCGTATTAGTATTTTCTCCGCCTGAAAATACTGTTTTTTTAAATGTCTCCCGTACCGACTTTCAAGAACGAATTTTCTGTTAACAAAACACGTCGAAACGAATTAAAAATACGTCAAAATTAACAAAAGTGTAATCTCCATCAAAATATCCTCTGAGGTCAATGCATATGTTGCAACACTCGAGCCGCTTCGTGAAGGCATCATAGAAGTCACCTACAGTGAAGATATCCAGAATCTTGTTACAGCCACCTTCATCTCATTGTCTTCTAAACGGATGATTCTGGTGTCCTTCTTCCTCTGAGGGTACAACCAAATGTAAGAAGAAGCAAGGTCTGAACTAAAGGAAGGGTAGAAACGGTTTTCATACCCGTCCATGTCAGTACAAATATTTATTGCAAATTGTCTTCACGTCGCGACTCCATTCTGCAAACTACTCATTTTGTTTATATTAAATGTAAAACTAGTTATTTTTGACAAGTAATGTTTAGTAGGGTGGGGTTAAAGAGCAGGTTACAGGCGTCTTCTTTAATCTATAATGACAGAAGTTGGAAAGTCAACTCATTTGATTGTTAGTAACGATATACTAAAATGACAGTAATCTGGAACATAACACCCTCTCCTAAAAAATCTCTTAAAACTTATGGAATGCACCTCATATACAGGCAAGAACTTTCTTATATTTTTCTTATATTTCTTTCCAAAATCTAGGCCCGTGTGTTACGCAGGTGTGTATCTCATATGGCGGAAAATAAGACTTTGCCGTTAATTTCACAATTTCCAGTGAATGCAAAATTCATTACATTTTTGAAAGCAAAAAATATTTCAGTAGGATTAGGAATATTCTACAAAAAAAAACAAAAACAATCAGATCTGAAAACAAAAAAACCTCACCTACCACAAATAATTATTTTTTTATTTTTTAGAAAATAAAATGTTAATTTGTGATGTCTTCTTATTAAAAACACTAACAACAAAACAAACACGGTCATATGTGAATCGGTTTCGACTAAATTAGGTACTTATTACTATTTTTAGAATGATTACTTAAACTTATTCTTTGCTGCTGAAGCCCATTAAGTTTTGAACAATAAATACGAAAAACAGTGTAAGGACAGACTTATACTAGTGAATCAATCTGTTAAATGAGATTGTTAATCATATGGCAAAAATAGGTCCTTAGCTTATTCTGGAACAAGGTCACCGAGTATGAGTAGCAAACTAACTTCAGTGTATAATTCAATTGTGACACGGGCTTTCTTTTATTTATAAAGCAGTGCTTAATATTTATGAGATATCAAATGAACATTGAACACATGGTTTTTATTAATCAAGCTGTAAATTCTAGTACCAATTAGGTCTCAAAGTGTTTATTTTCTTATCTTTAGCTTAGCAGAACTTTATCAATACGGATTAATTTTCACTAATTTTATTGTGAAAATATTGATTCGCATAATAAAAGGTGACGCTTTCATCTTGAAGTCATTATCATGACCTTTGCTTTAAAATGCTTTTTAGCTTATGATAGGTATAACAAGAATCACGATTTTTAACGTATTAGCTGATCAGCTGAGCTCAAAAAGACTGCCGAAAGGGATCGTGTTCATCTATCATGCTATGTTAATGTCAACTGAGTTTTTTAGCAAACAAATGTCATAGTCACAAAATTCTTCTTGAAAATAAAATAAAAAAAACAAGAAAAGCTGAAAATGAAATTTAAAAAAAATATTAAAAAAAAATCTTTGATAGGAATCCATGTCGGCAATACTTTCATGAGCATGACGATTTTTTTTACAAATTGCCATATGTTATAACATAAAATTTCTCTTTAAAGAAACTTCCTATATACACACACTAATGTCTCTATATAGAGACACCAATACACATAAAGAAATTTACGTCAACGTACGGATTTACACGATTTTGTTTCTACGTATGTACGAATAAAGGAATAAAGGAATAAAGGAATAAATGAATAAACGAATAAAGGAATAACAGTCCAAACAAAGTAATTATGTACGGAAATATATTTGCACCAAGTGTTTATACACGCCCACGATTACTCATATTAATATTATGTATGTGCGCGTGTGTATACCTTTTTAAAAATTGCAAACATCTAATGTGGCTATGTAACATTCATGTTTGCTTATACGTATCTAAAGAAATATTTTAAGTATATATATATATATATATATATATATATATATATATATATATATATAAGTATTCAGAAACTAAAAACTTTATATAAGTTACTAAAAAGTTTTCACAAATATTAAAAATTTCGTCATCAAAATTATAATGACGTCATTATATTTTGACGCCGAATATAATGACGTCAAAAACAAAGAATATCAGTGCGTTTTATATATTTATGTATTGTTTTTTATAGCCACCAGTTATATTGATCAAATTCTGATAGGCTATGATTTGATATGACCACTTGCATTAAATTTTGTCTTGATAGAATACTTTCATGCTCAGTAATAATGTCTCTGGTGAAATGCTCTGTTTTATCGTTGGTAATCTTCGTATTATCTAGCTTACGTCATTGTCGATTAGATCATTTGTGTCTGGTACAAAGACATGTTAGTAACACTTGAAGTTACACATGTCAACACTTTGTTAACGCAATCAATTTTAATTAAATTTTAAATACTCTCAATATTACATTTGTCATTAGGGGGGGGAGTTGCAAATTTCATATTATCTCGAAGAAATAAACATTTCAAGGACAGATATCACGGTAGTTCTACGATAAATTTTTAATGTTTTATTTAAAGTTTTATCATCAGTTATACACAATATATATATATATATATATATATATATATATATATATATATATATATATATACTCAGTTTTAATCCGAGATTATGGAGAGTATGGTTAAATAAAATACAAGAGGAAAACTGTATTTTAAATCGTATTTTTAAATCTTTATTTTATTTAACCATATATATATATATATATATATATATATATATGGTTAAATAAAATAAAGACAAGAGGAAAACTGTATTTTAAATCGCCTACGATGGACTTTTTCATCGCGGACGAAACGCGTAGGCGATTTAAAATACAGTTTTCCTCTTGTCTTTATTTTATTTAACCATACTGTCCAAAATCTCGGATTAAAACTGAGTATATATATATATATATATATATATATATATATATATATATATATATATATATAAATGGCCAAAGTAAAATATATTTGGGATCAACCAAAGACATCTTTAAGACCAGGTCGTTCAATCAAAAATCTACATTCAAAATAGAAAACATAAAAACTGCACAAAATTGGCTAGCCACGTGTGGAAATTGAAATCAAAATATGGAAAAGACCCAGACATAACGTGCAATATAGTAAAAATAACCAAGCCTTACAACGGTGGCAAAATATGTAGACTGTGCCTGGAAGAAAAGTTAAAAATTATGCTATTCCCAAACAAAAATGAAATATTGAATGAAAGAGCGGAAATTATGACTAAGTGTAACCATACCATAAAATATCTATTAGATTCATACAACCATGGATGAAAACGTTATAATTTCTTGTAATTTTAAAAATTGCGCGTTCAAAAATTCCTTGCCACGTTAGCGTTAAAAAAACACCCTTATGCGAGCGTTCTTAAAAAAAGGTAAACGGTAAAATCAGTTATTGAAAATTGCCTGATTACACCATTCATGGTAGAAACCTGGGTCACGTAATAACACGTTTACAAATAGAAAAATATTCAAAAGTTCTACAATATAATTGCATTGAACATTTTTTAATACAAATGTGCACGGGTCTAATTTTATTATGACCCAAATCTAACTAATTAAACAATATGATGGACTCTCCCGTCGATCACGACGTATGAGGTCTAGACAACCGTTTAATTTGATGTAGCATGCCCGCACTTACTCAATCGTAAATGGCATTTGAGTCCTGCAAGAGATTTACAAACAAGTCCACAATGTAGGCAAGAAGGGAGATTTCACGAATGATCGGCTGGGACACTTGCAGATGCTTTGGTTCTCTCACGTCTTACGCGCAGTTGGTCAATCTCAGTCTCAGAAAATTGCTTGATGCCCCTCTGGCAAGCAGATCTCCATTCAATTTGTTGAGAGGCAATTCGTTCAAAATCACGGTGAGGAATATTTGTACATGTCAAATATGACCCAAAACTAATTAATTAAACAATATATATATATATATATATATATATATATATATATAGAGAGAGAGAGAGAGAGAGAGAGAGAGCTATCCGCAGACAGACCTGTACGGTTAGACTCCAGGATTGAAACCCGACCGAAGTGGCGTCAGTCGGCGGTTCTCTGGGTCATGGTAGAAGGCAGACATTTTAGCATGTATATTGTCATTATACACGCCCAATAGCCAGAGTGCTCTAATTCATTAGTGAAGGAGCGATGCGTACATGCCAGAGTAGTTACTGTTTTTCAAAGTCTCCCATTCTTCCATAGTGTGAGAGGTGTGAGAGCGTATATATATATATTATTTTTCATATTTTTTATTTTATATAAACGTTATTTCTAATGGATATCCTAAGTAGAGATTATTTTTGAAACAGTATCTTGGATTGTCTGCTGGCCTGAACATTTAAGAAATTGCCATTAAGATTGTAAGTATGTGCCCAGTGGTTAAAGCCCAGTGGAATTAACGACGGCATCTCTTGTAAAGCAAAACGCAGACTCGAATCCAACAGAAGCGTGTATCTTCTTTAATAAAATTTCTCAAATGTTAAGGCCAGTAAGCAAAAGAAAAAAAACTGTTTAAAAAAAAAACAAACATAAAATACCGAACATCAACTAAAAATAACGTTAAATAAATAAAGATTTTGTCGAATTATTAAATAAAATGCATAATTTATATATATATATATATATATATATATATATATATATATATATATTGATGTGGAAATGAGTTATTTTCCGAAAATTAGGTTTCAACTTTTTTGGTATATTCAGGCAATTTAAATCATTTAAAATTGAATTTTTAGACAATTTCAGGTGGTTGAAACCTAGGTTGTAGAAATAACTAATGTTCTACAATTTTAATCTATTGAACAATTTTTAATGTAAGTGTATTGCTCTAATTTAATTATAACCTAAAACTAAGAAAAGAAAAAATATAGAACCAGTTGGAATGGGCTAAAGTTCAGCAGACGTCAACGACTTCTGTTCAAAAATATCTGTCTAAAGCTTCGATAAGATAATTTTCTCTCACTCTCTCATATATTTCCACATACCTTTGCTCAGGCGCAGGTTTTGTTCTTATTGCAGTTTTCAATGCTCAATGAATAACAAAAGAAAAAAAGTTCAAAAGTAAATCAAAGTGGTCAACGCTTAGACTTTCTCGAGGGAGCTTAGTATGTTTCAAAAAGTCAACGCTCAACGACGGACATCTCGATTCGCTACTGAAGTGTCATATTCCCGCGATATTCAGGTGACTAGACAGACTAATCTTGATCATTATCAAGAGCCAAAATTTCTGCTAATGATAACTTTGCATCTATTGGAACACTTCTTGCATTCACTTACGCGCAAATACCTCTGGGAAAGATATTAATCCGTCACTTCTGTCTAGTTATAGGTTAAATAATAGAACAGATTGGGTTCTGTAGCCTTGGCTTGCAACCAGTCTACCACAGAAAGCAACGGCAACCTACTTTGGGATAATCTTCTTTCCACTTAGTCATGTCTCTTTCGAGACATGATCGCCAAAGCGTGTATCACGTATTGTACTTAACAGATTTGTAGATGTGTGTTGTGGTACAGTGGATATCGACTCTGAACGACAAATCGGGGAGTCGAGTTCGAACTCCAGTTGAATTCCTTGCATTCTTTTACGCACAAATACCCTTGGGAAAGGTATTAATTCGTCTCTTTTCTCTTTTTATGTGTTAAATAATAGGACAGACTGGGTTCTATAGCCTTGGCTGGCAACCAGTCTACAGCAGAAAGCAATGGCAACCTACTATGGGATAATCTTCTGCCCAGTATGTCATGTCTTGAAGAGACATTATCGTCCAAGCGTGTATCACGTATGGCACTTAGCTGACTGACCTTTCTAATTTAAAGATAAATGATTTTATAAAGAGAATGAATTCGCCGAGCTTGTTAGCAACAGAAAAATAATTTATTAGATATTTTATATGCATATATGTACACATTTTTAAATGCCGTAGCAGATTATGAAATATATGTACTTAATACAGATTCTTTCCTTTTCCTTTTTCATGGATATCATGAGTTGC
Organism: Ascarosepion bandense; assembly: GCA_037127315.1. NCBI lineage: Eukaryota > Metazoa > Mollusca > Cephalopoda > Sepiida > Sepiidae > Ascarosepion > Ascarosepion bandense. The sequence continues at coordinate 893,320 of JBBBDQ010002275.1, read as the reverse complement.
TATATCATTTTTTATATCATATACTAATATTTATCACATATTTTTTGTTGCTTTTGATTTGATAACAAATTGCACTGAACAATAATTTAAGATTTATCATTTTCTATTAAAAAAGTTTAAATAATTTAACCTTAATGTTATCAGTAACTCGAGTCATCAGAAATACCCCGATGTAAATTAATTCTGTTAGGAGGTTGCAAATCAAATAAAACAATCAAGAAAGAACATTAAATTCTTACATTGGCTGCACAATCGCCACAAGTTCGTTACCTTTTTTTTAACGGAAACTAGGCAAGTTATTAGTTATAGCAGATTCAATGTGAGACTTTTGGTCATGTTAATGCCGATGTAAGTTCAACTGTTGTAATGTCCTAATGAACAGCAGTCGTTTGAACAGCAGGTCCTCTGCGTTTTCGACCCGACTGTAGCCGCTTAGCAATTTACACATGTAATAACAGTATAGTTATAGGCTTACTCCGCCTCGGTTCTACTTTATCTAATGCCTATGTGGTTAAATAAGCTTTATAAATTTTTCTGAAATTATAATAGATGTTCGAATTGAGTATGATCATATAGTCATATTAGCGAAAAACCTAAATGAAACAGAAGTCCTTAAAACCCCTTTAAAGAAAAGTAAGTTCTGAACGTAAGAATTTCATTTGGAAAATATATTCCATTTATGTGCAATTCAGTTTTCAAACACCAAAAAGATTAAATATGAATAAAAATAAAAAAGGCAAAAGAAAAAACGACTTCAGAATTTCAGTTTAATTGAATATTCTTCAGATAACTATATATGAATTTCATCTTTTTATAAAGAAAAAAGCAGCAACCTTTAAACTAAAACCAGGAAATAAACACTTTCTCATCTGTATGTGTAACATAAATTTGGTGAAAAATAGTAACCACTAGATAGATATTTAAGACCAGGGAATAATTTAGAAATTTGAAACTAATTTTTCAAGTAAAGATTGACAATGTTTGATTGGAAAATCAGCAGAAAGTAAAACCATTTGTTAAGAAGTGAGTGTTACAGTTACGGTTCGAAAATAGCAAATTTCGAATGCTGATTGTCAAGATACGCAAGTTTTTCGTACTTGAAAGAATAACATCTTCTTGCATTTTGGTCTTGTATGCCATGTTTCAGTCAGTTAGTTAAATGTGAGAGGTGATATACATTTGGGCGATCATGTCTCTTTCGATCCATGACTGGCCAGGAAGAAGATTTTCCGCCATAGGTTGCTATTTATTTCTGCAGTAAACTTTATGAACCAAGGCTATATAACCTAACCTGTTTTACTATTCAGCTCATATATGGATGGAAAAGAGATAAATTAATATCTTTCTCAAGGTTATTGTGCGTAAGTGAATGCAATGAACTAGAACTCAGCTCTCCAATTTCTCATACTAAAGCAATATCCATTGCACCACAACTCACAACACATTAACTTTATTAAAAAAGTTTTGCCTAACCCGAAACTATAATTTGTAATCAATATGATTTATAGTTCATTGATTTAAAATAACTATAATTTTTAAATAGTTGCAAGGAAAACGTTTGATAAAAAATAATTGGTCACCCAAGGAGATGAAGCACTTTACTCATGAACTTCAAGAAATGAATTTGAATAGTCGTAGTTTTATATCAGTTCGCCAGAAACATTTACGAGTTTTTGAAAGATAATCATAGCTTGAAGCATACGTGTCGAGGCAAAATCGATGCACCTTGTCACGAAATCAGTCGAACAACAAAACATGAAAAAAACCATTTGAAAAATAAGAACTCCATGTCCCCCCTACACTAGGTTTGGGGCAGTCGATGTATAGTCTATTCATTCCAGACGATGGAATTCAGTCAAATTGTTCAACTCGTTTCAAACATGACAGGAGGCAATCGTGACTTGCACCCCGAAACCTCAGAATAACATACAGAATTAAAAACTCTCGGAAAACAAAATTTATGTTATTAATAATTTTTTGCATCATATTATTACTCCATCATAAAAAAGCAAGACGACTGATAAATTAAAAGACATGAAGTAGGAAATAGTTTTCGCCGAGATTCGAAGTCGCACTCAAAATCCAAATAAGAATTTGCAATGTTATCAAATCCGAACTGGTATCACGGCTCCAGTCACATTGCCACAGTAGTTTTCACTTGGTTTTCCCGTGAATTTTATATCCATGTTTCCATAGCAAATATTCTAATGAACCTTTCTATTTGGAACATCGACTTCATAGATTTACAATACAAATGCATACCGAAGTTTTATAAAATATTTAAGAGCATTTAAACAAGTACATAAAAAACCATTTGGACTGTAAGATTTTATCAATCTGGGAACTCAGAGATACTAAAATCTACCCATACAAAATATTAAATTCTTAGGAAGTCCTTTAACAGACGACGAAAACTGTTACAACGAAATCTGAAGGTGCATCGGGATGGCAAAAGAGATTTTCCTAATTCTAAGCAAAATATTAAGAAACAGAAAAAACCTCTTTAGAATCAAATAACAGAGTACTAAACTGTTACGTAATATCAGTTCTCCTATAAGTCAGTGAATGCAAGATAATCTTGCCATAGATAATAATATGCTTGAGGCTACAGATTATGAAAATGCAATGAACCTGTAATCAAAAATGGAAACAAAACAGACATTTAGCATCAGAAGAGAGTTGAAATTTGATAGGAACATAATGAGAAAAGAAGACTTAGAAATTTGTCACTCACAAGACATAGTGACAGAAAATGGAAAAATGTCCATACAAACTTGTGTAAAAGTTTGGCAGAACGGATAGCAAGAAGGTTACATTTACTAACAGCTTCAAATGGAAGGGAATTGTAGCGAGCCATAATAGCTCATGTTCAAAAGGAACAACACGCATAGAAGAAGAAGAAGAAGAAGAAGAAGAAGAAGAAGAAGAAGAAGAAGAAGAAGAAGAAGAAGAAGAAGACTAGATTAGCAGTTAGGTCTCATCATTCTACTGTTGAAATTGATAACTGTAACCGTAAATTCTATGCCAATAATTTGTTTTCTTGTATTTTTCCCGTGGAATTCTTTTCCGGGTTTTTGTTTTCCTGTCACATACAATATATAAAATAAATTAAAATGCAATTATTGAATCATATTCTTTTTTATTGTACTTTATACTCCGTAATGTTGTCTGAGTTTATTTCTTGGATGAAACGGATTAGTGAGTTTATTTCATTCTCACTAGTCCGTTGCATCCAAGTGGCTTTATCGTTTTGCTTGGAATTGAATTGATGAAAAAAATTCAGAAGACCCTTTTCTTTCATAGACTATACGTTGTTTTATCTGATCATTCTTTAAATATCGTCTCTTTTTCTTCTGTCTGATTACATTCTTTTCAACTCACTGTTATTACAGATAATATATTTTCATTATGATTTAAAGACTGATGTAAAAAAAAAATGAAAGCAAAGATTTAAAATGAAACACAATCGCGCATTTTGGGTGTCTAACTTTTAATGGATATCCCCTTCTATTCATAGCCTTAGATAATATCTAGATTTATCTGAATGAAGTAAAAAAATTGAAAAATCATGTTTCAATCCTCGACTGTCCGCAATAATGTGATCAACCGTAAAATAGTGTATCAGATTCACCAAGCTGTCATTCTTCAACTGTCCCAGTAATTTTTCTTTGTTGCTCATATATTCAGTCCATAGTATTTCAGCAGATTTCTTTAAAACCACAACTGTGTTACCTCAAGTCTCCTTTTCAGTTTTAAGGAAAGTTCAGCATTCATTACTTTATAGGTGGATTGATATTAGATATCAGTTAAGCACTCAAGAGATTAATTGCATTACAATTCTTCGAACTATCATGGAGTTGAGATGGGAAGATATTTTCATATGCGGCGACACTTCCACTTAAGACGGTCATCTCTTTAACGCAATGAGATTCCAATAGTTTAATTACTTGTACCGCCATGTTACAGATATGAGAAATTTCTTTGATGATTAAATGGAATCAAATCCAGAATCTTCCTTTTAAGATGATCTATACAATTTAGCTAAAAGTTATTGTAAGAAAATTAAAATTAACTGAATGTCATTGACAATTGAATAATTATTCTATGAATCTCTACTTACTGAAGTAAACTTATCTTGTTCGTTAGCATTTTTATTTTTTTTCGTTAGCATTTTTATTTTTTTTCGTTAGCATTTTTATTTTTTTTCGTTAGCATTTTTATTTTTTTTCGTTAGCATTTTTATTGATGATTAAGAGTTAACGGAAGTAAGCAATCTTTAGATTTTAACATCTCGAAAGGATAACAAATCTAAAATTTAATTTTTTTAAACTTTTGTTCAGAAAAAATGACTTCTTCGATTTTTCTTAAAGTAAAAAACAAACTAACACGAAATAAAATAAATATATTATCAACCTGATTAACCCAGTTTGTTAATGTCATATTTGTTTCTTGGCGTCAAGTGATGATTTCCCTTACACTAATGTTGTGCGTGAGTTCGAAATCTTCGTCTCCAGTTTGTCATATATTCCGGAGAAGGAACCGCCAAAATAAAAAACAACAAAAACCGGTATGGAGATAGAAAAGTAGATTATGTTGAACGTAATATTCAAACTTGAACACGAGTTTGTCAGTTCAGAAATACTACGAGTAGAAATAAATATATACAAATCTTGAAGTGAAATAGTATGTCCGGGTAACTTATTCTCGCTGAGTGGAGCTCAGAGCTAGTCTGGTCTCTGGGTAACTTCGGTATCTGTCAGAACACTTCGATAACTAACAGATCTCTACGAGTACTATTCACTGTGAACTACATGTTATTAATGTTAAAACTTGGAACATGTTATGGATTCAAGAGGAGTAACCGCTAAAATAATAAACAAGCAAAATCCGGTATAGAGATAGAAATGTAGGTTGTATTGAACGTAGTATACAAACTGGAACGCGGGTTAGTCAATTCAGGAATACTATTAGTAGAAATAAATATATACAAATCATGAAGTAAAATAGTATGTCCGGGTAACTTATTCGACTACAACTACGACTGAGATTCCAGATCGAGATCTTCAACTTCTCTTTATGGCAAAATTAGATAAACACTCAGTTGAGTCCATTATTATATACAAAAAGGGGAGATCCCACAATAACTAATATCAGAATAATTCATAGCTAAAGTAAGGGGGATTTAGTTGCATAACGGATAAATATATTAAGTCATATTGTGTTTTAGATATCCCTCACCATTCACCTAACTTCAGGTAGGTTTTGCGATCTGTCAACCCAGAAACACCTCCATATATCGAGGCCTTCTGTTATTAGATTGTAACAAAAACCGGCCAATTTCAGAGATAATTTTATTCTTAAAAAATTAACTGTAGAAATTTTAAAATCAGTCAAAATACGGGTATTGAGCATCTATGCATATCTGCCATCGATCGACGAAATTATTTATTCCTCGTAGATAGAAGAATTATTGACTGTGATGCAACGAAGTCTTTGAAGAATGGTTCTACTGGTTTAAACATAAACAAGTTTTTTTTTCATTTAGAAATGTACTTAAGTGCTTAAAATGATAATAAATGGGTGAAGGATCAGGAAAATATGAAGGATGTGGTGGACTTTTGTATCCCAAGTCTCTGAGTTTTTGCAACATCATTCTTGTGGCCCTGCGTTATCGTGGAGCAGAATTGAACCACGTCGATTCACCAATGCAAATCTCATTTTTTTGGCAAGCGTGCATACATTTCAGCAAGTTAATTGCTGAAAACCTCTGCATTAATTCTTTGAATGACTTTCAGGAATTGTATTCATCATCTTCCCCTT